>CANNZV010000190.1:74220-542662 GCA_947561585.1 Caprella mutica
GAAACTTGTTTAAGAAATTTTGTATGTATCAAACAATCAAGGATATTCAGTTCAAACTTTAACATGTCTTTAGATGATGAAGAGGACATGATGCTATTCAATATTAAGTATTAGGTAAGTTCAGCTCTCTTTTCAATCTTAAATAAAATAATTGACACAATGGAATTTACTAGAGATGCTCCGATACCATATTGTTAAATGATACCAGTACCAATGTTACTTGCTCAGTGTAATAGCTATAAATTTCATTTGTTTTATTATTTTTGTGTTATTGCAATTAGCTAAAGTGTACCTTGTTTCGAACTATAGTGTGCCTAGTTTCGAACTACAGTGTGCCTAGTTTCGAACTACAGTGTGCCTGGTTTCGAACTACAGTGTGCCTAGTTTCGAACTACAGTGTGCCTAGTTTCGAACTACAGTGTGCCTAGTTTCGAACTACAGTGTGCCTAGTTTCGAACTACAGTGTGCCTAGTTTCGAACTACAGTGTGCCTAGTTTCGAACTACAGTGTGCCTAGTTTCGAACTACAGTGTGCCTAGTTTCGAACTACAGTGTGCCTAGTTTCGAACTACAGTGTGCCTAGTTTTGAACTACAGTGTGCCTAGTTTTGAACTACAGTGTGCCTAGTTAGTTTCGAAGTATGTATTTTTTATTCATCTGTTGATTAATTACAGCAATATCAGCTGTCTAGTTGAACATAAATTTATTATTATAAGCACGAAATGTAATTATTCAGTGAATTGTTTATAATGTTCGTTTCAATTTTCAGAAACACTGTCCGGACCCGATTTCAAACCAGTTCATAAAACCATTGGAATATCACTATAGAATTCTGGCGATTGGGATGGACATAGAGGAAGGGGCATACGCTCCCACACCTGAGCACGGTCATGAGCCCCCCAGGTCATGAGCCTCTATAGAATTCTGGCGATTGGGATGGACATAGAGGAAGGGGCATACGCTCCCACACCTAAGCACGGTCATGAGTCCCCCCCCCCCTGGTCACGAGCCCCCCCTCCCTGTTGTTTAATCCTTATTTACATAGTTAAACAAATCAAGAACTATGTACTTAGATAGAAATAACTGAGAGTTGCTAATGTAGTTTCACTAGTTTGTTGTACTGCACACTTAATGATTGATTAATGACCTGGCAGGGGGGTCAGGGGGATTAAATAATAATATAGTTAAATAAATAAGGATTAAAAACAGATGGCTCGTAATCGGGGGGGGGGGGGGTTATGACCTACACCTCCGAGGAACGCGTTATCAAAGTTGGCGACCTAATCTCTTACTCTTCTCCCAATTTATATTTGTAAGTATGGTTACATTTTTTATTATTAGTAACAAGTGGTGCTCATTTTACAAACTTTGACAATCAGTTAGACACGAAAAATATATAAGTATGATTTACAATGTATAGCTTTAGTTTGCTTACCAATAAATAAATTTAAAGCTATCTACTTCACTCTTATAACCTTACCACTACTCTTTACAGTCTATTATCTCGTAAATGGAAAAGGAGATGGTGTCCCTTCAGCCCCGAACTGTTGTAGCTAATTTGGAATGTATTATTTTACCATGTTTATTTTTATTAACGCTACTTGCAGTTTTGGAGAATAGCGCTAAGTTATATTCATCAACTGCGAGGTCTTAGATTTTTGTATTAGGAAGGCTTCATTCCCCATCATCTTCTTCCATCCACCATCGCCACAGGTGCTTGTGACTCTTTTCGTGACAATCCTTGGTAAGTGACAGCATTCACGGAGAAGCTTTTTTGTCCATTCATTAGTATTGTCACTGACGGGTGGCAGGTGACATTGTTTATAGACCCACTTTTCTTTCTGACTGATTCTTCCAGTCCCTTCTATTTAATTTCCTTTTGATGTAGCTAAACGATATGGCCTTTTTTTCTGAAATAGACATTTAACCCATACTAAATAAATTTTTCCCTAACTTGAAACGTCAATCACATTTATTCAAATAGCTATTTAGACATGATCATTTTTTACCCTCATGGTAGATATTGACTGGAATATTGCTGCCGAATAACGTCACATTCATAATATGAAGTATATATGCGGTAAACGCGTCATATTTTATAGTATGAATATGTGCGTTCATATTCAGCGCAGTATTGGCGCAGTCAATATCTTCCATGAGGGTATTTTTTCTCTAGTGTTTCACTCGTGGCCACGGACGCTACGCGGTCGCGCATTAGTAGTTAGGACGCGCGTGTCTGCAGTTTAGGGTAGCGCCCCAGTGTAGTTCAGTGCAGTGGGGGGACGTAGAATGAGGTCCCCAAAAGCGGACAAAAATGCTCTGTCGCGGCCCTATCGCGGCCTTCTGCCTGCCATGATGCCGGCCCTGCGCGCCCCACCCGCTGCCCCTATCCTGCACCGAATTTTAACTGGGTAGCTAGCCAATTAAGATACGTATATCTATCAGTCTAGGTATTGTTTTGAATTAATCAGATGTACCCTATTCTGTTTTTTTTTTTTTACTTAGTCAGCTTAGAAAGTCGGAGGATAGTGCCGAACAAATGTAATTGCTTATTATAATTTAAATAGAGAACCCAATTTGAAATGGTTTGCTGTTATAGAACCAGTAACCTTCGATATAATGAATAGAGAAATAACAAAATTAATATGGAGGCAATCTTTAAGAAAAAAAGAATTTTAATATCAAATAACAAGACATATCAAATTCATTTTAAGAAAAATTAAGTAGTATTTTGTATATATAAATAATGTAATCCTCCTTAATATTTTATAGTAATTCTTTCGATTCTAATTCTTTCGATTCTATAATCACACAATAAGGGAGTTATATTTCAAATATTTTCAAACTTCGAAGTTGTAAAATGTAAAATCCGAATAATGAAATTTTTTTCAATATCTCTTCGAAACTCAATAAATAAAAAATAAAAAATAAAGCATCAAGTGATTACTAATATTTTAAAGTGACTCAATTATTCAAAAACTGTTGATGCAATGATTCAATTTGAAAATGAGTTACTTTTGAATTGATCTAAAACAACAATAACAAACTTGGTACTTAAATTGTAGTGCAGCTTAGTTTTAGTATTTATGAACCTTCATCAGTTGTCAGTCAATAGATAATAAACATAAGGAGCAACTGCTTTGTGGCGGCTACAAAAAAGGATACGAGTCCTACTCCTAACCTGTTTAAAAAGCATAGCTGTCAATTTAACTAGTCTCTAACTACCTTAGATGCATTATCGCTTGAATTGGCCCATATGAGTTTTTCTGATATTCAAGACATTACACACGGTTACGAAGTGATATTGGAATTAATTTCGTCAGAAAACGGTTGCTATTTAATAATATATATTGTTTGTATAATACAATACTGGCAGGTCCCGCTTTTATAACCAATCAATAGTCAGTCTTATTACAAACTAGTGTTATTTCCCGTTAAAAATAACGGGTCATCACCATTACCAATTTATTACCCGTTATTAAGCTACTTTTAATGAATTTTCAGTATTGTCTAATTTATTTAATTAGACAATACATTTAAAAGCTGAATAAATACAGGGGAATTCAAATATCAAGTCAATATATTCCCGTGCGCATCATAGTTACATTCTTCATGTATAAGACCAGTCGAGTAAGGCCCATATTACATATACGGGCATTTAAAACGCCTCGTTTCCACTGCCCTGTTTACGTGTCTTCAATTAATCACGGTTAAATGAGAGGAAAGCAAATTTGCATACTATACTAGCTTTTCTACTGCCTTGGCTGACGGCGGTGCTACGGCCGTAGGCAGTGGTAACGCATCTGGATGCGTTACCACCGCCGCGTTTTCACTGCTTGTCATACTATAAATGGCAGTTTCACCGCGGCAGTCATAATGTTAGCTCACACACAGACCAGTAAAGTAGATGTCCTAATACATTAATTTTAAATATCTAGCGACTGTTGGTACATTAACGTGGGTGATATCAATCATTCTTGCCACATCTCGCTATTGCATTATTTCTGATGTCATTATTAGGTATATTTTATGAAATCTCCAAAATGCGAAAAATAAATTTTTGTGATGATGAATATTAATATTCCTTTATTGTTTCAATATATTCATATATAATCTCATATAATTCATTATCTATAATTTGAACAAGTTTGGGTTTTTTATCACAGTTCACGCCAAACACCAAACATTCCGCTGCAGAGTATAGGAAGGAAATATTTCTAATGTTGCTCTAGAATTATTATTTCTGTATAATAAATATAATAAAGAGAATGAAAAAGGATAGAAAACGTCGTGTATAGACTGCAAAGCTTATCTGCCGCGATTTCACTGCCCATGAGAGATTGCAATGCTTTTCTACCGCGGCGGACACGCTTCGTTTTCTTTGAATTTTAAGAAGCGGAACAAGGCAGTGAAAGCACGATGTTTTACTGCTAGTATAGTATGGGCCTAAAAGCGGACACCAAATAAATAAACACACTACAGTTATTATTAGGATAGATGGTTATAAGACCTATACCGTAGATAATGGAATCACATTAGAGCATACCTATTGTTATAAAGAAAGTTGTTTCGATAGCAATGAAGTATTATATTGAAGTGTCAGAGTAGAAGACTTAGACTAAATGTTTTTCTTATAGATGTATTGAAAAGTCATTTAGTTAAACTTGTTTAGAAATAGGACAATAGCCTGACAGATTTTCTTGCAAACCGATTAGACTACATATAGATCTTGTTGTAGAAAACCTTTTCGTAATAGTATAAAACCTGAAAATTCATTTATTACTAGCCTATCTGTATGTGGTACCTCAATAGGTGAAATAACTCAAAGTTATGGCAGAGTTTTAATAAATCTACCAAAAAAATTTCGGGTTTTATGATTAAAAAACATGAATAGTAGTGATTCACCACATGATTCCAATTCACATGTTACATACGAGATGACACAAACGGTCTAAAAAAAAAGATTATGCAGAATGAGTAATAATTAAAATCATTTATAGAATGATTAATGATCAATTACTAAAAAGAAACAAACATTGTTAGGTGCAGCTCCACTTCATGAATAACTGACTTTTATAAAATCGAAAACTGTGCAATTATATAATTCGAGCAATTTTGTTCATTCGACCAATTTGTTAATTCGAGCAATTGTTCATTCGAGCAATTGTTCGTTCGAGCAATTGTTTTTCAAGCAATTGTCTTTCGAGCAATTGTTCTTTCGAGCAATTGTTCATTCGAGCAATTGTTCTTTCGAGCAATTGTTCATTCGAGCAATTGTTCATTCGAGCAATTGTTCATTCGAGCAATTGTTCATTCGAGCAATTGTTCATTCGAGCAATTGTTCATTCGAGCAATTGTTCATTCGAGCAATTGTTCATTCGAGCAATTGTTCATTCGGGCAATTTACCTAGAGCCATCAAATATGGCGGGTCTTATATATACGCTCTTCAAGTTTCATATGATGTACAGGGGGTATTTTCTTAGATCAAGAATATTTTAGTTGCTAATAGTAGGAAAACTTAAAATATAAAGTAATTATAAAAAGTAATATACATATCGACGGATTTTACTGTTTTCTAAACTAGTGCTAGTATTTATATTATATATTCATTAGATCCTTCATATTTATGACTTAAAAGCAAACTCTATAAGTTATTCAATATATTGAAATCATCTTCAATTAAAAGATATTAGTTTATAACCTTTTTTCTAGCTCTAATTGTTTAATATTTAGCGACTTTGGACTTTTTAATATCCAAAATAAATAAAAGAAGTTAAAAAAGTAGTCCAAAATAAAAAATCCTAATCTCTTTATCAGTCAGACTTCGAATTTCTCTTCGTCAGCTGACAAGAAGATTTCAAACCGGTAATAGAACAAACAAGAAATAAAGACTTGAAGAAGAGGAAATTTAAAAGAATTGTCTATAAATTCAAAGCAACAAACTTTCAATACTAACTTACTATAACGGGTTTAGGTAAGTTATCCAACGGTTCCAAATTATCTTATATAAAATGGCATTAAGGATATCAATTAAATAACGAGTCCGATAATTCTGAGCCTTACTCATACTCATATCATACTCATATCATACTCATATCATACTCATATCATACTCATATCATACTCATATCATACTCATATCATACTCATATCTTAATCACATCTTACTCATATCATACTCATATCATACTCACATCATACTCACATCATACTCACATCATACTCATATCATACTCATATCATACTCATATCATACTCATATCATACTCATATCATACTCATATCATACTCATATCATACTCATATCTTAATCACATCTTACTCATATCATACTCATATCATACTCACATCATACTCACATCATACTCACATCATACTCATATCATACTCATATCATACTCATATCATACTCACATCACACTCATATCATACTCATATCATACTCATATCATACTCATAGCATACTCATATCAAACTCATATCATAATCATACCATACTCATATCATACTCAAATCATACTCATATCATACTCACATCATACTCACATCATACTCATACTCATTAATATATTTTATTTACAGTATATCAGCTCTGCCGAGGGGAAGGGTTGGGTCACTTTTCCCAGACACACAAAAACTTGTTTTCTGTTGTCATTTTACACGTGATTGCTGACGCCGAAGTAACCTGTTATTTGTACACAATTAAGGAATGATTTTTGGGATGTAAAGAGAATGCCAAAATTATGATTTTTCATTCGAATGAACAATTTTAATCAATGAAATTGTACAGTAAAGAAATAATGTGTTTACATTATGAATCTTCTCCAGATTCACCGTTTTTTGTATAAATTCTTTAGATTCATAGTTTCATTAAATGCAGCAATATATATATATAGGTATATGAAATAAATTGTGCATAAACTAGATGATTTTCTATGCTATTATTCATCAAGTTATTTTACAGTTAATAGTAACATTTATCATTACAAATTGCATCGCTTTAAATTCTAATATATTTTAAAATAACTATAGAAAATAATGTTCTTAACGTATGAAATTAAATCATATATAATATTGTAAAAGTGTATTTAAAATGAGTTACATTATTGTCTTTTTGTTACAAAAAATTTCTCTACCAGACCACATTACGACAAAACCTGTTCTTCATCTGTGTAGAATTTCATTAATAAATATATGTCTCATGATGCTCCCTCTATGTTCTCATGATGCTCCCTCTATGTTCTCATGATGCTCCCTCTATGTTCTCATGATGCTCCCTCTATGTTTTCATTATGCTCCCTCTATGTTCTCATGATGCTCCCTCTATGTTTTCATGATGCTCCCTCTATGTTCTCATGATGCTCCCTCTATGTTCTCATGATGCTCCCTCTATGTTCTCATGATGCTCCCTCTATGTTCTCATGATGCTACCTCTATGTTCTCATGATGCTCCCTCTATGTTTTCATGATGCTCCCTCTATGTTCTCATGATGCTCCCTCTATGTTTTCATGATGCTCCCTCTATGTTCTCATGATGCTCCCTCTATGTTTTCATGATGCTCCCTCTATGTTCTCATGATGCTCCCTCTATGTTTTCATGATGCTCCCTCTATGTTCTCATGATGCTCCCTCTATGTTCTCATGATGCTCCCTCTATGTTCTCATGATGCTCCCTCTATGTTTTCATGATGCTCCCTCTATGTTCTCATGATGCTCCCTCTATGTTTTCATGATGCTCCCTCTATGTTCTCATGATGCTCCCTCTATGTTTTCATGATGCTCCCTCTATGTTCTCATGATGCTCCCTCTATGTTCTCATGATGCTCCCTCTATGTTTTCATGATGCTCCCTCTATGTTTTCATGATGCTCCCTCTATGTTTTCATGATGCTCCCTCTATGTTCTCATGATGCTCCCTCTATGTTCTCATGATGCTACCTCTATGTTCTCATGATGCTCCCTCTATGTTTTCATGATGCTCCCTCTATGTTCTCATGATGCTCCCTCCATGTTTTCATGATGCTCCCTCTATGTTCTCATGATGCTCCCTCTATGTTCTCATGATGCTCCCTCTATGTTCTCATGATGCTCCCTCTATGTTTTCATGATGCTCCCTCTATGTTCTCATGATGCTCCCTCTATGTTTTCATGATGCTCCCTCTATGTTCTCATGATGCTCCCTCTATGTTTTCATGATGCTCCCTCTATGTTCTCATGATGCTCCCTCTATGTTTTCATGATGCTCCCTCTATGTTCTCATGATGCTCCCTCTATGTTCTCATGATGCTCCCTCTATGTTTTCATGATGCTCCCTCTATGTTTTCATGATGCTCCCTCTATGTTTTCATGATGCTCCCTCTATGTTCTCATGATGCTCCCTCTATGTTCTCATGATGCTACCTCTATGTTCTCATGATGCTCCCTCTATGTTTTCATGATGCTCCCTCTATGTTCTCATGATGCTCCCTCTATGTTTTCATGATGCTCCCTCTATGTTCTCATGATGCTCCCTCTATGTTCTCATGATGCTCCCTCTATGTTCTCATGATGCTCCCTCTATGTTTTCATGATGCTTCCTCTATGTTCTCATGATGCTCCCTCTATGTTTTCATGATGCTCCCTCTATGTTCTCATGATGCTCCCTCTATGTTCTCATGATGCTCCCTCTATGTTTTCATGATGCTCCCTCTATGTTCTCATGATGCTCCCTCTATGTTCTCATGATGCTCCCTCTATGTTCTCATGATGCTCCCTCTATGTTCTCATGATGCTCCCTCTATGTTCTCATGATGCTCCCTCTATGTTCTCATGATGCTCCCTCTATGTTCTCATGATGCTCCCTCTATGTTCTCATGATGCTCTCACTATGTTCTCATGATACTTCCTCTGTATTCTCACGATTTTTCTTATATGACTTTCAACTGATAGTTATTTCATTATAGTATAGAACGAAATGTTGTAGTCGATTCCGTTAATAATAATTAACTTTTAATACTAGTTAATTTGTTCTATATATCTGATATCCTTTATATCTGATGTCCTTTATATCTGATGTCCTTTATATCTGATGTCCTTTATATCTGATGTCCTTTAGACCTTATGTCCTTTTTATTTGGTGTCCTTTATATCTGATGTCCTTTATATCTGATGTCCTTTATATCTGATGTCCTTTATATCTGATGTCCTTTATATCTGATGTCCTTTATACCTGATGTCCTTTTTATTTGGTGTCCTTTATAGCTGGTGTTCTTTATATCAAGTAAGTCGTATAATTGATATTAAGTTCATGTGCAATGTATTCTCAATACAATAATTAGAAAATCATTTAAATCATATACATACATAATACCTAAAGCTAAATTAACTTCAAATAAGAATTAAAAGACCGGTTCTAATAGAAAGTAAAATTTATAATCTTATTAGCAAAACAATTATCTTTTTACATTATTTGGCTAATGTACTATCGGATTGAGAGGTATTTGTGTGAACCATAGTAACTTTTTGATCTCTTTTATATTTGTTTATTATTACATGTAAAATATTTTTATAATAATTCAAAACAAAATTACAATTATAGATAAAAAGTCTTAAAATATTTCAACAGCTTTCAAGTTTTTTTAATAATAATTCAAAATATCTTGGATTGACAAAAAAATTTTACAACTCAAGAGGCATTCGTTGTACTGTAATATTCGGTATTATTTTTTAATTATAATTTAAAATATTTTTAATATTACTTGAAAATTATTTTTATATAATAATTCTAAATTGTTTTTATTTTAATTCGAATGACTCTCCTATGATATTATTTTAATAATTATTTAGTATAATAATTCAAAATGATATATTATTAAATAATTAAAATAGATTTGTTTACAATAATATAGAAAAATAGTGTTAAACTTTTCCACTTTACCTGTGTTATAAAATCATATTTACCTTTACAACAGGTTGAAAATATATTGGATCGTTTGACGACTCGATGACACTGACCATTTTTCAAAGTGTGGATAAAGTCGCCAGTATAGTTGAAAAACCTGTAAATAACTCATAAAATCGACTCAAGAGATGCACATGAGGCATAAAAATGTTTTCGGGTGTAAAATCTTCACTAGGAACTTAGGAATTTAAACTTATTCTTTAAAGTATCTTAAAGTCTGCTTCACACAGGTCAGGGATCCGTCCGGTACGTCTCCGGTCAGTGATTTTTATCACTGCGAGGAGCTGGTACTGAATGTTTGAATGTGTCCGTTCAAATTAAAGTAAAGATTTATTTTTTTCACTGACACTGAATCACTGCAAGGAGACTGACCGGTGACGTACCGGACGGATCACTGACATGAGTGAAGCAGACTGAAAGGTGGCGACCTGACTCATTTTCTCACTAAACTGGCGACTTTCCTGCCACAATTGGAAATATGGATGGCACACGTTATAGTCAAATATCTCTGTTTTTTCTGTACCAGGCAGATAAAGGCTTTACAACTAATTAAAATAGAGCATTAAAAAAGATTCCAGACACCAGATTTATGCACAACTGAAGAACAGCCAAACTTGTCTGCAACGAGTTTCGTGTTGATGTAGGACGTAGGTTCCAGTACGGGTTTTGGTTGTATCTTGTAGATAAAAAGGAAAATGGAAAAATGTAGGTGCAGTACATGTTTTTATATTGTTGATATAAAGAAAACAGGAATATTCTCCACTTCTATACTTCTCCTGCTCGCTTTTTGTTCAAATTTTAAGTGGTTTCTTCAGTTTTGAACTCATTAACATTTGTCAATATGGTTTTATTGTTAGTGGAAATCTTTCCGGAAAGTAATGTTCGAGAGGAGATTGAACCTGTTTATAGCTTTCAGTGTTTGAACAACTTGTCATGTTCTTTTGAAAGCTGCATTTTGAAGGTTTCAAATAGGAGATAAAAATTACGACGGACTGATTTTATTAAAGATATCAATATAATATCAAATATCAACTCTTAAAACATAATCACGTTTTTTTTTGTCTCTTATTACAAAATTAGTAGAATTTAATGATTTTAAATCAATATAAAATGAATTATACCTATTGTGATTTTTTTTCGTTTATTTCATCCTCGCGCAAGCCCTTTTCATTTTTTTTAACTCACTGCAGGATGTTTAATTTTTTCGTAACTTTAACAGATTTGCAACATAAATGCAAAAAAAGTAGACAAATGAAAATGTCCTTTTAGAAAAATTCTACCTTTAGTAGTTTTTAAAATATACTAATTTGAATATGGGTTTCCTTTTTTCTCGCCACCCTGTATTGATCAGAAATATTCGAACTTAACCTTCAGTGTCCGACTTTCTAATAGATTAAATAGAAGAACAAGGAAAGAATACTAAGTATCTCTCTTATTGTCGTATATTTAATGGTAATTAGTTATTTAAGTTCTTTTATAGAGACTTAATATCTGTAAGGATAATGGAATTTAGGAAATAGTATAGGTAGCCATTTATCACATTTCAAAAATATCTACTGTCAGTCTTGTTCTTTTTTCGAATTAGTCAGATGCACACCATCCTTTTTCTTTGTCTTAGTCAGCTAAGAAAGTCGAAGGGGAGGCTAGTGCAAAATTCGTGTTCCAGAATTTTCGGTCTCGTCTTAGAATGATTTTATTATAGAACAATAATAGAAAAAGTTGAAATTATGAATATTAAAATGTGTAGTTTGTTTATCAAACGTGGATAACATTATTAGCCGCTGTAAAATGATACGTAACATTAGTAATTTTGAAATGTTTTGACATTTATTTAACGTGAGATTTGGGCGGATAATTCAGTCTCACAATTTTCTGTCTGAGGTACAAATAGAACATATCAGTTAGATGTATCGGGGAGCGATTCATGAATAGAATAATACATATTTTAGATTGGAGGGGACCGTTTGGACTGAAGAGAAGTTCTTCTGCCTAAAACAAAAACCACAGCGAAAAAGGACAGAGTTTGGACAAATAAAAATTCTCGAAATATCTGCGAAACATTTGATAGTTATGATGTTAAATTAATGATCTTCGTTACCACTGTTAATGAAATGGTTCCAATCGTTCTTGCGCTCCTTGACGATATTGACAACTTGTCATTGGTTGATGGTGTTTCATACTTCAGATTGTTCCAGGATAACGCCATTCTGCAACTCGTTCTTCATTTTGGTGGATGCAAGACCACCAAAATTAAAAGGAAAAATAAAAAATAAAAAATGACTGAAATATCGTAACTAAGCTAAAAATTTAGATATAATTGATTTAAATAATATCATAACAAATAATATTCTTCAATTATATGCAGTTTGTAATTTTCAATTAGTAAATTCTTACGATAAAGTAAACTGTAAACTTTTCTTGTTGCAATCTTGCAACAGATTCTTCAGCCTAATTATAATTGGATTTATTTAAATACTTATAGCATTTAGTAAAAGTTGTATGGTAGTTTGTATCTGGTCCATTTAGATATACAAGTCACTTCCAAACCAGTTTCGAGTATATCACTCACTGTCCATAAACTTTCATTTTGCTTTCTGTTCAAAACTGATAAATAAATTGACTATAGAAGATACACTATGTATTTAAAAATTGACTAAACTTTATTTTATCCTTTCTACATTGTTCTAATATATTTCACCTCATTTGTTTTTAATTAGCATCTTGAGAATTCTTTTTTGAATCTGAAATTTTGTTATGAAATTTGAATTTTGCTGATTTTTTAGGTTCCATTACATTTTAATTCTTTTATGACCAATTCTGTGAAACGTTTTAGTAACTGTTTTGTAAAATCTTTATGATTTTTTTATATAATTTGATAATTTGAAACGTTTGTATGCATGTTATAATTTTTTCATTTTTTTTTTTACTTTTTGTTTTTTCTACAATTTATACTTATATTTCGTCGTTACTAACCTATCACAACTAAAACTGGAAACAATAGAACAAGTTTAAAACTTTGGTGTTACATTATTTTCCTGGTAATACACGTGCTAGAGAATGAGGAAGACCAAAATTTTCCCCAGCAGTGAAAGTGAATGTTTTGCCTGCTCCAGCAACTGCATTTGTCATTGACTTAAGATGCAGTGTTGTAACCATCTCGTAGCCACTGGGACAAATATGTCTTGATTTTTTCATTATTTTTAAATTGAACTAAATAAGTCTTATTTTCACAGTGAAATGTATGAAACGCAACCGCATGAATGTGAAAGCACTCAACTACACAATATTTCACATTAGTTATTATACCTATTAGCCACTAATAGCAAGAATTATACATTAAGAGTGCCAGGCATTATGCAAAATGAAAGGAGGAGGTATTTCCGGCTTATAGCCTTTCTTTGGACTCATTTTCAAAAGGAAAACGAGTATAACTAAACATTCTGAAATATCTCCCATGACATTAATTTTTTACGAGAGATTTGGACAGAATATGAATAAATTTGGCTACTGGAACATATGTGTCCCACAAATAATCTATTGTTTGAAGATAGATATCTCAAACAAAGTCGTATGATTAAGGAATTGTTATTTTTCGTTTGACTACCAATAAACAGATATTTATTGATATTTTCATTCAATCAAGAGGAAAGAAGCCTTTTTGTTAGAATATACAAGGTGTATCATCGTAAAGTTTCATTATTCTAGAAGCATCTTATACAATCCAGAACAACCAAAGAAGTTTTAACCTCGAGCAGGAAATTTTCCTTACGAAATGTTTCAGTGATATCGTATGCCGGCTGTCTGAGGTTCTATTCTATTTAAAAAGAATTAGGTAGCTACTTCATTGTTGCAATATATTATTTATTAACAATCAGATTTTTTATCCTTAGAAATATAATCATTTACTAATTTCTAAATTGCTTACACCTTATAGTTTAAATTTTCAGCAAAATCGTTTTTTAATTTTCTCATACAAACAAATTTAGTTTCTACCTTTTCACTTGTAGTTTATAGTAATTTATTCAATGCTAAATAATGTAGAAGATATTTATAATCCTGATCCTTCACGAAAACCACTATTATAAGATGATTATATCAAAAGGATGAATAGCATTTTAGTTGGTTGGTAACAATGGAATTGCATATTAATTCCAAAGATTCTATAATAAAACCTACAGCAACTATATTCTTAAAAAGTTTGACATATTCTACAAACTGGTTTGGTTTTGTGACAGTCTGAAGTGGCTAGTTTTTGAAGTTAGTTTAGGAAACCACGTATATAAGGAAAGTGAGAGTTACAATGCCTTCAGTCAATAGTGTAGAAGATGTGGAGGTTAAACCAAACACCTGTAAGCTCCTCCGGAAAATCTGGAATAGTTCACCATAAGTAAATTGATTATCCTTATGTTTATTGCCATATTTGAATTTATTTCTAAAAAGTGCGTAGGGACATACAGTTACATAATTTATGTATCTTTTCTGGGACTCGAAAATAGGCACTAAACTTTCAGATTGTAATGAGATTATATGCAAATATACTAAGTTAATGATTCATTATTTGTTTCCATAATTTTTTAACTGATTCAATTAATATTTTTTAATAACACAGGAAATGAAAGCGGGTAATAATCAACAGGTTCACTTTCATTTGGCAAAAATATATAAATACACTGTATAGCAAATAGGGTTATGAGGTTCAGTAATCGAAAAGTGGGGACAACACTCTACATACAGTGAAACTTTTGAGTTATGTAGTATCGGTTCCTTCATAACTCGAAGCCGCTTCATAACTCATGTGCACTAGAATAGATTTCTGTGATCAAAATCTTAGAAAACTATGGTTATTCGAGGGGTAACTTTCTCAGTATATCGTTTTTCTAATATAAACATAGAAAATACTTCATAACAGGTACATTTCATAATTAAGGTCATTCATTACCCATGTGCTTCATAACTCAGAACTTCATAACTCAGGAGTTTTACTGTATATACGGTGTCTGTCCTAAAGTCCTAGGCCAGATCTAACTGAGGACCATAGACTAAGACGAGAGGTCTATCCGTTTTGGCTTAGTTCGAATTGGAGTACAAACGGCACATTAGGAAGCTAGGCCAACATATTCAATAATAATCTTACGGGTACCAAAAGAATATCTTACGATGGCATCTTAACGGACTTTTAGAGAAAGGGTTAAAAGAAACGATGTGAGTAATTACAGACACCCAAAACCCCTAAGAAAGACATGTTATTTCAGAGTTTGGTGAAAAAATACGTATTTATATACTTATTTGAATTATCGTTCATAAAACATACTCAAGAAAATCTTTAAGTAGATAGGTAGGTATTGCTTCCAAGAATTATATATATTAAAATGTAACTATACTCCCAAGCAGTTTTAGAAAGGATATTATTTAACACGTTAACTATGCATGCTGAAAGCGAAGTCAAGCAGGACTGACGCTTCCAAAGTTTCCAGTTTTTGTTGCTGCTTCTATAACACGTGTCCCACAATAGCGAGAGCAGCTGAGGATCTCTCTATGTTCTTTGATCGCGTCTGCATGATAAAAACCGGAGTATAATTTCGATATACATTTTCACATTTTAATTAAGGTCTAATATATTGACAGTGACGTGTGTCAGTAATATACATAGTGGTAAAAATGTGTACCTATACGTAATCACCGTGTTAATGATGATATTAGTCATGATGGAATGCGCATAAAATACTCATTGTTTAACGATTTTCCTACTGAAAATTTCAAAAATACTTTAGCTTTAATGTTAATTAATTACAGAAACATTTAAGATAACTTTGATCACAGTGTTTATATCTTTGTTAAAAATAAATAAACGAACCTTGTAATTTCAAATCAATACACTGTAACCGTGTACTAGGAAATTACAGACATTAGAATTATTTTTTAAACTCGAATATTTTTGGTGATTATTTAATCACTTGGTTTGAAATTTAGTTAAGTGTAGGAGTTAATCAATATTTTATTTTTTTCACATTTAATTCTTCTTATAACATCACACGCGTGTGATTCATTTGCATATGTTTTATTTTTTATAAACTAATTAGCAGAAAGCAGAAGGTTATATTTTAGACAGCATTTATTTACTTATCATCTTGTTATTCGCTTGAGTTCATAACTCAAAGAGTATTCGAGTAAATTGCATAAAACTTAGTGAAACGATTGGGTAATGTCCAGGAACCTGCTGATAGAACTTTTGGAGCGATCCGGTCAAAGGTCAAGGTCATTTGTAACTCAAGAAGTATTCATCCATATTGCATGAAACTTGGTGGGAAGATTATTATTATTCATGAACCATTTGGTTGAATTTTTGGAGCGATTGGGTCAAGGAAAAAGATCAAGGTCAAAGCCATTTACAATTTAATAATTAAAAATTATTCAACTAAATTGCCTGAAATTTTGATGAAACGATTGATCAATGCCCAAGAACCATCTGGTAGAATTTTGAGAGTGATCCGTTCAAAGGTCAAGGTCATTTATAACTCAATATCTTAAAAAGTTTTTAACCATACTGCCTGAAATTGGTAGGACGATTGGTTATTATCCAGTTACCAGTTTATTTGATTCCTGGAGAGAACGGTCAAAGTTTGAGGTCAAGGACAATTTAAATTCTATTTTATGGCCAAGGACATTCATAAGTGGTGAAGAACGTATGCGCTCTACCAAGTTCACGTAATCTAGTTTGGTTATTTTTTATGCTACAGATAAAACTAGTTTACGTGCACTCGGTAGAGAGCATACCTTCGCCGCTACTTATAAATTATCTTGGACATCCAATAATACTTGAGTTATAAATGCCCTTGACTACAACCTCTGACCCGTTCGAATAAACTGGTAACTGGATAATGACAAATCATCCCACCAAGGTTCATGCAATATACTTGGATATTTTTTGAGTTATGTATGACCTTGACCTTGTCCTTTGACCGGATCGCTTTCAAAATATAATGATCAATTGTACCATCAAATTCCAGGCAATCTGGTTGATTTATTTTTGAGTTATTGAGTTACAAATGGCTTTGACCTTGATCTTTGACCTTTCACCCAATCGCTTCCAAATTCATACCAAATAATTCCTGTATTTTGAACAATCGCCCCGAATAGTTTCATGCAATATTGATGAATACTTCTCAAGTTATAAATGACCTTGACCTTTACTTTGAACGAATCACTCTCAAAATTCTACCAGATAGTTCCTGGATATTAACCAATCGTCCCACCTAGTTTCATACAATATGGTTGAATATTTTTTAGTTATAAATGACCTTGACCTTTGACCAGATCACGCCAAAAATTTAAACCAAGTGGTTCTTGGATAATGACCAATCGTCACACAAAATTTCAGGCAATTTGGTTTAATACTTTTTAAATTAGGCGAATAACAAGATGATGATGAAATGAACAAATGCCGCCTAAAAAATAACCTTCCGCATTCTGCAAAGGTAAAAATTAATCAAATTAATTTTAAAAAATTTCCCCCCTAATCATTTTAAATAGAATAAAATTGACTTCAATGCTTGAATACATCATGGTACAAATATATCCCACTAAGAGCGAAAGGGTTAAAGCCTAATTTTCTCTCTTTTCGTCAAATAAATATTCATTCCCGTAATATAAGTTCAGTATTATTCAAATCAGACAGTAGGTTTTTAGTGCCTATCTTTCAAAAAGTATTAGTATTGAACACGTGGCTACTAATACTTCATTTGTATTTCATATTTTTTTATTTTCTTTCCTCTTTATAATCACATACATACAGTATAATCCAAGATTTTCCACAAGCTGCATTAGTATTCTCCTCGAATAACCCAAGCTACCCTGACACATTGTGCCAACATGGGCACTAGATGGTTAGATGGGCACTAGATGGTTAGATGGGCACTAGATGGTTAGATGGGCACTAGATGGTTAGATGGGCACTAGATGGTTAGATGGGCAAGAGATGGCAGACTGAAAAGTAGCTTAGAAATTACATGGGGATAATTTGGTTTTCCATTCTCGTGGAATGTTACCTTGGGAGAAGGTTGGTTCAATGTGGCGAATCCATCCCATTGAATTGTCATATTGGCCCAACTTGATTAATATATAGCGTATCAACATTATATGACTGAAATTTGATTAACATATTGGCCATATCTTGGGCCATGATGGTTTTAGCATAACAGCCCATGCTGTCACCATGTTGACCCTTTTTGCAAAAAAAAACACAATATCTATACGATTTGTCAACCTAGTTCCCATATGGGCCCCATTAACTGTGGTTGCTTGGGAATTTGTAGGAATTTCAGAGAAAATTTGAGCATAAACCAAAACAATGCAGTGTTTGGATCTCTACATCAATTTATATTATTCTTAAATTAAAAGAAATAACTTTTACCGATTGTTGTGATGAATAAGAATTTAATTGAGTGAAAACCAAACCTATTTGATTTCAATGAAATAAATTTATTTCTTCAATAAGAAATGAATTTATATTTCAATATCTTAAAAAGAATTAATTTTCTTTATGAAAAGAAATTATTTTTTCAATGAAGAGAATTAATTTTTTCAATAAAAAATGAATTTATTTTTCTTTTGATTAAAAGAATTTATTTATCAAAAAAGAGAATTTATATTTTCAATAAAAAATCAATTAATTTCTTGCAAAAAAAATGAAAGACTTCAATTTAAATCTGCGATGAATTAACACTGTTAATAGTCTAATAATCAATATTACCTATTTTGTTAACATGAAGTGCACTAAATTCAATTAAGTAAGTCAATATAACTTGGCATAGTCTAACAGGTTATAAGATAGAGTACAAAAACAATATTCAATATCTAGTGGCTCAAATTTTCTGTTACAGAAAATGACTAACCGGTTGAAGATTTATTAAAGCACGATCTAGAAATATCCAATTCGGGTTTTACTCGATTTCTACCCATTTATGAAGATAGATCCAACTTTCGAATTCTAATTATCAAAGTCGCCACTAAGAGGAGGAAGAATAAGAGTGGTTTTAGTGACATACTCTCTTATTAAGAAAAAGTGAACCTTCTTATCGTGCTAATGGTAAAATGTATCACCAAATAATTAAAATGGGTTATTGAGACTAGTGTGAAAGAAATCTTTGATATTTTGACTGGTAAATATTTAACGATCAACCACTGTAGTTATCAAAACATGTATAATTTTAAACTATGAAGGGTACAGCTCCTTTATAATATCATCTGTTTTTTATTGTTGTATATGTGGTTCACTTATTTCATTATCTATAAATAATCATTTGCTATAATTTTGAAAAAACATTTAAAATTATTCGATTTAATGTTTATTCGAAAGAATTTATCAATTGAAGAATCCGAAGTTGGTTAATCTCGTGATTAAGTGCTTCTAGATTGCAATACATTATTACTGACTGGTGCTTATTGACTGTACATATAATAATTATCCACTTAACACCCTTTATCACTCTTGTTTCAACTTCCAAGAAAATAAATATCTGTTGCTCAGGTTATTTCAATACATTTTTACTCTAATTTTGCAGTTCCCTCACAACCAACATGCAACAGATCACTTGGTTGTTTGTCGTCGCTTTGACGCTCTCTAATTTCGTTTCATCGATCAATGCAGATGCTAAAATATCAAAAACTTCTCTAGATAGGCATCAAAGATTGGATGATCTACGGAGCAAATTAAAAATAAAGGTAACAGAGATTCACTTTACTCGAGAAAATATAAAAGGTTTCTTCTGATATCATTTATAACTGTTTTATTGTTTTCAGGATGAGTGGACTGTTCCTTCAAGTTTTGGTTCTCAATTCGGAGACCCCCTTCCAATTTCAGGTAGACAAGGTTCATCCACCAATTACGTTCTACTAAACCAAGTTCTGACTGCTAATGGGTTACCAACTACAACCAATAGTGGACCTCTGAATGCCGCAACCTTGAATCAGTTACTTACAGCTAATGGACCATTGGATTCAGCTGGCGTGACATCAATACTTAATGGTGTAGGCTTAACACCTACTGATCCAGCAACAGCTACTTTGGATGATGCTACATTGAATCAGATACTCGGTGCTTTAGAAACAAGTACCACAGGGACAGGAGTTATACGTGATTTGACTCAATTGAATCAGGCTCTGCAAAATGTTGGTTTGCCACCATCAACTCTCTCTTCCAGTGATCTTTCTACCGATGCCTTAAATCAGCTGCTCACTGCTAATGGCGCGTTAACTACTATTCAGTTGAATCTTATTCTAAATGCTCTAAATATAACACCAGCGAATCCTGCCACCGTTGTTTTGAATAACGCTGTTTTGAATCAGATATTGAATAGTTTACCTCAGGTTACAACACCAGGAGGAGGGGGATCAGGGGGATCAGGAGGATCAGGAGGTACGGGTACTATCGGTGGAACAGAAATTGGTATTACTGCTGGTGCGATAGCAGGAGTGGCAGCACTAGCAGCTATAGCGGTACCTGTAGCTATTGGTCTTCTCATAGGTAATTGTTGAAATGCTTTAAATAATTCAAAATTAATGTTCAATTTAATCATCACATCAGTCAAAAAAATAAAATTATATCTTCTTTTTGCAGGTTTCCTTACACTAGGACTGGGTGGTGAAGCAGATCCCCCAATTTATGACGAAATAGTACCCGTTGTTGAAATCAGCTTTGCTGAACCACCAGTTTTTCCACAAAATGGCTTTGGAGGCTTCAGGAGGTCTGATGTTGGTACAGATCAAAACTACAAGAAATTGAATAATGGTATTAATAAGAACTACAGAAGGACTAGTAGAGGGGATATAAATCAAAAGACAAGACGTGTGCCGTTCAAACCTACTGCTCAGCGTCCAATTTGGAACAGAATATCTAGAGTTGTGCGTGGTGCTGTAGATTGGTTCTCCAATATTTATCATTAAATCATAATGTTTAGACCTAGAAAAAGGTTTTGTCATTTATTATATGTTTTTCTTAGGTAATCTGGTAGGCTTCATTTATTATCACCTCTTCATTTTACTCTTCCAACCGTTAGTATTTTTTGTTATTCCAGCCCGTAGTATAACCTTCCTTATAGTAAGTCCATGTATTCACAGAGTAGCTTTAATGCATCCTTGAGCTTGACACCAAATAATACTTGGTGACTTGGCTCATGGATTCACTTTCCTTTCTGACAGCCTTTCCGAATCACCTGTATATAATTTAATTCAATAATATTATGTTATTCACTATTGTTTCTGCTATTATGAAGATATTTATTTATTTATTTTTATACAATATTTCACTTGCGCGGGAAAAAAATTACATATTTAGCTCTCTAGTAAAAAGAAATAGGACAACCATTAAAATCCATATTTAGGTATTTCATTCATACAAATATTAAATGAATATATTTTTTCTGTTATAACTTTTAAGCTATAATTCAATTTAAGCCACATCCACATCATCATGAATCTCAAACTTAATGTATACGAAATAAAAATACATATATATATGACTGGCACTCATAGAGCGCATACCTTCACCTCTTTTGAATGACCTCGTCCATCCAATTATCCTTGAGTTATGAATGACCTTGACCTTGGACCCGTTAACTCCACAACATCAATCAAATGGTTTCTGGATATTGACCAATCATCCCTCCAAATTTCAGGCAATTCGGTTGAATATTATTTTAGTTATTGAATTATAAATGACCTTGACCTTGACTTGATTGTTCCCAAAATCTAACCAAATGGCTCCTGAATATTGAAAAATCGTCCAACCAAATTTCAGACTATTTAGTTGCCTACATTTGGACCTTGAATACTGACCTGATTGCTCCCGAAATCTAGGCAAGTGGTACCTGGATAATGATCAAACGTGACACCAAATTTGATTGAATATTTTTTGAGTTATACGAATGACAAAATTTTAGAGATCAATAACTTAATTTTAAACCTCATATACAGAACACCTTAGCACCAAACTTATTAGGGTGCAGGGTCTTCTGTATACGCCACTAAGCATTATTTTAAATTTAAAAAAAAAACTAATTTTAATTTACTATTCACTAACATATTCTGTTTTCTGACGAGCCATATCTTCTTAATAAATATTTTACTGACTTCATCCCTTCTCACGACCAAAACACTGGAACCAATAGTTTTATATCTTCCTCCAATTCGAACAGAATTTGAGCGAAAATTGACTATCCAAGAAATTTCCTTCTTTTTTAACAAAACCAATATCAGATTTTTTCATAAGAAACCTTTTAAAGAATATAATAAACACAGTTCTTAGTTTCTTAATGTTTATAGAATCTTTTATTTAGGTTTCACAATTATAACTTTCAATATTTTTTCATGATTTATTTGAAGCATCTTCTTTTGAAACAACTATGAAGTATCTTTTTACTGGTTTATAGTAAATAACAAGTGTTAGAGAGTTTTGTTATATAGAGAGAATTACCTGTTTTGAATCTGTAAATAATCATAAATTAGATAATAATTAATTTTAATAAATATAAACCATAGAATTTCATTTTCTTCAGAAATTCATATTTTGAGAACCGGTATTTTAGAGAAAAAAGCTAAATAAATCATTTTTTGGGAGATTTCTAGAGTCAATTAATGATTTATGTGAATTTCAATTACATACTAATGAAATGAGAGAGAAAAAATCCGAAATGTAAAACAGCTTTTTGGAAAATGATCAAATATACAAGTAATTATTAACATTGTTGCTATACGTTAAATTAACATTAAATTAATTTAAAAAAAATTTAATTGATGCATGACTTGATTTTGAAAAAATTGAGCCACATTTACCGCGTTAAATAATACTTATTCATTATTATTAAACCAAAAATATACCAATATATAATATTCTTTTCTTATAGAGTTTTTCCCCTCAAGACAATTGACCCAGAAAAAATTAGGGCAGCACGTACTCACAATGAAGAAGTGTTACTTTGTTATTACAGAAGCAATGGTCTTTAATTAAGTTATCACTGTAGACTTTGATAAAAATAGATAAATAATGTGTAACTTTTAGTAAATGCTTTTTGGCCGGAGCAATTGGAACCGGTGCGCAAACGGGCTCCGAACACCCAGCCCACCGAGTGGAACCGGAGAATGCTGTGCGAAGTCGATGCACGGAGTGCAGTGCGTGCGTTCGAGGCTCCCGTGCGTTGGTGTTTGGTATGTTGCAGGTTGGTCAGATGAAGGGACCAGGATTGGTTTCCGCGTACTTTTATTACACAATTAGAAGGGTGATCTTTCGTCCTATGGTCAGAAAAAACGAGAACGCGAGAACAAACGGGTCCGAGACGGTACCCAGCCGCATCCACTCTGCCATGTATTGTTGTTCTCGATTTCGCCTGCTCCACAGGTTATGATAATTAGAGATTGGGATATATTTCTCAAAATTAACTTAGTGTAAGCTAATATTAATAATTATGAAACTTCATTATTGATTTCTTACAAAAGGACTTCAAGACGTCATTCAAACATATATAATTTTGAAAAGAATTATACACATTTTCAATTGAATAAAACCTAAAATGACTCTATTTCAAATTTTCACATGTCTCATATATTCTTACACTAACAACTGAACCCTCCAACCTTACGTGCAAAGATGATAGAAGCATAACAAGTAGCTACAACTGACTTTAACAACTAGTAACTAGTGTCGTTGAAGGCTTAAAGTACATAATTTGTGGTGAACTACCCGTGTATTTCTATCCACAAATGACTAATGAAATTGCCTGGCTGCTAGTGAAACCTATTCATTTGTGGTTAATTAAACTGTGGGTCGAAGACAGGACCGGATTATCCTCTATTTTTGAGTGAAAGTTTAACCTTTTTGGATTTTGTATAAATCTCAAACCAGTTACACCTAATGCTTTAACTTATGGACGATGATGATGATACAAAAACTAACACAATGTGTTCGCTTTTGATTATTCCAATTGTGTCCGAAAAAATTTCTAATTTGCTAAATCGCTTCTTTATGTGTGGCAGGTTGGCCACGTGATTATGTTGAGATATAACTCGCTCTATTGTACAAACCTGCTATAGGTTTCTGGATTTATAATGATGTAATATCTATACTACACTTGATGAATGTATTTTAATTTTAAAACTTTTCTTATTTCCGTTTAAGGAAAGAACCACAAAAAATTCACTAATGATGAATATTAATAATAAATCAAGTTAAGACTATTAACAAGAAACTTAAAATGTGACATTCGACATCAATAAATCATCTGAAGAATTAATTAAAAAATGATTAACTACGAATTTAACGAGATATAATTCCTTGACTTTAGATTTTTTATTCACATTTTTTCCAAACTCTAAAGGGCCGTACACACGTAGGGTTTTTTAAGTCTTTCCACCAGACTTTTTGCTAAGCTCCTTCTACTTTTACCACGAGAATATAAAAAATAACGATATAATTATTATTTATTTTAGTTGGTATCCATGATACCAGCAGGTATCATGAATACCAACTAATATTTATACGATTCATATCGTTTTTTCTTATATTATTGTTGAAAAAGTAGGAGGAGCTTAGCAAAAAAGTCTGGTGGAAAGACTTAAAAAACCCTACGTGTGTACTGTGTACGGCCCTAAAAGCATCTGATGCACTCTACCTCACTAGCCGTCTGGTACGGCATAGCAATAATGATAATTGGTCAGAGATAGACGAGTATGTTCCAAACTAGATTTCTTGGTAAAGTACGAACTAAGGTTTAATAAATAAGGACCTGTTTGAGTTGATTTCTAGATACTTCTTGTATGAAGAATTTAAGGTTTGATGTTTCAAGCACACAGGAATTTAGTAATTACTTTCAACATTATGATGTATTACCAACGTATTCTGTATTTTATTTTAAAATATTCGGTATGGAAATTTGAAATTACAAAAAACTGTTTTGGTTGAACAAGTACTAGTTCTTTGAATACATTAACAATTGCAACAAAACTATAATAAGGAAAAAAATAATAATGAGCAAATTACATGTTTGATAACCATCTCTGGTTATCAATAACTGGTTGTTTTCAAAAAAAGTTGTTTTAAAATCCCTCTGATTGTTTTAGAAACAGCTTTGCAAATATCAACTATTGTTACATTTTTTTGACATTAAATATTTGCGTAAAAAGTTTTTATACGTAGTAATTAGGTATTTTCTGTTCTCACGCTTTGGCACTCAATCTGGTCTGATTATGTTTTACCTTTCTAGGAACATTTTTTTTGTGAACAAAATGGAGTTAATGTTTGCTGACTTTATTTCGTAACAGACCAAATTATTAGTTAATTCTTATATTATCTAATAAATGCCTTTTTATAAATATATTATAGATCATTATTCGAGTTCCTGCATGGTCCTATAGGGTAAGTTACGAATTATCGGTCAGTTTCACATCTTCGGTCATATAAGAAAAAACTATATAATAATAATTATTTCACTAGGATAGGTTGAGTGAAATAAGTATTATTATATCGTTTTTTCTTATATGACCGAAGATATGATACTGACCGATAATTCGGAACTTACCCTGTGCTTCTTAGCGAAAGTTTGTTTGGGTTGGACCGAACCCTGAAAGGTTAATTACAGGTTTCTCTTTTATCAAGCAGAGTGTAAAATGGTGAGGTCTTCTTAGAGAATTTAGACGTGTAACTTTGCTATTATATTGCATTTAATATATCTCGAACTGTTTGACTTTATAATTTTTTTTTACATTTTTAATGTAGTTACGTTTAACAGTATCAGATCGATTGATATTTATAAGAGCTTGTGAATTAAAAAGGGTAGAAAATAATATAAATACCACCAACCATACACAATTCAACTATATTTCATTAAACCATATCCCACTACAACCATACCACTGCTACCGGTGACAGGACAATAACCCCCCGTGCAATAAACCCCCCGGACAAATACCATCCGGACAAAAAAAAAACACAAGCAAAAAACCCCCGGTGCAAAAAACCCCGGTAGATATAAATAACCTAATTCAATTTTGTTGATTTTCATTAATTATTTATTTACTTTAATTTTTTTTACTATGAAATAGGTATACTTTATTTTGCAAAAAAGAATGGCCTATTTTCGAAGAAAATGTAATAATTATTGGTTCGCATTGAATTATGTTAAATATATTAATAAAAAAGAGTTATACTATTTATATAGACCGGAGGTTTTTTGCACCGGGTTTTTTTTGCTGTTTTTTTTTGTCCGGGGGGTTTTTGTCTGAGGGGTTTATTGCACGGGGGGCACGGGGGTTTTTGACTGTGGGTTTTTTTTTCTGCACGGGGGGTTTTTTGTCCTGGAATCCACTACAACCATTCCAACTACAACCATATCCCATTCCAACCACATTTCCTCCAAACAGTATCAAATGTAATGAAAGCACTAATGACTTTTTTATATATATTATTCTATATATTCTTATTTTCAGATTCATCTCACTATTCAACTTTCAAAATTTCTCTTTTCAAAAATAACAAACATAACATTTTTCAATAACCTCATTTTTTATTAGATTTGTATCACCTGCACTAATTAATTGCCTATCAAATGGCAGTATATATCGATAGAGATCTAAATCACCTTCTAAGGTACGGAGTAACACGTTATTAAAATGCTTCCCACTTTCTAAAGGTGGAAAGATGACACACACGTGTTTGACAGACACCTCCCTGAACTAGTTCATAGAGAGTGTTGATAAATACACTCTGGAAATAATAAAAGCAATTCAAGAAGATATTAACTCGGTTTTTATTGTTAAGAAAACCGGTATAATGATACTGTGATGCAAGAGTTTGGAAAATAATATTCTGCATGTTCTAAAAATGAAGAAAGTTTTTATTTTTAAAGATTTTATTCATTCTGTAGAATAATTATATAGTTTTAATTGTTCATTTTTATTTTGGCTTAGAAACTATAGAAAGAAGAAGTTGCAATTTTTTGCAGTTGTGGAAAAATTGATGCGAAAAATAATTAATTATATGTTTGGAATTATAAAAGAACTTGGAGGTGTACATTAATTTTTTTTCACATTTTAAGGATGTACAAAAAGTGTTTTTTTTTTATATTAAAAAAGAATAACTTGCATGGTTATAAGCTATATGAATTAAATGTTTGGTTTTCATTTCAACAATTACAAATACATCGTGTACAACATTAAGAGTTTCATATTCGATTTAAATTTCATATGGGTTGAATTTCAGTTCGATTTAATTTCATTTAGTTTAAGCAACAGCATTGTTAACAAATCTCAAAACTTTAATTTTATATTTTCATATACATATCTAAATAACAATCGCGTATGTACAAAACAGGCTTTGCAAAGATATATCCATATGTTTTTGAGACTGCACATATGTACTCTATATCCACTAGGGTTCAACATATTTAAATATTTTAGGTACGCGTATAAAAAAGGCCAATCTTGAACCCCTTACAATTAATTTATCGCTGCAGTTAAATAGATAAAATGAAAGTTACGGACCATAATATGCATTTAAAGTACACAAAAATGAAAGCAATATTTATTTAATGCATTTGCAGTATAGAGTATAGGGTAAGGTGCGAATTATAGGACATGTTCACATTATCGATCAGAGAAAAAAAAGTGTACGTAAAATAATAGTCATTATATATTTTTAATTGGTATCAATGATACCTGAGGTATCATAAATTAATTGAATAGATTTTATTATATACTTTTTCTTACATGATCGATAATGTGTAAACGACTATAACTCAGAACTTACCCTGTCATTTTGAGTATATATTCCCACTATTTTACCAACTGATGTTTTAAAGAATATTTTTTCTTACTGAAAAAAGTACTGAAAAGGAAAGGGAAGTACTGAAAAAGAAAGGGAAGCACTGAAAAGGAAAGTGAAGTACTGAAAAGAAAAGGGAAGTACTGAAAAGGAAAGGGAAGAACTGAAAAGGAAAGGTAAGTACTGAAAAGGAAAAGGAAGTAATGAAAAGGAAAGGGAAGTACTGAAAAGGAAAGGGAAGTACTGAAAAGGAAAGGGAAGTACTGAAAAGGAAAGGGAAGTACTGAAAAGGAAAGGGAAGTACTGAAAAGGAAAGGGAAGCACTGAAAATGAAAGTAATCAAAAATACTAAAATTAGCATATGGTGTAGATTGTAGAATTCTTTTTGAGAATTCAATGTAATTTTTTACTTAAAAATTATATTTTATTTTCTTCGTATTTTAACAGTTTTTGTTTTATTTAAATTGAAGAAAAACTCTTGCAGCTCTCTATTAATTCTTACGTGGATTAAAAGTGTTTAGTCTGCAAAATAGATTATTTAATTATTTAGTAATAGATACTCCATTTGTTTAGTAATAAATTAAAAGAATATTGAAAACCTGAAAGTAAATAAAATAAATCAAGCATTTTTCTCTCAGCAAAGAAAGATAACAAGCAAAGATAAAAAGCAACGAGCCAAAGATAACAAGCAAACATAGCAACTTTGCTTGTATTTTGGAGAAAATCAGATAAAATAGACATAACCATTAATAAATATCTTTTAGATAGAATATAAAAAGTGTTTTATTTTCCCCTTCTCTTATTGCTTCATTAGTTATTCTGTTTGTAATCTCCTTTATCCACAGTAAAATAATACCTCTAATTATTCTTTTTAAAACAATCATTATCATTATCAATATATACCACCTGTAGCTACAATCATTATCATTATCAATATATACCACCTGTTCAATTATGATCACTGCATTCATGTTTGGGGAGACGATTCTTTAGGTTATTTATTTATTCATTATGGTAAAATGTATCCGAATAAAAAAGGCATAAAATCATGGTATCTTTTATTAGTTCTTTAAAATTTACCTTAAATGTTTTTATACTTAATTTAAGTGGCTGAACATAATCATAATAACGATATAAAGGAGTAAGAGTTGAAAAAATATATTCTTAAAAATATTTTTTTTTTAATTACTTTTTATTGTAATTCTCCTATTTCTTTAAATTTGTATTTATAAACCATTATTATTATTTAAGAATGTTATATATCAGTTATGTTTAAACAGCATTGCTTCAACTAACGTCTTTAATTATAATGGTGTACAAAACCATTTCTTTAATATAGGTATTAAAAAACACATACAATTATGTTTCAAAGATTTAATAAGTCTTTTAATTAGCTCACAATATGAAATGTCATGTACAATAAAAGAAAATATATTAATTATTAATTAAATATATAATTTCATAATTTTGTTCTATATTTCTCTTAAAGAATAACCTGTTCCAATAACTATTAACGATATCAATCATAATAACTATTTACGATATCAATCATAATAACTACTAACTACATCAATCATAATAACTACTAACTACATCAATCATAATAACTACTAACTACATCAATCATAATAACTATTAACGATATCAATCATAATAACTATTAACTACATCAATCACAATAACTACTAACTACAGCAATCATAATAACTATTAACCAATCAAGAAACCAATTAACTAAGTAACCATCATGACACTATGATTCTACAACCTGATGGATGTACATAAGTAAATATTCGCCCTACATACCAGTTTATTTTCTATTTGGTATCATAATGTAAATCTTAATGAAAAACAACTTAGAAATTAATTAAGTACTACCCATCAAAGGTATCTCGGTGTGTATTTTCTATTTTAAATTTAATAATCATTCAATTTTCATAAACAAAATTGAAAAGTGAAAGTTTTATTTATGTAAAACAATAAAAATCAATAATAAATTTTAATTAATCTATTTATTCCTGATAATAAAATTATATAATTTATTATAATAGACTGCCATGATAGAATAATTAAAAAATTAACAAAAGAAATTTGAATATTATATTTAAATTTCCTTTCCATTAGGGTGGTAATCAGTTGTAACAACAGTAATTAACAGAAACGGCAAAATATGAAACAAGGTAACAGTATTTAAGGGAAACAAGGAACAACAACCCAAGCAACCATGACACATTGTGCCAACATGGCCACTAGATGGTTAGATGGGCAAGAGATGGCAGACTGAAAAGTAGCCTAGAAATTACATGGGGATAATGTGGTTTACCGTTCTCGTGGAATGTTACCTTGGGAAAAGGTTGGTTCAATGTGGCGAATCCATCCCATTGAATTGTCATATTGGCCCAACCTGATTACTATATAGCGGATCAACATTATATGACTGAAACTTGATTAATATCTTGGCTATATCTTGGGCCAAGATGGTTTCAACATAACAGCCCATGCTGTCACCATGTTGGCCCATTTTGCAAAATAACAACACGGTACCAATACGATTTGTCAACCTAGTGCCCACATGGGCCACATTAACTTGTGTTGCTTGGGAGTAACAAATTAATGGGACAGAGTAACAGTAAGTAACTATAAAATATAAATAAAACCTATTTAATTTCATTCAACTTTCTTCCATGTAATTGTTTAATAATAATTCATTTTACAATTAGCAATTTACCAAAATAATGCAAGAATGATTTTATATATGATATAGTGTAGGTTACGAATTATCGGTCAGTTCCACATCTTCGGACATATAAGAAAAAACAATATAATAATAATAATTTTATTTAACCAATCCTAGTGAAATAATTATTATTATATAATTGTTTTCTTATATGTCCGAAGATGTGGAACTGACCGATAATTCGGAACGTACCCTATGACAATATGTATAACAGCTTTCCTTTTCGATTAGTATAAAGAAATACTCATCTAATTTGTTTGTAGGGAAAATAATTGAAATTCTATTCGATGATATCTTTTAAATTACCAATAAAATTTACATAATTGCAGAATGAACATTGTTGCAAATAATAACAATATTCTTATTTCCATTCAATTATACATTTCTTGCATACGTTTCATTGTACCTTTTATTCTAACTGAACTCCCCCTCCTTTTATTAAATTAATTTCACATTTCATATCAAGCGATTCATTTCTAGAATGGAAATAAAGTTTATTGTTCTTAGCTACATTCAATTCCTTTATTTATTTAACACAAGCAAAGTAAAGAATTATCTACAATGTAAATACAAAGGATATTTGCATATTGCATCTTCAGTAATTTCTAAGATAGTATTCTAAGGTGGGGCCATAGAAGATTAAGTTAGGTCTTCTTTTGCCATAGATGATTAATTATAATTGTCACACTTAAATCTTCTATGGCCCCACCAATATCGAGTAATGAATTTAATTGCCGGAAATCTTCAATTGATTTTATTAATATGGATAATTATTCTACCTAACATTTTGAAATTTCTTTCTATAGTTAAAAATATATCACACGGGTTAAATATTTCCAAATTCTCTTCCAGGTGCTATATTTATTATTAGTACAAGGTGTGTAATCGCAGTGTCCTCACATTGTAAACTTTAATGACAAAAAAAGGTTTTAAAAAATAGTCGCCGTTTTCTATGTCCATACGTACAGTAGCTGAGTTTAAATATTTATTGATTCTGAATGCAACACGTACTGTAATAATTTAGAGATATACCCCACAATTATTTTTTATTTTATAATAGCGAGGTGTAATACTGACGGGACTTAGCACCACATTTATTACACCACATTTTAAATTTTAATAACCTCCTTAATATCGGTTTGAATTCTGTTTTACACATGTATTATTACCATTATTTGAGTTTTATTTTAATTGATATTCATTGAGCCTTCTTTGATTTTAACTCATCGAAAATAAAATATTTAAAGGATTACACTTATATAATAACTTCGAGTCATGTCTCGCTTATATTTCCACTTGAAATAATTCTAACGTCATGATTTTGTTAAATAAATGCGGGGCCTTCTGTATTAATAACTTTTTTCTTTGTTAAACCTGTCTGTAATGAAATTTTATACCCAGTGATTATTAGGTACATGACAACCAGTTAGTTTCTTAATAAACTAGTGCAACTGCTGATATAAACTAGGGTGATGATCTGTAAATACGTAAGATTATCTCTCCACTTAAGCTACAATGATAATAATAAATAATAACTTGTCTGATGAAAAATAACTGGGAACTGTAATAATAATTATAATATATTAATTAATGTACTAGCATGACTAATGGAAATGCCACGGGATAAGAAATATATGTAAGCATTTAAAAGACTGGATAGCACAAAGAATCAGTGTGGATTAGCAAAAAAAATGTACGGAGAAAATATCTTTATAACCAAAAAAAAATCGAAAAAACAATATCTGGAAAAATCCCCAAAAAAAATCTAGAAATATAATTCGGAAAAATTAATTCAGGTAACAATAAAGTAGGATTTGATATTTTTCTGTTTTTGGGATTCATGTTATTCTAGATTTATTTCCTTTTATCAAGGTATAAATTATTTTGGTCATAGAGTAGAACAGACCAATACACTCGGGTTTGAAAAATAAGTTAAAACGTTGGGTTTGCAGTATCATAGTTATAAGCTACCATATTTGTTCATATGTAATTTTTGAAGGTGTATCGGATGGAAAAACGAACTAGCCAAGGAAGGAACACGTAGAATTATAATATAATGATAATTTATATCTTATTATCTTTTTTCTTTATCCATTATCTTTCTTTATATTTAACGATCATATTTTCTGTTTTGTAAACTAAGGATGAATTGCAAAATGTAAGGACATCATGCAATTAAAGCAAAGTATTCAGTAGTTTCTGTACACCATTAAGGTTGCTTCCCACATCACCGATATCCGTCCGGTACGTCACCGGTCCGTCTCCGTCACTCTCCTCTCAGTGATTCGGTGTCAGTGAAAAAATATATCGTTACTTCAATTTCAACGGGCACATTCACACAGTACCGGCTCTCCTCAGTGATAAAAATCACTGACCGGTGACGTCCCGGACGGATATCGGTGATATGTGAAGCAGCCTTTAGTGTAGCGGTACTGGTTGTTATTTTGTCAGGTTTTTACCATCATACAAGATTATTTTCAAATATATTTAGATAAGCAAAATTTTTCGAATGTGAAAAATTTAACATTCACAAAATTCCTTACACAGTTACAGGTTGTCTGTACATATTATCTAAATAAACCGAAACAATTGATTATTAACCAGTGAAAAACCGGTGCTAGTTTGGTATGCGATCTGAGTGTCATTTACAGGTTTGGTATGCGATCTGGTTAGAATGTATTAGCAAATATAAAGAATACAGCTATACAAGATACATAAAACTGATATATAATTTCCTTAAATAATCATTATCGCATACCATTTACATATGCTAAGCCGTAGTATACAAAAATAAATACCCTTAAATAAACTACATCCTACTAAACTTATATGAATATAACGTAAAATAGGTAACTATTTTATGGTATAGATCTAATGATTTATGATTTTTTTTTACCTTGAATGCATTGCAAATATCTCGTCTATATTGTTACCTTCGCAAATTTGCGGAAGGTCATATTTCATTCGGCATTTATTTATCATCTTGTTATTCGCATAACTCAAAAAGTGTTTAACCAAATTGCCTGAAATTTGGTTGAACACTTGGTCAATGTCCAGTGTCCTTCTGGTAGAATTTTTGGAACGACCCGGTCAAAGGTCAAGGTCATGGTCATTATAACTCAAAAAGTATTGAACCACATTGCATGAAACTTGGTGGGACGATTGGTCAATATCCATGAACCATTTTGTTAGATTTTGGGAGGGATTGGATCAAAGGTCAAAGATCAAGGTCAAGGCCATTTATAACTTAGTAACTCAAAAAATATTCTACCAAATTGTCTGAAATTTGATGGGACGATTGGTTATTATCCAGTTACCAGTTTATTAGATTTTGGGAGAGAACTAACTGGTCAAAGTGGCGAAGGCATGCGTTCTACCGAGTACACGTAATCTAGTTTGTTTTGTATCACAGATACTTAAACAAAATAATTATCATATTAAGATAAAATAATGCATTATCAGATCACATATATACTTTCAAGATCGCCTACCAAACAAGTACCGGAAAACCTTTAACTTGACATAATAAATAACTGCAGGCACTAAACCTACTGTTGCAAACTGGCTCTTAAAAATCGTAAAACGGTAATATTCTAAAAAGAGTTATGCCTATTTCCAACTATAGCTATATTAACGATATTCCAGTTGAAATGAATCACTAATATTTATAATAATTCGGATTAGAAGGTTTAGAGCCTATATTAACTTCAACAATAGCCAATATACTCACAATTAAGCGATCTTATTGGTAATATTCTTTCTCTAACAATAGAATAAATAGATAAACTTCTTGTCTTCACTAAATTTAAGGCACTCTGTATACCTAATTAAAAGATAGGACCTGCTGAAACCGGTAATATATTGGTAATAACTGGTGATATACTGGTGATAACTGGTGATAAAGATGGTGATTCATGCTAATATATGAAGCAAACTAATGAACGGATATCACGTGCTCGGACCACCTTTTTAAAAGTTAAATACCTGACAAATATATTACCTATCTTTGCTTTTTAATTTCTCGTGAAGGTTTAATACATTCAAGTAGATACTTGGGTTAATACTTTTATCCCTTTATTGTTCTTGTGGTCATATTGATAGTCACTAAAACTGAGTATGAAAACTAGTTTGCAGGACTATGAATATAAAAAGGTAGGATATAAAAATATCCCGTGTGTGTTTATTTGAACAGAAAATACCTACCTAATTACTTCTATTCAAAACTCTTTAAAGATGTTAATAGTTCATTTATTGTAAATAATTAGACTAATTAATGGGGAGAGAATAATGTTATTTAAAAAGATGAACAAATACGACTGTTCCAAACTTATTTATTTGATAGAAAATATATTACAATGGTGATTTATTCCTAAATATTTAATATGGACAGCTAGGGTTATTTAGAGTGAGTTCGATTTCACATTTTCTATCACTTAAGAAAAAAAACTATAATTTTAACTCCTTATTGTAATTGGTCTCCATGATAGAAGCAAACTGAATCTTGTTGCCGGTCATTTGGTTCTCAGCTCTCCATTTCCCTCAAATTTAGTTGAACTGAATAGCTTCACTAAAATTCACAGCTCTTCATTTTCCTCTTAATTATTTAATGTAAAGTAAACTGAATCGCTACACTTTAGTTTACAGCTCTTCATTTTCCTCTTAATTATTTAATGTAATATTAATTGAATTGCTGCATTTTAGTTTACAGCTCTTCATTTTCCTCTAAATTATTTTATATAAAGTCAACTTACAGCTCTTCATTTTCCTCTTAATTATGGCGTAAAATAAATTTAATCTCTACATTTTAGTTTAGAGCTCTAATTCCTTTTCCTCTGAAGAGAATAAAGGCGTGGATTCATTTCTCATTAAACCATTCTTTATAATCATCCCTTCAGTACCGAGTAAATAATGAACCACATCACACAGAAACATTGGGGGCCTTTACCATGGTTGTTTTTTTATCTTATTTACATTTTGAATGGAGTGAAAGAATATTAAAAGAAGAGAATTGGGGAAGAAACCACGAAACAGAACAGTCTAATTAGGTAACAATTTATATAGCTGAGGTTGGTCAGTGAAGATGTAGACAACAGATAACCGTCTCTAAAACTAGTTAAACGATGTGGAACATAGCTTAGTTATTCAAAATACGACAGGTGGTTATAACATTCAAATCTAAACCAGGTTTTTATTCCCATTCCTGATGATGAATAGTTATCTCTCTTTTCGATAACTTCTTCATCAAAATTTCTTCATCTGTGAGATTTAGATTATATTTTCGGAAATTCTCATTATTAAATGGTCATATCTCATCAATTTTAACAACGGCATATCTCAAAAAATATGTTTTAAAAAAATATGGATTACTCTATAAATTATTATTTTAATTAATTTAATTCAATTCAATATAGATTATTTTAAAAATATAATAAATATTAACTAATAAATAAAATATATAATTTCCTTTCGTTTAATATTACTCATTCGATTTAATTTATTAGTCTAACACATTTCTTTTAAGTTACCTCCATCCAATTTAAAAGACTGTCAAATAACTCATTTATCGCTAATTTAAAACTAATGGCAGTAGATATTTCAAAGCAGCTTCACATTGACTAAATAAGATATTCGTTATCACCCACTGGGTTGGACATGAGAATTAACTGACTGTGATAGATTTATTGGACTGACACTATATCAGTTAATTTGAATTGCTATCGATTATTTAGTGATTTGGATAAAGAATTATTTAATGAATAAGAGGAAATTACTGCATGTTATTTTCCTGTATTATAATTTTCTTCAATTATTCATTTTATCTTTAACTCTTTACCGGTCTCCCTAAAAAAAAAATTTATTAATTAATGTATAAATTTGAAATTTTCAGGGTTGATTTAACTACTCAAATGGAAAAAAAATTATATAGGATTTTTTATTTTTTTTTTTTGCCCTTTTATGAAAAAAAATAATTAGATTTTTCAGATTTGAGGGAGACGGTCCTCTTAAGCAATATATAAATTCAATATTTTAAAGTTATAATTCTTTCTTTTACAACATTATTCTTCTAAAAGAAAAAATATGTGTTGTGATATAATGTTTTTTTTATTTACATTTCTTTGATGGTATCTAATTTGTGACGTCATCAATATTTGATAATTTTATGTCGTTCAAAGAGAGTTTTCATAAGAATATGACATATTAGTGCATAATTTATATCATAACTAATTCAGTTGCTGTTCTGTTTAGTATTATATTTCAATGCAAGTACATATTTAAAAGTACTAATTAAATTTTTAAAAATACTCTCGAAAGTCATGACTACAATTTATTTATTATTAATATCAGTGTGACCCGTAGCCACGATTCTGACACAAATTATCAGTTTTTCCTTTTGATATGTGCTAAAAAATATGGTACACACGGACGGACAGAAAGACGTGGCTTTTATTATATAGTATATATAGGTAGATGTTGAGAAAGGTACTAGGATTTTCGCAGCAAGAAAAATTTTAGCAAGAAAATTCGCCGTAGGAAACTTCGTCGTAAGAAAATTCGCCGTAAGGAATTTTCGCCGTAAAATTTATTTTTAACTCTTGGCCTATAAGATCTCCAAATAAATAAATGAATAACCACTATAATTGTTAAGGTCATTCTCCAACCCCAATTAAAAGGATACTGATAAAAATAGAAAGCAGACTTAATATATGAATAGTGCCTTTAATCTGATTTCAGTTTTTTCAATCTAATTTAGTATTGGTTTAACGTCTGCTTCGGAACCAAAGGCCATATCGCTGACATCAAAAGGAAATTAAGTACCGGGTGACCAATAAAAAACTGGTCGAAAGTAAATGCTTATAACTTCAAAAGTAATTGATGTAGAAAGAAAAAACAAAAATCACATGAAAGAGTATATCCTCAAGTTTTATTCGGTATATAACAAGTGTTTTAAATCGTTACTGTTGTGCTCAATACAGAGATTAATCCTTTTTTCAAAATTAGCGGTTACAAAATTGGTTACTTTACGTATTACTTGCTTCAAGTCTTCAATCATTTTCGGTTTCAATTTAAATACCTTCTCTTCAACATATATAAGAGATAAAATACAAAGGTGAAAGGTCAAGGGACTTAGTTGGACAGAAAAAACGGTTCGGTGCGAAATAATCTTTTCCTCAAAATGATTTTTCAATCAGTCTACTGCAGACAAGAATGTGTATGCTGTTGCAGTGTCATAATGGAACCAAAAGTCAAGATGATTGTCGTCAGTCATTACAGTATCTATCATTTCAATGTATTCGTCGGTGTTTACAGAACAAACATTTTCAGTCTCTACATCTTTAAAAAAATATGGACCATGCATTATGCAAACTCAAACCGCATCGAACTGTCACTTTCGCCGAGTGCAATGGTTTCTCAAACACTTTATTTCTTGTCCATTTATTGAACAAATTCTTAACCATTTTAATGTTTATACCCTAGTTGTATTGAATGGCATATTTTCTCTTAACTTTAGTTGGAGAACAACTTAAATGATAATGTTCAGAAATGATAACACGCTATTCAGTAGCTAGTTGCATAATGATTCATGAGGCTTGATTAAAATGTGTTGACGAAATATGCATTATGTTTAATTAAGATATCTTTATCCCTCATTCAATAGTTTCGATATCTTTGATAACAAATAAAACTTGAAAATATACTCTTTCATGTTTTTTTTTGTTTTTTCTTTCTACACCAAATACTTTTTGAGTTATAAGTATTTACTTTCGACCAGTTTTTTTATTGGTCACCCGGTACAAGGGACTGGAAGAAGAAGTTGGAAAGGAAAGTGGCTTCGTGAATAAAGTCACCTATCACCGTCGGTGATAATGCTCATGGATGCAGAATAGCTACTACGTGAGTGCAGTCACTTACCAAGGAATGTGACGAAAAGTGTCACGAGCACCGGTGCCTGAATTCACGGGTGGAAGAGGAAAATGAAGAATACGAGACTACCAGTAAATGAAGAATATGAGACTACCTAATACAAAAATCTAAGACCTCGTAGTTGAAGATCATAATCCTTTCGCTATTCTCTAAAAATGAAGTAGCGTTATAAAAATTGATAAACATGTTAAAAAATAAAAAATAAATCAATTTTATTTGATGGACAATGAAACACAACCCAAGTTGATCGTGTAATTGCATTTGGTAACAAGTTTGCCAACTGATATCATGTAAATTTTCATGAAATCATCAAAATTAGGTTTAATAAATGAATAAAGAACAATCTAAGAACTAATGCTTAAGTTTGATTCTCCATTTAATTTCAATTTCCTCTGTATGAAATTGTTTGCTATCAAGTGACTTGTTAAACTATTGGGACTCTCTCAATTCTAACAATTAATGTCGTTATCACTTAATTTGTCTGGGGTTATCAAGTTAAGAGTTAAAAATAATTTTACGGTGAAAATTCCTTACGGCGAAAATTCCATACGGCGAATTTTCTTACTGCAAAATTTCTTACGGCGAAATTTCCGGTCACGGGTGATAAATTGCCATGCAATGTATTCACCCTGCGATGAATTTAACATGCGGTGAATTTACCTTGTAGTTTGCCATGCGATGAATTTACCATGCGGTGAATTTACCATGCGGTGAATTTACTATGTGGTTTGCCATGCGATGAATTTACCATGCGGTGAATTTACCATGCGGTGAATTTACTATGTGGTTTGCCATGCGAGGAATTTACCATGCGATGCGACCTGTAATTATTTCAACACCTTCCACTCATCACTACATTCCCACACTCTTAAGATTATAGAACATGGTTACTAAAGATAATATTACAATAATAATGAATAATAATATTTACAAATAATAACTAGTCAGAAGACATCTTAAGGGCCGTACACACGCAGGGTTTTTTGAGTCTTTCCACCAGACTTTTTGCTATGCTCCTCCCACTTTTTCCACGAGAATTAAATTTTGCACTGAAAGTCCGAGACTTTTCAACAACCTACATGTTCTATTATTTTCCCCCAATTAAGAGGTGCACTTTTGGAAATCTTCGTATAGCTTCTGTCAACTCATAAATTATATTGTAAAATAACAGGATTGGTGTTCATTTTTAGCCAATCTTTGCTCCATTCATTTCTTTAACTTTGAGATAAAGAATTCTTACCTTTTTCTTTTTAGAAAAGACTGCCAGTAAAATTGATAATAGTAATGTTTCTTTAAACTTTTTCTAGTATAATATTATAGTTTAGTAAAATAATATATTATTATCTTTATTTTATTTATTTCAACATATTACCTATAAGCTAATATCTTTATTTTCTTTATTATAACGCAATACATATTGTACCTACGTATTAATACTTTTACCTAAGCTTTATATAATAGTTAAATTACACATTTATTGAGTGGATTAGGTTAACATTAAATCAAATGAAGTGAAAACAATATCGGTTAGTTTATTACTAAATATTGTAATAAACTTCATAAAAATTAATTTAGTATTAATTAGTTAATTAGTAACTAACTAATCTTAGTAATCTAGGTAGGCATTTCTCTAGTAATTAATTAATCTAGGTTAAAGTAACTAACCTATATAATTAGTAAATATCTAACCCAGGTAATTAGTAATTTTAACTATCCTAGGTAGTTAATAGTTACTAACTACCTATAACCTAGGTTAGTTACCTAGTTTAAAAAATGGGAGAGTGCTTATGTCGCCGATAGGAGTAGTTAATTGCAAGGCATGTAAATCCACGAGATTCAAAAGTCAATCCACATGTGGACGCTATTGACTTTTGAATCAAAAGTCTGGTGGAAAAGCTGAGAAAAAAGTCTGGTGGAAAGACTTAAAAAACCCTACGTGTGTACGGCCCTTTACAGGTGATGAGAAATATTAACCAGGTATTGATAAGTTAATTTGCAAGCTAGGTGAATTGACCTAACTGACCAATAGCTGATTGATGTTGCGGTTAACTATAGAGTTTATGTAACTATTGCAAACAATATTTACCAAAAAATTATTTCTGATCTATCCCACCAGCGTGATGATAATGTTTGTAATAGTTACGGCGAAAACAGCTTAACTGAAAACTACCGATAAAATTGTCAAAAGTTACTCCTCAATTAGTTTATACAAGGAGAAATAATTACGAGTCATGTTCTTGATTTATTTGACTTGTCATATGTGCATTGAATATTTTTTGTCGGAATGTAAGTTTGACAGCGTTTTTTGTTACCAATTTGAATAAAAAAGATTCTATTTTTTGTAGGCTGTTTTTTGATATAATGATTTTATATAGTTAGTACGTCATTAGTATGTCACTATAAATGTAAGCTTAGTAGAATGAAAGAGTTAGGTCGTAGGTAGCTAGAGTCTCCGTCTTGAATAGTTACGAGCAAGTCGAACAGTTATAAACTCTATGGTCTTACAGTGATGATCTTGTGTAGTAACGTGTATTGAAGTACAGTCTTCTAGAGTTATATCTCTATTGTTTTATTCAGTGCCTCCCCTTAAGGAATAACCGTGACCGGAAATTTCGTCGTAAGAAAATTCGCCCTAAGAAATTTCGCAGCAAGAAATTTCGCCGCAAGGAATTTTCGCTGTGAGAATTTTTTTAACTCTTGACTTGAGAACCCCAGACAAAATAAGTGATCACCACAGTAATTGTTAGAATTGAGAGAGTCACAATAGTTTAACAAGACACTTGATAGCAAGCAATAGCAATTTTATACAAAGAAAATACGAAATTGAATGGAAAATCAAACTTGATTATTTGTTCTTAGATTGTTCTTTATTTTTTTATTAAACCAACTTGATATCAGTTGGCAAACTTGTTACCAAATGCAATTACACGATCAACTTGGGTTATGTTTCATTGTCCATCAAATAGAGTTGATTTATTTTTTATTTTTACCATGTTTATCAATTTTTATAACGTTACTTGCTATTTTAGAGGATAGCGAAAGGATTATGATCTTCAACTACGAGTTCTTAGATTTTTGTATTAGGTAGTCTCGTATTCTACATTTCCTAACACCTCTTCACATACCTCTTCCATCCGTGAGTGCAGTCACCGGTACTTGTGTCATTTTTCGTCACATTCCTTGGTAAGTGACTGCATTCACGTAGTAGCTTTTCTGCATCCATGAGCATTATCACCGACGGTTTACGAAGCTTTGTTCACGAAGCCACATTCCCTTCTGACTGCTTCCTCCAGTCCCTTGTACTTAATTTCCTTTTGACATAAGCGATATTGCCTTTGGTTCTAAAGCGTACGTTAAACCCATACTAAAATTAAATTTAAAAAAAAGGAAAATCAGAATAAAGTCACTATTCATATATAAATAGAATTCTTTCTCTTTTTATCAGTATTCAGTATCCTATTAACGGGGGTTGGAGAAGGACCCTAACAATTATTTTGGTGATCACTTAAAATTATTTGTCTGGTGTTCTTAAACCGAGAGTTAAAAATAGAATTTACGACGAAAATTCTTTGCGGCGAATTTTTTCACGGTGAATTTTCCTACGGCAAATTTTCTTGCGGCGAAAATTCCTAGTACCCAGAGATACTCTTTAATTACTTAATCTAAATATATAATAATTTTATATCTTTTACTTTCTTCAGATTATAAGCACAATGTTATTCCTGGTACTAGGAATTTTTGCCGCAAGAAAATTCACCGTAGGAAATTCGCCGTGAGAAAATTCGACTTACATACTTTTTAAATAGTAACCACATACGGTGTTGCTTTATGGGGACCAACTTCTGTGAATGGTAACGAGCGGTGATGAATTTTTTCACCGCTCAAGGAACGCCACAACAAAGTTTGAGCGGCGTGACTTCGGCTTCTGAATTGAACATACATCAACCTCTCTCTCTCTCCCTCTCTCTCTCTCTTCTCATCTTTCAGCATTTCAAAGAAACTATGATGTTATGTTGAGATAAGCTATCCACAATTCAACATCAAGATATCACATGTTGCATATATTTATTGTTATCGTGAACCCATGAGAAAGGGACAATCTGTTCTTCGATAAAGCTTATAAAAGAAGAACAACGTTGCTTTATATAACTACAGAGGTATAGTAATAATGTTTTACTTCATCATACAACTACTTGTTCTGTCAAGTGTTACTTCCTTCAGTGCCGGTGAAATCTTAACTGAATTTCACATCAATGATTCCCATCTCCAACAGGCCAACTTTACTCTATGTCCGGATCCAGCAGAGATAGCTCCGTGTGTCTGTAATTTCGAACCAGGTTTTAACGGAACTTACATGGACTGTACAGACATAACGTCTGACGAAGAACTTGCCAACATCCTACAGAAAGATTTATCTTATAATGACTTTAATCAACTTGCAATGAGGAACTCATCTGTTTTATCAACTCTTAATTTCACTTGCGGAAGTGTGAATTTCAATCAGTTCTACTTGTCTCCTGGACCATTCCCATCACTAAGAGAAGTCAGTGATGATTTCTACCTGTCCTGTTCCAATTCCGATCTTCAGTATGCTGAGTTTAGTGGCTCTGTGCTATCATCACTGGTCTTCCCTCCCCCTCCACTAAGTGACACGGTGCCCCGTTTTACGATGTTTGGCAATATTTTGACATCACTTCCTGTAATTAGAAGTAACAGTTTAAGATATCTTGATCTTGGTGCAGGACAAATATCTGAAATAATTCCAGGTAATTATTTATAGCAAAATAAAAGGAGATTGTTCGTTATCTGTAATTATCAATAAGTAGCAGTATTTGGTATCAAAAGCAACAATTTCTTGAAAATATTTTCACTTTTAATTTTTATATTTAGGTACTTTAATGATTTTATTTTTCTCTCATAGGAACATTCGATGAGATTCCAAATCTGGAGATATTAACTTTAAGTGGAAATAAAATACATATTCTGACAAATGGTTCTATTCCAATCACGACTAACAATGTATTTGAGTATTATATTTCCTTCAATGGATTGGAGACAATTGAGCCCGGAGCATTCACTGTGATAGAAGAGCCGAGTAAGTTAATAAATAATTATATAATTATATAAGTACATTTCATCTTCATTCAAGTTGTCGCCATATCTAAAAGGTTGGGATCTTTCCCATTTGACGAACCCCACCAAATTTAATTTAAAGAATTTTTGTCCATAGAAACCGAAAATCATAACCATTTTTAGTAGAAACTAAAACTTTTGGAGAAATGAGGGTTTGAAATGATTTATAAATTATTTCATATGTGTTACTAAAGGATTGAGAACTTTGAGAAAACTCGTGTTTTCATTGAAATTAATCCAACATTATAGATTTTTTACATGAAACTGTGGTGCAGCTTGTTGTATCCTCTTGTTTGTTGTACTGCACACTTCATGATCAATTAATGACCTGACAGGGGGGCTTTGGGGCGGCATGCCTCCCGAAATGCATATATCGAATATTTCCAGTTTCCAATCAATTTTTCACTTATTACTTCAATACTGATATATGAGTAATGGGGGCCATACCCCCATTACTAGTTCGTTGTACTGTGCAGTACAACGAACTAGCGGATACAACAAACTACATTACAGCTATCTTTGACCAAAATTAGTCAAAAAACGTGAAAACACGAGTTTTTTCAAAGTTCTCCATCCTTCAGTAATACATAGGAGATAAATAACTTCAAACCCTCATATCTCAAAAAGTAGAATGGTTTCTTAAAAAAACGGTTATGATTTTCGGATTCTATGGACAAAGGTACATAAGAAAAAATTAATTTAAATTAAATTTGGTGGTGGTCGTCAAATGGGAAATATCCAAAGGTTGAAATGATCTGTTTTTCCACCACAGCACTGAATTCCTCGAGAGTTGTCATTAATAACAACCTCCTGAAGACGATTGATGCCTCAGTCTTCGAATCCCTGATACCTTACGTGTTTTTCTTCAGAATTGACGGTAATTCCCTAATTAGCTCCATCTTTCATCACCATTTATTACGAGGCTTTAAAGGCCATCTCCATGATCCGGAAAAAATAGTTTATTAAATAATATTAAAGAACTAATGTCGAGGATCACTATTCTACAAACTGCATTCAGTTCAGTACAGTGTGTTTCAACATTTTTGATATTTTTCAGTGGCTCATATTCATAGTTATACTGACGAAAAAAAAAATCACCAAAATGTTCAAGAAGAGTGGATTTTTAATGATTAATAACAAGAAATACATATTATAGAAGGTGCTACAAGTGGCCTCCATTTTGCTGCATACAGAGATTCGCCCGTTTCAAAACATTAAGTGCTACACTCTGAAGGACATTCTCGCGATGTTCTCATGAAAATCTCTTCACCACTTTGATAAGTTCGTCCACTCTAGTAGGTTTTGCAGAATACACTTCTTTTTGAGCTGAGGCCCAATAATAAAAATCCTAAGGATTCAAATCTGGAGAATGCGATGGCCACGCAATCTGTATCCCACGGCTGATGACTCTGCCTCCAAACTTGTTCAACAGGAATTCTTTGGCGGCAGTGGTGCAATGGGCCGGAGCACCGTCCTGCATCCACCATGAACCTTGTCATGTAGCACATGAACGAAAGTTGGGCCAAATATTTTCTTGCAGCAACTTATGATAGCAGTCTCCATTCACTATCTTGCGTCTTCCATTTTCATCCATGAAGGCATGACCGACTGGCACTTTACCGATAACAATAGCAACAAAAAGCATAACCTTCTCATCATTTCTATTGTTAGATTCGACAATCTCAAATATCATTGGGACTAGTAGGAGACCAAGTACCATCATTCTTCCTGTGTGGGCCTTGATTCAAGCAAAAAAAATTCATCGGTCCAGATAACTTTCAACACAAATGTTTCGGGATCTGGCTGATCCAAGAGCCACCGGCAGAATTTTGTGTCGCTGTTCCTTAAGGTTCGTTTTACATGCAGCGATTCATGCGATCATCACTTAGTAATCATCACCCAGCGATTAAAGCTGAACACTAGTTCAATGCAATTCCTATGCTGCTGTTTTCAAACGAGCGATTATCGCAAAAGCTTAAACCAATGCATTCCTATTGCTGGGAGATCATTGCTGAGCGATTATTGCAATAATCGCTGCATGCAAAACGCACCTTTATGGGCTTCCGTTATTGGATGCACAGCCATATCAAGATAGAATCGCAAATGAAGGTCTTTCTTAAAAGTTCGTTTTGCATGCAGCTATTGTTGCGATCATCGTTCAGCAATGATCGCCTGGAAATAGGAATACATTGAACTAGAGTTTAGCGATAATCACTCGTTGCAAAACGGCCCCATTAGAATAGCATCGAAGTAGTGCTCAGCGATAATCGCTGGGCGATGATTACTGAGCGATAATAGTCACAATCGCTACATGCAAAACGTACCTTAAGGATTCTCCAATAAGTAGTTGAAGAAATGTCGTAAAGAGGCGCTGATTTCCAGACTGAGCTTCTTGATTTTCCATCCAAAAATGTTCTGACTTCTTCGACTTTTTCTGGCGCTCTCTTTGTGGGACCTCCTGATTTTTTCTTTCGAAAAATTGTTCCAGTCTTGTTGAAATCCCGATTTATTCTTGTAAAATAAAACAATTTGAACTGTTCTCTTGCTCTTCTAGATATCTTGTAGAAACAGACGTCTGATCATTGCTGGCGAAGATGTTGTCCCGAATGCTCTTATTTTAAACTTTTTCTGTTCATCAGAGAATTCCACCATTTCTTTTAGCCTTCTGTTACTTCTTCAAAGTCAAGTTTTCACAATATTTTTAGTTTCACGTCGAAAATCCAATCTTAAGTAACAAATCTGTGTATCTTGTATACCGCATTTCAATATTTAATTGTTTATACATGGCGATTGAAAAATATCAATAATGTTGAAACACACTGTATTTATTTTATTATTTGTTTTAAAGTTTTTAATACTCTGTGTGTAACAATTGAGCAAATCACTATTCTGACGCTGAAGAAGAAGAATGTACACTCTTTGTTTTAATTGATTTCAAAATTGAATTTTATAAACAAACAATGAGTTTTCGGCCTTCGTTTAAGTTATTAATTTTCATAAAGTATATAAACATTTCTATGATCAGTTTATACAATTGTATACATTGCACTAATACCTAGTTGACAATCAAAACAAATGGTGTACATTCTTTTTCTTAAGACTGAAAATTAGAAAGTCGGAAGTAAAGTATGTTTTTTAGATTTTTCATTATTAAATTTTTTAAAACCATATAACCTTAAAAATATGCTACCAAATTTCATGAGGTTTGCAGCAAAATGATAAGAAACAGTAGCCTCATTGATTAAAGCAATAAAAAAATATTCTTGAAGGGGACCTTTAACCTTTAAAATAATTCACATCACATTATTTGAAGAGTGGTGCTTTACAATTTGGAAATATCCTTTGAGGTTCGATAATCATTAGAGAGCTTTAAGTAAGTGATTTTGATTTTTTTATTTCCTTTATTGATTTTGTTTCTATTTTCCGCAGGCAATCCACTCGACTGTGGTTGTGACTTGGCCTGGATTATTACAAACCCTGATTACATGGCGAAAGTGACAGTATTCGGAGATCCTGAATGTGCTGATGGAACATTGCTCACTGACTTGGATCCTTCCGCATATCTAGAGTTGTGTTGAGTCTGGCCACCTAATGAAATTAGTAATTAGCTTAATTCATTAAACTTTCTTCTTTGGTCAAGTCCAGCAGTACCTGCAGTCAAATTATTAGCTAAGAAAATCCATCATAAAATTGAATGTATTCAAATATTAGGAATTAATTAAAGAATTATTGTTTTCAATTTTAACAAGATAATGTTAATTCTTGTTTAGTAAATTAGTGGTTATAATTTTTTTCCATTTTCTTTTATTACGTGGTTCTCAACAATGTTACTTTAAATGAAGAAAATTCAAGTAATCGTTATCACTCTGGGAAAAACTTTCAAAAATTAATCATTTTGGAAGCAAATTCAAGATCTTTCTGTAAAAATAATAATTAATTAAAATAGATGATGTTACCAAACACACAGTGGGTTTAATCAAGGCCGTTTATAGTTGATCAGACCAGATTCCCGAAAATAACAGCTGTTTAAAGTGGTCCTAAAAATCAAAACAAATGGCGAACTTAGTCTGCATCAGTTTTTATAATTGGACTACTTCAAGCCACTTTTAACTGTGTAATGATGAAATAAACTATACCAATGGATTTGCAATAATTCAATTACTATAATAGGGTTATTTAACTGACCTGATAATAACTAATCTATTTAAAATTCGTCTATATACACAAGAGCTTGATGGCGTTTCAATCAAAATGGTGGTTGTCCTGACATCGTAATGCAATTTAAACCAATTTAGAGTTTTCAGACGAAAGTTTTAATAGGTAATGAAAATATTGCCAAAGGCATAATTGATAGGACTGAAAAAAATTTTTGCTGAATTTTCATCTGTAACTAATAAAATTTATGTATTTAAAATTGAACTGGCTGAACCTAGACCATGTTACAGAGTATGCTAGTTAAAGCCAATCTATTAGCTTACATTTCAAATGTTAAAACTTAGATAGATCTCTAATTGGCTTGAAAATTTGAATGAATTCTATGTTAATTTAGGCTTGAAATCATCAAATATGAGCCAAATTGGCTAGGATCAGAAGTACTTCGAAAATTTCAGCTGTAAATTGGCATACAGTTTGCCAGCCTCTGAAATATGGAATAGGTAGTGCTTAAGAATACTAAATTACCACTTAATTAGGTATATCAGTCGTAACTAACATACCAGGTAACTTAGTTGACATAACTTTACATGTAGAAATGTTGAATCCTAACAAGTAGGTTAATATTTTATCATAATAAGTTCATAATTAACTCTTAAATCTCTAATTTGCCTCCATCGCCTGGCAACTCGTTCGGTTAAAAACCACGTTTATATATAGTATGAATGATAAATTCACATAAATTTGATGGCAAATAATCTGGAACAATCCTCAATTTCTATCATAGAAAACACAAGGCGAAAAAAACATCATGAACAGCGCAATGGCATAAAAACCGAAGAAAATATGTTGCGCGCCATCTTTATCCATTAATTTTAGCGACAGTAATTGGATATCATAGGACCACTTTGAACAGCTGATTGAACTATAAACGCCATGATGAGCTGGCCTGATAAACTATAGACGGTCATGGTTTAATACACTAATGCCAAAATAATACCTTATAATAAATAATCCAAATCACCTTAGTAAAAGAATAAAATCTAACAGAAAAAATAGGAAATCAAGAAGGTTTTGCGGATTGAACTTGAGATATAATTTCTAATACTTCATAATCAAAAATTTATTCGTCGAACGTTGACTTTCGATATACGATTTCAATCGTTGATTAAGATTAACATAAAAAGTACAATCGTTATTTATCATAAGTTTTAAACACCTACAGTCTACTTACTCTATTATCTATATCGTGCATTTCCAATAAAAAATTGTGACGATATTTTCTGAAATTATGATATTTTGCAATGTAATGTGATCAATATTTACCGTAATGGACAATCTGTAGATTGTAATCATAATGTGCATCATACTGAGCATTATTCAGAGTGTTTGTTTTTATTTTATTCGTCCCGATACTAAACTTGGAAAACTTTGCAACCAATTGGCTGATTTGGACAAACTTGGTCTCCATGGACTCCATATTAATGGAGTTAATGTAAACAACTACGTTTATCTTCTCTAATTTTAATTTGACACCATCTGATACAACAACTAAACTTGAACACCTCACAAAATTAATCATGGCTGCAGAAATCATTTCTTAGAAAAGAAAACCTGATTAAACGCCATGGTTATTGCAGCTTTCAGCTGATTCAAAATTTCGTAGTTCTGTTCATAGACAAGTCGTTTGATAACGACCGGAGTTCAGTCAGGAGAACGAGGTATCCAGGTAATGTTAAGGTATTCAACACCGCTTCGTCCAATCCACCTGCCTTGGGAACTCTTTATCCATGTCCTGACGTCTTTTAGCAAGTGGACGGGTGTTCTATCCTGCATAAAAATGAGCCACGATGCATTAGGGCAGCGGTTACCTATAGCGTTTTCTTCAGGGACCCCAGCATAGAAAACGATTTAGCTGTGGACCCCCTGAGATAAAAAGATAGTTTAGCGCGTGTACTTGGGAGATTTTATCAAACTAATATTCAATTTAAAAAAATTATTGGTGGAATATTAAAACTACAAATGTATTAAAAATAAATTTATTTATAACACTTGGTATTTAATAATTGCTATCAATAAATGATAAATAAAATAAAAACTAAATAAATTAATTAATACTACTCGAAAACTATGAAACTAACTTTGGGAATGCTTTTAAATTTATAACCACATAAATATGAAATAACAGATATGATTCATTTAAGTAATTAAACACAAAACTGTTTAAACTATCCAATTCCAGACTTATTGACGCTGCTTATAGCGCGGGACCCCTTGCTAGGGGTCCACGGGGGTCCACGGGACCACCTATAGGGAACCGCTGCTCTAGGGGAACAACAAATTTCTGGGATGGAATTTTGTTTCAACTTATTGAAATAGGAGTTTCAGTCAACATGTTCATCAAAACAGAATGGGCCAATTACACGGGCATTTCATATCGCAGACCTATAACCATCGTTTTCAGAGTGTGCAACGAGTTCCCAATTAACCAATGATGGTTATTCACAGATCAATGGAAAGAATAATTTTGGACATTGATTCTTCCATCGAGGTGAAAGGCTGATCCATCCGAAAACAAGAGGAGTTTGACGAAATTGAAACTTGAAAGACTCTAGAAGTTTTTCGGTAATTATTGTAGAAAATTCTATTTTCTTGCATAAACCCGCTAGTTTCAACTGCTGGACATTTTAAGGATGATAAAATTTCGTTCCTGCACCTTCATGAACAGATATCTCAAAATTTTTAGTTCCTCTTATCAGCTACTGAGAAAATGTTCAATGCCCGCACCCCGGTCACCAGTCAATGTTCGGTTATGGCGATTTTCTTCGCGTGATGCGGTCTCTTGCTATTTTTAATACCACTTCTTGATCATGTTCCATACTTTGATCTAAACTTTATCTGGACTTAATAATAAAGACGTTTCAAAAGTATAAAAGATACGGGTTTTATCAACCAAATAAAACCCTAAACATTATGGAGTCTATGGAGACCAAGTTTGTCCAAATTGGCTAATTGGATGCAAAGTTATTCAAGTTTAGAGTCGAGACAAATAAACCTATCTGCACGGCTCATTATACTGTCCATCATACAGTTCATTATACTATTCAGTGTCCATCATACAGTTCATTATACTATTCAGTGTCCATCACACTGTTCATTATACTGCTAATCGCACTGGTCATAATACTGGTAATAGTGTCAATGGATATGTCTAGGCCAAAGTCTATTCAACACTGATAGTTATCGTAACTTATCTTAATTTATGTTCAAGCAAACTGAATAATAAACTCGGTGTTCCATTGATTTAGAATAAGTGAAGACATGGTTAATAAACCCATAAAGGATATCTGTTTATAATTTATAAATAATGAATAAATGGTTAAGAAATGCCAAATGAGGGAAAAAAACAATACGCGGACAAGGACATACAGTAACCCATATCTCAATTGGTATCCATGATACCTGCAGATATCATGGATACAAATTAAAATAACGAGAGAAAATAAAAAACTATTCAGTTTTTTCTTATTTGATGAAAATGTGGAACTCTCCGATGACTTAGAACTAAATTTAACCCCTAAAAACTAAACCCTGTTTACATTTCTAACATGCAAATGAATTCAGAAACAATGGGAAATTAAGTAATTTGCATATAATTGGGAGGACTTTAACAGCCCATACCTACCATCAGGACACATTCTAGCTGTATGGAAGGTTAGAATTATCATGTGTATGTTTTTAGTTTATTAAAAGACTGTGATAATATCGGTGATTTTATCCTCATATTTTTGTACGCGCCCCGTCATATAAGATGATACTTTTTATATATCAATAAACAGAGGTGGAAGTTTCGAAAGAATGTCCGCGAACTTTTATCTGCGGATTGGTTAGCACACGTATTTCGGTTCGGAAGTTCGGATTCGGACGGACGTCAAAAAGTATTCGGACTTCTAAATTTCAAACGTCTTTTTCACGATTCCTTACAGATTTATTTTTTTATAATTATAAATGAAACAAAAAACAAGAAACAAGGAATAATATCCCGTACTATAAATAAATAAAAACTCGGTAGATCTTACAAATAAAAGTTTTTTCCATTACCGAGATCATTGCATGAGGGTAATATATTCATTACTTTGTAGCCATGGGCATTCTGCCTCGGAGTCGTTATCCTAAAGTGCGGAATGTTGCTACACACACAGAGAACGGTTTTGTTAAATTTACAAAATGTATTTTGTCGATAACATTTGGTTATGGTAATGGGAAAATTCGGTTATTTTAACCATCAATTGAGTTAAATCAGCAATATAATATTGTTCAAAGGTTTCTTCACTACAACAAAATATTTCTGTAAGTTAACAGTACATTTTTTGTAATGGAATATTGTTAAGGTTACTAAAAAAGTTTTGTTCATATTAACTAAAATATTGCTATGATAACAATATAATATTGTTAAATGTTTTTTTATTTATAACAAAATGTTTTTGTTGTAGTAACTGAAAAATTTAGTTAAAATATAACATTGTTGTTTAACAAAATACCTTTGTCTTTATAAATAATAATTTTGCTACAATAATATTATATTTTTGTTGATATATTTTTTAGTATCAACAATATTATATTGTCAGTAATAATAATTATCTGCCATTTCTTTTTGTTATTAGGCTTCATATAAATTTTAAGTTACCACAATATGAATTTATTGTTCGTACAGTGATGTCCCTCGTCTGGTTTACGCGGGAAAAAGTTATGCATTGAGTCTTGGGGCAAATCTTAATGGTAAAAATATTGATACATATTGCAGCAAGTTCATTCTCAAGCCTTATTTACGTATCATAACTACGTAAGTAATGATACACACTAGTATCATGATAATGATACACACTAGCATCATGATAATGATACACACTAGTATCATGATAATGATACACACTAGTATCATGATAATGATACACACTAGTATCATGATAATGATACACACTAGTATCATGATAATGATTCACACTAGTAACATGATAAAACCTAGTAAGAAACTAGGTAGGTAGGTGGGAATTGATAAATAATAATAGATAGCTATTTTAAAAATATTCAATAAAAATGTTCTATTGCTTGTCATTATAAAAAAGAAAAGATACGAAATCAATAGAATATTAAATAATATTTATTTATAATAACTTTAAAAAGCATGCATGTTTTCATATTGGTTATAGTTCATTTCAATCCTACTTTTACCATGTCCAGGATGGCTGAGAGGTTAGCGCTGCTGACTTGAGATTGGAGATCGTCGGTTCGAGTCCTGAATGTACCACTTCATTTCTATGTTCATTTATTCCCATTTAATTTGTGTATAACAACATGTAACATTAAACTAATTGGTATACAGCCAAATTTACATATACACTATGTGCAATAAAATATGAAATAGTAATTAAAACAGCACAATCTATTTTTTCAGTTAAAATAACAAGATGATTTTGTTACTACAAAAAATTATTTGTGTCGCTTTAAATATACTTTTTGTTGACATAACAAAATACTTTTTTTGAAGTAACAGTATTGTAATGTTACTATAACTAATAAGCTCTAGTTACTGTTACCTTAAAAATTCTAGTGTAACTATAACAAAAAAACCTCAACAAAAATATATATTTACTGTAACAAAATTATTTTGATGGCTCATAGCTGACTAACTTATTTTGTTGATACAACCAAAAACCTACTTTTTTTTGTTGAATCAACAAAACCGTTCTCTGTGTGCACATCACTTGGACGACATGAAGAGTAATGTGTTTGCCTCAACAGGAAAATACGTTAGAAACCTGGGGAAAAGATAGGAAAAATGGCATGTAACCATTTGGTGAATGCAAAGGGAAAAAGATGTATTTATTATGTACTATCAGAGAAAAGAGTCACTGTGATGATGTACTATCAGAGAAAAGAGTCACTGTGATGATGTACTATCAGAGAAAAGAGTCACTGTGATGATGTACTATCAGAGAAAAGAGTCACTGTGATGATGTACTATCAGAGAAAAGAGTCACTGTGATGATGTACTATCAGAGAAAAGAGTCACTGTGATGATGTACTATCAGTGAAAAGAGTCACTGTGATGATGTACTATCAGTGAAAAGAGTCACTGTGATGATGTACTATCAGAGAAAAGTCACTGTGATGATGTACTATCAGAGAAAAGAGTCACTGTGATGATGTACTATCAGTGAAAAGAGTCACTGTGATGATGTACTATCAGAGAAAAGAGTCACTGTGATGATGTACTATCAGTGAAAAGAGTCACTGTGATGATGTACTATCAGTGAAAAGAGTCACTGTGATGATGTACTATCAGTGAAAAGAGTCACTGTGATGATGTACTATCAGAGAAAAGAGTCACTGTGATGATGTACTATCAGTGAAATGAGTCACGTTGCATGTTGCAGAACAGTCATTCCTTCGATACGGTAGAAGTTTATAGTCACTCTTAGTAACTTTGGTCGGACTCTGGTACATCCAATTAAGCCAAGCTCTTTCAACTAACAGAGAAAAGAGTCAGAGAGGACTCTTTTCTTTCATTTAATACTCATATACTATTTTTAGTATAATCATTCATGCCTAATGTTACTCCCCCCCCCCCTCTCTCTCTCTCTCTCTCCAGTCCCATCCGTAAACCTCAGTGATTGTGTCATCACATTATAACTTTATTTTCTCTGACCGCACGTCAATGCATTCCTTATTTGGGAATGGGAATGTGACGGGTTAAATGTATTCCAATAGGAATGCAGTCATTTAAATGCTTGTGGAGTGAGAATTGGAATTCTTTCAATTGAATTACATTACAGATTAACTTGTTTATTTATTCACATCTTATTATGTCTACAGAAAAGTTATTCATATTGATTTTTATTTGAAGATTCAATTTTCTATTTCATACGTTTTTAATCATTTAATTGATATGTTTGACGAGTTAGTTTTTTTTCAGTATGTAAAATAACTAGTAAAATCAATAGTATAATGAAAGTGGCTTCTGTGTGTCTGTCTGTCCGTCACATTAAACCTAAACATACGCTCGACAAGCACCTAGTCGTTAATTGTTCTGATATTAATTTAAATAAATAATAAATAATAATAAATAATAACAATAAATGGTAAAAGTAGAGTCAGGGATAATAATAATTACTTAAATTGAACTACTATCAGTGTAAATAAAATTGACATATTAAAAATACTGTCATTTTTGACGGCACGTGAAATTCACTAGCTGTAGGACAAAAAATAATAATTTGTTGCAAAGTATCTGTTTCATATTTACATTTTATATATAAAAAAATGTTCCATTAATGTTGAACGTTATGTGATACGTTGTTTCTAAGAAATTCTTGATACTTTCATGTTCATATATTATTAAAAATGTCTTTTATATTTTACATTTATTATAATATTCTGGAAAAATATATAAGTAATATTCCAATAGTGATGAATAGAGCAATTCTTACAATACCTATTTTCAATTATTAGAAATAATCTATATAGTATAGAGGTTCTTCGCAGGGAACGAACTGTGAAAAAGTGACCTGCAATAATTCAGATGTTTATGAAGTTATTATTGTATTTTTAGTATCGCATAATGTTGGACATTTGAGAAAAAATAATTGAATTCGAACTATTAAACGGAAAAATTTGTCTCTTGCGGGTATGAATTTCAGTCGCGATGAGGAACTTTGCAAGGTAAAAACTTGAATTGCTTGCGAAATTTACTTGTCAAAACATTTGGACTTTGATCTCTCCTTTGTTGGTTATGATCCAATTTTTTTGTTGATTTGAAAACGTCTGACTCTTTCTAGAAGGACTTTTGAATTAATCAAAGTGATATTGAAAAAAATGGTATTAAATATTCAAGTATTTATTGCGGTTGCAGGTCCTTTCGCCGAAAACACATTCGACACACGACCCTTTCACCGAATGACACTTCCGCCGAAAAATGACAATTGTTTACCTAAATAAGGTATACTTATTTCACAGTAAACAACAGTAAACTATACATTTTGTCACTATCAAACCTGTCAACAACCGGACCGCTAACCTAACCTCAGGTGAACAATATCTCTTTATATTTATAACGTATAGTGCAGCGAAAGTGTCGTGCGGCGAAAGTGTCGTGCGGCGAAAGTGCTTTCGACGAAAGTGTTTTCAGTGAGAACACCAGTTGCCATTTATGGTACAGTTTGGATGACCAAATTCAAAAACATAAGTACAGTTCTTCCTGAGATAATAATAATAAGAATACTCTTCTTCAGTTCGCAGTGAAGACCCTGTAGAAGATGAGTCGACGAAATAAAGGCTATCATCTACCTGTAAACTGCTCATAAATCGTAATTCCCTTCAATCCACTAGCTCATAACTGCTTATCAGTGCTACAAGATACTCTACACCACTCACTCTACCTACCGCCTACCACTCGCACAATAATTACAGACTACAATCATCTTATTAGCGACTACCAATCATCCTATTAAAGTGTGCCACTTTTCAGTTTTTTGTCGCTACACTTCACACCTTGCAAAGAGCCTAGAGCCGCTACTCTGAGAAAGAGGTATGGTGGAGCCATAGAAGATTAAAGGGCCGTACACACGTAGGGTGTACCAGACTTCTTGCTAAGCTCCTCCTACTATTTCCACAAGAATATAAGAAAAAACGATAATATTAATATTCATTATTATTTCAGTATCCAGTATCATGGATACCAACTGAAATAAATATTAATTTTATCGTTTTTTCTTATATTCTTGTTGAAAAAGTAGGAGGAGCCTAGCAAAGAGTCTGGTGGAAAGACTTAAAAAAACCTACGTGTGTACGGCCCTTACGAGGGGACTCAATCTTCTATGGATTCCTAGTTAGAATATTGTAATCACCGATCGTTGGTTTTCGAAGATAATAAATCAAAGACGATAAAATATTTGATGAATAATAAATCGTGATTTATCATAAATGATGTTTATCGTCGGACATTCCCTACAAGAAACTCCCCTCAAAATTTTACGATAAAATAAGAAAAATGTTCATTGAAATTGGCTAAAATTATTATACTCTCTCGATTATAGTTTGTCAACTGTGTTAGCCTGGTGTGTTAAATGACTGTTATTGGTACTTGGCAACTCTACTTCCTCTTCTTCAGTTGCCAAGTAGTGATTTAAACAAGTGATGGTCAGTTTTTATGGTATAAGATGAAGACGTCGAGAGAAGAACTTTTTATCCGAGAGAAGTTATGTAGTGTGGCACATTTCCTTTGTTTTAATAGCTACTTATATAGGAGTTTATCGATTTGCTTTTAATGTTTTTTGGATAAATTAATCAACCTACTCTACGCTTCAATTTAGTATCGTATTTTTAAAATAAATATTTGAAGCAATCAATTTATGTGAAATTTAGTCAGAACTTTAGTCAGAACTTTTCTATTAAGGGCCAAAAAAGTATTATTTGAACAGTTAATAAACTATATGAATGATTATCTCTATAATATTCCTTGATCGCTGGAAGTTATCAATTAATTCGATCACATAAAATATAGGGAGAATGGTAAATTTTAACTCAATATTTTAATTAGTATCCATGATGCAAGGTATTATGGATACCAGTTGAAAAAAAAAATCGAAAAATACATTCAGGTATCATGGATACTATTTCAAATAACATATTAACTTTTTTAAATTATTAACCTTTTTTAATGAGATCGAAGCATTTAGTCGACTTTTTTATTAGGACAATAATTTTCCATTAAAACCCCTAAACGACATGTGTTTTTTTCATTCATTGATCTCAATCCTTGTTGCCTACTACCCACCACTCATTCATTCACTAATCACTACCTTATTCACCACACGTGTCTATCATTTCAAGTCTGTCCAGCTGGTTTTTACAGGCTTTGAAGTGAGCCTCAAAGGAGTGTTAACAACAGAGTCACTGAGCTATAATTTATGAAAACCTGTTTGGATTTGCACCTACCAGTCCTACATTTCAATTGCACTATCCTAATTCGCCAAATTTGATGCAAGAGGGTACATATTATGATATATTGCAAAAATGTGCATTGTAAAGTGGTCTATTATTTATAATTGGCACACAAATATTCGTGTACCTAGAATTGGTCGGTAACTTGTTGCTAGTTTATAAACCACACAAGTTGTGTGTACCCAGGTTGTGCGGTATAATTATTCGGCTGCATCAATAAATCATTTGTAATGACCGACTGCAACCTGTGCGGTGGTAGAGAACCATCGGAGAAAAGAGTACCTGACTACAGTGTACTAGCTATATACATTTACAACATTTACAAAGAGAAACTTTTTAATATATAGTTCAGGGTGATTCAAAATTGAGGAAAAAGAAGTTTTTAACTTAAAAACTTCGAGTTTTATCTCGTAATTGATTCATGTTGGTTAAAAACAATTCTAGTAAAATTTCAAGCCAAAATTCCAAAAACCGACATGTCGTCTGAGAGTTGAATATTTCAAGATTTCCATCCATGAGATATACGAAATGTTAAGTAAATTATTTTATTGGAAGTTTCCTCTGTGGGCCACGCATACCAATTACTTTAGAATGTAACAACATCAAATTTACATTATAACTCAAGAAGTTGATCACCAAAACATCCAAGTATTGAAACTATCAACTATCCCATGTTGCTGCCATAGGTAGGTACTACATAATATTATATTATCATATGTACCCCTAGATATTTAAGTGATATAATGTTCATGGACATATTAATGTCCATGAAGCTCTGGCGACACCCCTAAAATGATTTTTTTTTTTCATTTAAATTTCGTAAGTATTGTTTTCAGACAATTATTTTAAACCAGGATATCAAAAAATTGTGGAATTAAATAGAATCACTTTTTGTAAATCACTCTAATATAGTTGCAATGCTTCTAACTATTTTAAAATTGAATTACTATATATTTTTTATTTAAATATATACACGATAATACTTCATATCATTATCGCCTAAAGGTACGTTTTGCATGCCGCGATTGTTGCGATCATCGCTCAGTGATTGTCGCCCAGCAATCATCGCTGATCACTAGTTCAATGCTATTTCTATGGGGCTGTTTTTTAACAAGAAATTATTACTAAGCGCTATTTCAATGTATTATTATTACTAAGCGCTATTTCAATGTATTATTATTGCTTGGTGTTCATCGCTGAGCGATAATCGCAACAATCGCTGCATGCAAAACGTACCTTTAGAACTTTCTGTCGCTACTTCTCATTTAACCTACTGTCGCTACTGCCAGATTAACTTACTGTCGCTAGTGCCAGATTAACTTACTATCGCTACTGTCAGATTAACTTACTGTCGCTACTGCCAGATTAACTTACTGTCGCTACTGCCAGATTAACTTACTGTCGCTAATGCCAGATTAACCTACTGTAGCTACTGCCAGATTAACTTACTGTCGCTACTGTCAGATTAACTTACTGTCGCTATTGCCAGATTAACTTACTGTCGCTACTGCCAGATTAACTTACTGTCGCTAATGCCAGATTAACCTACTGTAGCTACTGCCAGATTAACTTACTGTCACTACTGTCAGATTAACTTACTGTCGCTACTGCCAGATTAACTTACTGTCGCTACTGCCAGATTAACTTACTGTTGCTACTGCCAGATTAACTTTCTGTCGCTACTGCCAGATTAACTTACTGTCGTTACTGCCAGATTAACTTACTGTCGTTACTGCCAGATTAACTTACTGTCACTACTGTCAGATTAACTTACTGTCACTACTGCCAGATTAACTTACTGTCGCTACTGCCAGATTAACTTACTGTCACTACTGCCAGATTAACTTACTGTCACTACTGCCAGATTAACTTACTGTCACTACTGCCAGATTAACTTACTGTCGCTACTGCAAGATTAACTTACTGTCGCTACTGCCAGATTAACTTACTGTCACTACTGCCAGATTAACTTACTGTCACTACTGCCAGATTAACTTACTGTCACTACTGCCAGATTAACTTACTGTCGCTACTGCCAGATTAACTTACTGTCGCTACTGCCAGATTAACTTACTGTCACTACTGCCAGATTAACTTACTGTCACTACTGCCAGATTAACTTACTGTCGCTACTGCCAGATTAACTTACTGTCGCTAATGCCAGATTAACCTACTGTAGCTACTGCCAGATTAACTTACTGTCGCTACTGCCAGATTAACTTACTGCCGCTACTGCCAGATTAACTTACTGTCGCTACTGCCAGATTAACTTACTGTCGCTAATGCCAGATTAACCTACTGTAGCTACTGCCAGATTAACTTACTGTCACTACTGTCAGATTAACTTACTATCACTACTGTCAGATTAACTTACTGTCGCTACTGCCAGATTAACTTACTGTTGCTACTGCCAGATTAACTTACTGTCGCTACTGCTAGATTAACTTACTGTCGCTACTGTCAGATTAACTTACTGTCGCTACTGCCAGATTAACTTACTGTCGCTAGTGCCAGATTAACTTACTGTCGCTACTGCCAGATTAACTTACTGTCGCTACTGCCAGATTAACTTACTGTCACTACTGTCAGATTAACTTACTGTCGCTACTGCCAGATTAACTTACTGTCGCTAGTGCCAGATTAACTTACTATCACTACTGTCAGATTAACTTACTGTCGCTAATGTCAGATTAACTTACTGTCGCTACTGCCAGATTAACTTACTGTCGCTACTGCTAGATTAACTTACTGTCGCTACTGCCAGATTAATTTACTGTCACTACTGCCAAATTAACTTACTGTCGCTACTGCCAGATTAACTTACTGTCGCTACTGTTAGATTAACTTACTGTCGCTACTGCCAGATTAACTTACTGTCGCTACTGTAAGATTAACTTACTGTCGCTACTGTCAGATTAACTTACTGTCGCTACTGCCAGATTAACTTACTGTCACTACTGCCAAATTAACTTACTGTCGCTAATGTCAGATTAACTTACTGTCACTACTGTCAGATTAACTTACTGTCGCTACTGCCAGATTAACTTACTGTCACTACTGTCAGATTAACTTACTGTCACTACTGCCAGATTAACTTACTGTCACTACTGTCAGATTAACTTACTGTCGCTACTGCCAGATTAACTTACTGTCACTACTGCCAGATTAACTTACTGTCGCTACTGCCAGATTAACTTACTGTCGCTACTGCCAGATTAACTTACTGTCACTACTGCCAGATTAACTTACTGTCGCTACTGCCAGATTAACCTACTGTCACTACTGCCAGATTAACTTACTGTCACTACTGTCAGATTAACTTACTGTCGCTACTGTCAGATTAACTTACTGTCACTACTGCCAGATTAACCTACTGTCGCTACTTCCCAAATAACCTTCTGTCGCTACTGCCAGATTAACCTACTGTAGCTACTTCCCAAATAACACACTGTCACTACTGCCAGATTAACCTACTGTCGCTACTTCCCAAAGGACTGACTGTGTATATAGACTCACCAAATATTACCCGCTAATTGGAGATCTGTAAGATAAACAGTAGCCACGGCTCAGAAGAAGCGCCACCTACCGACCAGTGGGAGCTGTAAAGTCATACTTTTTATCACTAGCTTGCTGTGCTCCAGGGCAGAGGACCGATCAGAGAATGGAATACTTTACCTAAATTTGTATTGTATAATAATTACATCTATTTATAAAGTCATTCACACGATTAATTTGAAAAATAGCTGATTGTGAAAATTATTTTGTGAGGAATTTAGAAATTTCACTGCTGCAATTTAACTAAAAATTTCAAATTCATTCTGAAAATTTCTACACTTATTTAACTTCTTCGGATATTTATTTCGAATTATTATTTTACATACGCAAAAGATGTAAGGTCTGTGTGTGCAAAATTATTTTTAAATGAATTAACTAATTTGATAATAGAGCTCTAAATATATTAATAATTACAATCAAGATGCTTTAATAGAGCTTCACACTTAACTATATGATATAGGGAAAATATATCGGTTGTAGTAAGTTTTCGGTAAGTTGTTCTAGAAGAATAACAAATGTTAGACAAAAAATTGTCCATTTTTGTCTAACAATATCAATCATCATTATTTACCGTCAGAATTATTATTTAACAACTCTATTCACTATATTATTAATAATAACCTGCCATTAAATGGTTAAAGCGACCACTCCTTCAACCTTTAAACCCTAAGGCGACAGATGTGTCCCCATTAAGGAGATGCATTTTACGCGGTTTTTTAGAGACATTTACCTTAACGCTCTGATAAACTATTTGATATATTAGAGCACATGTGTACTCTTTCATATATTAGAGCACATGTGTACTCTTTCATATATTAGAGCACATGTGTACTCTTTCATATATTAGAGCACATGTGTACTCTTTCATATATTAGAGCACATGTGTACTCTTTCATATATTAGAGCACATGTGTACTCTTTCATATATATTAGAGCACATGTGTACTCTTTCATATATTAGAGCACATGTGTACTCTTTCATATATTAGAGCACATGTGTACTCTTTCATATATTAGAGCACATGTGTACTCTTTCATATATATTAGAGCACATGTGTACTCTTTCATATATTAGAGCACATGTGTACTCTTTCATATATTAGAGCACATGTGTACTCTTTCGTATATTAGAGCACATGTGTACTCTTTCATATATTAGAGCACATGTGTACTCTTTCATATATTAGAGCACATGTGTACTCTTTCATATATTAGAGCACATGTGTACTCTTTCATATATTAGAGCACATGTGTACTCTTTCGTATATTAGAGCACATGTGTACTCTTTCATATATTAGAGCACATGTGTACTCTTTCATATATTAGAGCACATGTGTACTCTTTCATATATTAGAGCACATGTGTACTCTTTCATATATTAGAGCACATGTGTACTCTTTCGTATATTAGAGCACATGTGTACTCTTTCATATATTAGAGCACATGTGTACTCTTTCATATATTAGAGCACATGTGTACTCTTTCATATATTAGAGCACATGTGTACTCTTTCGTATATTAGAGCACATGTGTACTCTTTCATATATTAGAGCACATGTGTTCTCTTTCATATATTAGAGCACATGTGTTCTCTTTCATATATTAGAGCACATGTGTTCTCTTTCATATATTAGAGCACATGTGTTCTCTTTCATATATTAGAGCACATGTGTACTCTTTCATATATTAGAGCACATGTGTACTCTTTCGTATATTAGAGCACATGTGTACCCTTTCATATATTAGAGCACATGTGTACTCTTTCATATATTAGAACACATGTGTACTCTTTCATATATTAGAGCACATGTGTACTCTTTCGTATATTAGAGCACATGTGTACTCTTTCATATATTAGAACACATGTGTACTCTTTCATATATTAGAGCACATGTGTACTCTTTCATATATTAGAGCACATGTGTACTCTTTCGTATATTAGAGCACATGTGTACTCTTTCATATATTAGAGCACATGTGTACTCTTTCATATATTAGAACACATGTGTACTCTTTCATATATTAGAGCACATGTGTACTCTTTCATATATTAGAGCACATGTGTACTCTTTCATATATTAGAGCACATGTGTACTCTTTCATATATTAGAGCACATGTGTACTCTTTCATATATTAGAGTACATGTGTACTCTTTCATATATTAGAGCACATGTGTACTCTTTCATATATTAGAGCACATGTGTACTCTTTCATATATTAGAGCACATGTGTACTCTTTCATATATTAGAGCACATGTGTACTCTTTCATATATTAGAGCACATGTGTACTCTTTCATATATTAGAGCACATGTGTACTCTTTCATATATTAGAGCACATGTGTACTCTTTCGTATATTAGAGCACATGTGTACTCTTTCATATATTAGAGCACATGTGTTCTCTTTCATATATTAGAGCACATGTGTTCTCTTTCATATATTAGAGCACATGTGTTCTCTTTCATATATTAGAGCACATGTGTTCTCTTTCATATATTAGAGCACATGTGTACTCTTTCATATATTAGAGCACATGTGTACTCTTTCATATATTAGAGCACATGTGTACCCTTTCATATATTAGAGCACATGTGTACTCTTTCATATATTAGAACACATGTGTACTCTTTCATATATTAGAGCGCATGTGTACTCTTTCATATATTAGAACACATGTGTACTCTTTCATATATTAGAGCACATGTGTACTCATTCATATATTATAGCACATGTGTACTCTTTCATATATTAGAGCACATGTGTACTCTTTCATATATTAGAACACATGTGTACTCTTTCGTATATTAGAGCACATGTGTACTCTTTCATATATTAGAGCACATGTGTACTCTTTCATATATTACAGCACATGTGTACTCTTTCATATATTAGAGCACATGTGTACTCTTTCATATATTAGAGCACATGTGTACTCTTTCATATATTAGAACACATGTGTACGCTTTCATATATTAGAGCACATGTGTACTCTTTCATATATTAGAGCACATGTGTACTCTTTCATATATTAGAGCACATGTGTACTCTTTCATATATTAGAGCACATGTGTACTCTTTCATATATATTAGAGCACATGTGTACTCTTTCATATATTAGAGCACATGTGTACTCTTTCATATATTAGAGCACATGTGTACGCTTTCATATATTAGAGCACATGTGTACTCTTTCATATATTAGAGCACATGTGTACTCTTTCATATATTACAGCACATGTGTACTCTTTCATATATTAGAGCACATGTGTACTCTTTCATATATTAGAGCACATGTGTACTCTTTCATATATTAGAGCACATGTGTACTCTTTCATATATTAGAGCACATGTGTACCCTTTCATATATTAGAGCACATGTGTACTCTTTCATATATTAGAACACATGTGTACTCTTTCATATATTAGAGCGCATGTGTACTCTTTCATATATTAGAACACATGTGTACTCTTTCATATATTAGAGCACATGTGTACTCATTCATATATTATAGCACATGTGTACTCTTTCATATATTAGAGCACATGTGTACTCTTTCATATATTAGAGCACATGTGTACTCTTTCATATATTAGAGCACATGTGTACTCTTTCATATATTAGAACACATGTGTACGCTTTCATATATTAGAGCACATGTGTACTCTTTCATATATTAGAGCACATGTGTACTCTTTCATATATTAGAGCACATGTGTACTCTTTCATATATTAGAGCACATGTGTACTCTTTCATATATATTAGAGCACATGTGTACTCTTTCATATATTAGAGCACATGTGTACTCTTTCATATATTAGAACACATGTGTACGCTTTCATATATTAGAGCACATGTGTACTCTTTCATATATTATAGCACATGTGTACTCTTTCATATATTAGAGCACATGTGTACTCTTTCATATATTAGAGCACATGTGTACTCTTTCATATATTAGAGCACATGTGTACTCTTTCATATATTAGAACACATGTGTACGCTTTCATATATTAGAGCACATGTGTACTCTTTCATATATTAGAGCACATGTGTACTCTTTCATATATTAGAGCACATGTGTACTCTTTCATATATTAGAGCACATGTGTACTCTTTCATATATATTAGAGCACATGTGTACTCTTTCATATATTAGAGCACATGTGTTCTCTTTCATATATTAGAGCACATGTGTTCTCTTTCATATATTAGAGCACATGTGTTCTCTTTCATATATTAGAGCACATGTGTTCTCTTTCATATATTAGAGCACATGTGTACTCTTTCATATATTAGAGCACATGTGTACTCTTTCATATATTAGAGCACATGTGTACCCTTTCATATATTAGAGCACATGTGTACTCTTTCATATATTAGAACACATGTGTACTCTTTCATATATTAGAGCGCATGTGTACTCTTTCATATATTAGAACACATGTGTACTCTTTCATATATTAGAGCACATGTGTACTCTTTCATATATTAGAACACATGTGTACTCTTTCATATATTAGAGCACATGTGTACTCTTTCATATATTATAGCACATGTGTACTCTTTCATATATTAGAGCACATGTGTACTCTTTCATATATTAGAGCACATGTGTACTCTTTCATATATTAGAGCACATGTGTACTCTTTCATATATTAGAACACATGTGTACGCTTTCATATATTAGAGCACATGTGTACTCTTTCATATATTAGAGCACATGTGTACTCTTTCATATATTAGAGCACATGTGTACTCTTTCATATATTAGAGCACATGTGTACTCTTTCATATATTAGAGCACATGTGTACTCTTTCATATATTAGAGCACATGTGTACGCTTTCATATATTAGAGCACATGTGTACTCTTTCATATATTAGAGCACATGTGTACGCTTATATTAGTTAAATACAATTGGCATTTTTTTTTTTAATATAATTTTTTCTTTGGTTCATTACGCTATCTTTACCTATATATTATTACAAGAAAATCATAAAATTTCTAGTTTTTACACCCTCTAATTAATTCATAGCAAAAAGGCCTAATTCATTCATGCTTAAATATGCGGCCCTAAAAACAGGAAAGATTAAAACAAACGATACAATAAGCTTAAACTTACCAAACGATTTCGCATTTCCGACCACACGAGAAAAATAATCAGATACATTTTTTTTATCGAAGATATGGAACTTACAGCTTAGAACATGCCCCATCAAGGCTATAATATCGGTTGAGATCATTGCCCGGCAAATGACTATAATGGTATCATGTCTGCCAATTCATCTCCACTGCCCCCTTTAAACTGATACTTAATTTCCATTCATGGTGTCTGCAGCCATTTAAATTGCTCGCAAAACCAGTTGATACGATATTATCACTTGCAGTTTTGCCCAAAAACTGCATTTTTTAATTTTATGGGTGTTTTTTTTACGGTGTTTTAGAGGTTGCCCACCTGGGATTATTTTCATACTTGCTAGGAAAAATGTATATTTTTCTTTTCAATAGTATTATATATTTAATAAACATTTTCTCATGTATATTCTTGATTGCCTGAAAATTGGTGGGACGATTGGTCATTATCTAGAAACCACTTGGCTAGATTTTGGGGGTGATCAGATCAATGGTCAAGATCAAGGCCATTTATGATTCAAGAATTATTAGATGGGCAAGGTCATTTATAAGTGACGGCGAAGGTATGCGCTCATCCATCATCTAGCTTAAATATGTTATTTGTTGATAGGTTTAATACACTATTACTGCATGATATGACACAGTAGCCAATAGCAAGTTACAAAAAGATGTTCAGTTTTCGGTATAGCGTTTCATAATTTGCAGACGACAAAGACAGTTGAAGACGGCAACTATAATTTTTTTTGTCTTATTTATTTATTTAAGCACAAAATTACTGAGCTTAATTACCTATTGACTCGAAACATCTCGTGTTTCATTGTACTAAATAATGGTTATTTTATGATAAATAAAATAAAGTTTCACACTGCAGTACATAGGTTGTATAGCTTGTAATTGAATATAACGTGTAATTTAATGATTGTATGCTGAAAATTGAATAATCGTGATCGAATTCAGTATCAAATTTTGAGTTATTATTTAGCGGTATAGCGTTTACTTGATCAAAAGTATCATTAGCAAGGTTTTCCATGTCTTAGAACTTTGAAGCAAAAGATTTTAATATAAAAATAGTACCAAGTTGCGCAGACATTTTTTATTAATATTTGAAATAATCAATAATGTATTTGTATATAGTTTAACTCAATACTATGAAATATAAACGAAAATCAAACAATTCCATTTAAATGCTTCAATATAAAGGGCCGTACACACGTAGGGTTTTTTAAGTCTTTCCACCAGACTTTTTGCTAACCTACAGGTATCATGGATACCAACTGAAATAAATAATAATTATATAGTTTTTTCTTATATTCTCGTGGAAAAAGTAGGAGGAGCTTAGCAAAAAGTCTGGTGGAAAGACTTAAAAAACCCTACGTGTGTACGGCCCCTTATGGTGGAACCAAATAAAGTCTCATTTTGCAAACTGGTGCTTATGAATTATATTTTTAATGTGGGTTACATAGTATCCCACCATTCAAACAAATGTAACTAAATAATTTGGTTACTCGGTGTCCCACCATGCCCTAAAGAATTAGGATAATTACTTCACTAATAGCAACATAACATGTAATATATTATGCAGGTTCCTGCATCTGACGTGGAACTTACATATTCTATACTACTTTGTGCTTAATATTTAAATACGTTTTACATAAAGAAAATTACTTGTAAAATATAATTTAACGTATTTGCAATAGGTGTTAAAATCCATCCATTTCACTTAACATGATAGGTGTGTAGCTACTGATAAAGAAGCCATGAAAAGATAAGGAGTATAAAGCAAAGAGAAAGAGAAAGATGTATCTCTAATCAATAGAACTTTCCATGCATCTCTTTCTATACATTTGAAAGGATTGTTATTAAAGCAATCTATAACATGACAAACTGTCTCTCGACATGCACTGAACTGGTATGATGGGAAAGGAGATTTTCTACCAAATACATAACCAGTGAATGATTAAAACAACTACCAGACACACATGTAAGTTAATTTAACATCCACTTAATTTATTGTATAATTTAATATTATGTTATTGTGAGAATATCTAATTAGCTATTAATCACAAATCAGTACACAGGGTTTGACATTTGGTTCGGAACCAAAGCTATATTGCTGACGTCAATAGGAAATTAAAAACAAAGGACTCGAAGAAGATGTCAGAAAAGAAAGTTAATAAAGTAGCTTTGTTGAAATATTATTTTGATTTGAATATAATGTGATCCAATATATATATGGTTATTACTGTAAATATGAATGTCTCCTTAACTCCTTAAAGAATGGCTAACGCTGAATTTATATAAATTAATAAGTTTATAACTAAATAAAATTTCAGAAAAGACAAAAAATACATAAATTGCTAGTAAGTGACTGGCAGTTTTCCTCCTGGCAGTTTTCCTCTTGAGCAGTTTTCCGCCTGGCAGTTTTCCGTGTACCCAAAAACATACCCAGTGACTGATAAAAGTAACTACCAAACACATACCTACTCAGTAAGTTGCCATTATTTTTTTAGATCAGGTTAGTTGAATTAATTTCTTGAGAATGGCAGCTAACATGACTTGAGAACCATTAGCTATTTAGATTTTTTAATTCCTTTTGAGGAGGGGCATAGGACATTTGCTTATAGTTCTCTATTGGTAGAATTTGCGAAAGGACACACCCATGAGTTTTAGAAGGTCCAATTAAACTAAAGATCAAGTTGAGTGAAAGTTTTGGTGATTCTAATAAAAGTAGGTGGAGATTTCGAGAGAGAAAGGGAAAAGAAATCAGGGAGAGAATCAGTTCCTGGTAAGGGGAAAACAGGAAAGCCCCTTCCTAATTTTTGACACCTTTGGTCATTGATTTTTGGTATTAAAGGAAAAGGATATTTATTGAAGAAAAAGTATAAAAAATAACAGTTCAACCAGACCTTATATAATTTCTAGAGAGGAATTTTTTGGGCAAAGTTTAAAAAATGATGAAAATATTTAAACAGCTTGGCGGTTAAAAATGAAATATCAATTTAGTGAAGAATTTATAAAATAATTATACAACTAACGCTATCATATTTATCTAAATAGTTCTTTTTAAAGTTGTTTTGAAACTATTGTTTGAGTTTAAAGATTTTACAGGTTAGGTAGGTTGAGATGGAATCCACAGATGGAAAACCTCTTCCCATTTTACTAAATTGAGTAGTGTCATCCCACGAGAAATCCTCCCCTTAACTATTGTGGGGATTTAAAACATGTTTAATTCACATATTTAACTGTACAATATATTTCATAAATGTTTTAGTAACTTGTGTAAAGTCACCATAGATTAGATCAATAGAGAAATAATTGTTATTTAGAATGTTGTTTCATTTACCCTAGTAAATTCAGGAACATTTTCCAATCATATAATATTAATTTATATCTTGTTTTCGAAAAAGACGAATCCCAAGTTAGAATGGCGTTCGTGACCTTTGATGAGATAACAATTGTTTCTCTACCGTAAATGAAAATTAGAGAAAATGGAAATTGAAATTATTCATCAAAATGGAAAGAATAAAGAGATATTAAATAAACGTAACCACAATTTATTACCCCGATCATACAGAATGTATGAGCCGTTGAAGAAATGTAGGAAAGTTGAAAAAAATATATGAGCAGTGTATGAAGTGTATGAGCAGTAGAATTTAGCACACTTTATTGTTTCAAGTTTTTATTCATAATGTCTCAAATTTTGACAGATTATATAAGAAATTCATCTTAGCTAGAGGTGATGCTGGTAAATTGTCGCACCCTAACTAACTAAAGTCAACCTCAAACCACTAAAACATTAATATAGATAATAACTTCCAAACAGTCATAAAACTGATAAATCCTATCAATCACTGCACTTCAACATTTTAATATAAATTCAGTTCAGCAGGATTTAGAGGAAAGTGGCTTAAAGTAGAAAAAGAGTCGCTATTTACCTATACAGCCCTAACCGCTTTTAAAAGCTAATGCCCCTTTATGACTGGGTTATCCTTTTACTTGTCATCCATACGGCACATTATTTCTTTAATAAGAAAGCTGTTTACTTCTCATTTGAATAGAATGGACGTAGAATTCAAAGGGGGGTGTAATCACTTAGAGAAAGGTACTTAGACAAACATGTTTTGTAGATTACTCGTAGTTGTATGTAGAAAGTAAGTAAGTTGATACGCAATAAATAACACAAAAAAAAACAGCTCCACCCTAATGTAGGAATTTCTTTCAACTTCCTAGGTAGCCTTTGACAAAAACTCTTAAGCTTTAACTCTAAGAGACTTTAACTCAAATGTGAATAAACTTATAAGTGAATATCAATATTGAATAATATCTGACTATTAAATTAGTAAAAGCGATAATAAATTAAAATAAAACTCATGAGCAGGGTTGTGACAATATGCTTTTAAAATCATAGATCCTGTAAATATTATAGACGGAGAGAAATAAAGAGTTTTGAATCGTTCTAAATCAGCGGTATATAGTATTCGATACCATTGTATTTCGTTTTATTTGTGATATTCCTAAGATCTATGACTTTAAAAGCATAATGTCACAACCCTACTCATGAGTTATGAAGCACTCGAGTAATGAAGGACCTAAGTTATAAAGTATTTTAATGTTTAATTTATAGAAAATGACATACGTAAGAATTGAATCAAGTTATTCCTCAATGACCATAGTTTTCTAAAGATTTTAATCTTAGAAAATTATCTAGTGTACCCGAGATATGAAGTGCCTCTGAGTCACGAAAGAAACAATACTTCATAACTAGGGTTGTGACAATATGCTCTTAAAATTATAGATATCAAGAATATCATAGACGAAACGAAATGAAATGGTTTTGAATACTATATACCGCTTATTTATAACAATTAAACAGTCTTTCATATTTCCAGGATCTGTGATTTTAAAAGCATATTGTCACAACCCTATTCATAACTCAGGAGTTTACTGTAAATAATTACCCTATCTAGCGCCGAAAGTCTCTAATTCTGTGCGTGAGTTTGTCACGTTTGTGTTCGTAATATTCGTCACCAAATTATACCAACGCCATCTAGCGGTAAAACTGCCTATTAGTCCATCAAAATCAACCCAAATTTCTCAATGGGTTAATTATAATAAGATGCCTAATTCCTAAATAATATACATAATTATGTCGGTTAATTAATGTTATAAAAAAGAGCATAAAAAAGTGCATTGGTTTAATGATTTTTTTTTAAAGAACATTTTCAGCTGCTAACTTGCGGCTCAAGCTTCCTAGTTAGGTAATTCTAACCAAACCTGGTTATTAAACTTACATCTTGCTTCAATATAGAAAAGTTTTTATACATATTCTTGAGTATATAATCATTATCTTCATAATCTACTAAGTTACGGCCACTTTCAATTTAGATTATCCCTTTTTAAAGACTAAATTTCATAGGACTAACAATGGTTTGAGGGATTTATGCATTCGAAAATTAGAAAGAAATTAATGTTAATTTAACTATTTATTATCGAGCCTAAAGTGATTATATAAAAACCTAACACTTTTATATGAACTGTTAAGAATCGACACTATCCGGTTTTTGCACCGATGGCTATTAAAGACATCCCGCGTCCTTCATTTAAGAAGGGGTAATGATATCTTCGCGGTTTTCTGAAAAAAAAAACTCGAAATATATTTTTTTGAAAAAAAAAATTAAATATAATTTTAAAAATTAATTTTTTTTTCTTCTGAAATACGTTTATTTTAATTTATAATAATTTTCCGACAGTATTCCATCAGAATATCTTCTACTCGATGTCAAATAAAATATTTTAAATTCATTATAAATATCGAAGCGAAAATTGAAATTTGATTGAAGAAAATTCAGCCATATATTTTTAAAAAGTAATTTGCCCTCAAAGTTATTCTGTTTTTTTAAATTGGAGCTTTCGAATGGGAAAATGTCAACCCATCATCAGGAACCAGATTTCCAAGCCAATTCCTGTTTTGAGTTTACATTACCTCCTTAAAACTGGAAATAATTTTTTAACTTTCTACCGTGTGCCCTTAATTATTCATAGTTTTTTATCCAGCTAACACAAAAAACCTTGCATTATAATGTGACACTATAATTCTATATCTTCAAACCTAAACCATCTTGTCTGATAAGAAATTGAACCAAAACAAGTTACATTCCTCTGATAACTTGGACGCCTTTACATTTTTTAGGGGACGCATTTTATTTTATGCTAATTGTATTTCTTTCTTTATCACAGCATTCATTAGAAAATACTAGATGTTAATGTCAACCAAATGATAGTGACCATATCACATTAAGTGACCTTTAAGAATGACCTTTAAAAAAGGTTTAAATACATGTTATGCTTTCTAACTTTAAGGGAAAAGTAGTAATAAATTAAGAATCTTATCTATGCTCCATAGGAAAGGAGACCAATGGGATCTAATTTACACAGAAAATAGACTACTTTTGTATATTTTAATATTATAATTTATTTTCAGAAGATACATATTTTAAACCTCAAACAAGAGAGTGGAAGTACTAGAACAGCTTAATTTAGAATCGGTATAATAATGTATATAGAGACGTACCTTCTAATGAGAAACATAGACAAAAGCTTAAAAAATACAAGAGTAAAAATCTATATTTTTCAGGAGAGGCATTTTAAATTGCTCGCAATATTGTGAAAAGCTCCAAAATACCATAAGTGAAACATCAAGTAGGCCTCTAAAGTTTTTAAATATTATTATTATCAAATATTATTTATTATATACATTTGAAATTATGACATTTATATTTTGTAGTTAGGATTGTTATGTTTGCTCAATTTTTGAGCTACAATTATTACACTTTCACGAAAAAATAAAAGTTTCAAAATGAATATAGATAAAATTTTGAGTTATGACGACGTTGTTGCAAAGGAGAGATGTACACAACATTACCTGATACCAATCTTCCTTTTTAAACTTACCTTACCTACCTCACTTTAGTCTATATTCATTACCTCACTTACCTTACCTTACATTACCTTAATTACCATCCCTTACCCACCACACCTCACTTTATATACCACCCTTGACGCTGTATGAAGAAAAAATTGGTAAAAAAATCACATTAAAGTAACTCACCAGGTTCGACTATTGGTGCTATACTGAGTTATTTAACATTAGGTTAATTCAGAATTATCGGATGATTTCACATTTTCGATCATTTAAGAAACAAGTATACAGGTAAAGCTCGTACAACGCCCAGTACATGTACCGGAAAAGTGTCCGCTATGGTTGATCAGCGCTCGTTGTAATGTCACATTTATTAGTTTAGTTGGGGATTTAAACTTTGTAAGTTTTCTTTACAGTATTTCAAAGAAACCTTAATGAAAGTAAAATATCAAAGATTAGAATTAAAGGAAAATTTAATGAAAATCTTATGATATAACTTACTTATACAAATGTACGAAATAATACGGTAGGTATGATTGTAACTATTCTAACTAATATAGAACAATTACACCTCTTTTTATTTTCTATAGAACTTTTCTAATCAAAGAAAATTTATAGAGAAATAGTAACTAGATAAAAAATAATTTAAAATTCTGAAAACAATACATTAAAGTGTTGATTGTAATTTTGTGAATTTTAATACCTCTCAATATACTAAATGTTCGACTAGATACTTGGTAGACGGATAAAAAATAGGTTAAACAATATTATTTAAAGAGGTCGTTGTAACGATCTGCAAAAGCTTTGCCTGTATAGTAAATATTATTTAACTTCTTATAAAATTGTTATTCATGATACCTGAAGGTATCATGAATAACAATTTTAAAATACGAATTAAATAATCATTATCATATAATTGTTTCTTCGTGATCGGAAATGTAGAACAGTCCAATAACTCGGAACTTACCCTAGTTTCAGAAAGTAAGTAAGGGATATCACAGCTTTATTATTAATTTTCAAAATAAACTCAACTGTTTACAGATATATCACAATTATATATTTATTATGGTGGCCGGAATATTAGGTCTGGAAATTTTGGTCTCAGAAATATAAATTACCTTCAACATAAATAGCCGTTATGTAGTTTGTTGTATACGCTATTTTGTTGCAATGCACACTTCATGACTGTCTTATGACCTGGCAGGGAGGTTTGAGGCGGCACTCTCCCCGATACATCTAATTAATAAGTTCTATTTATACCTGAGAAATCTCATATTAAATAAACGAAAAAACTTGTTAAAATTACTAATGTTACGTATCATTTTACAACAGTTTATGGTGCTATCCGCTTTTAATAAATACACTACACATTTCAGTATTCGTAATTTACACTTTTTCTATTACTGTTCTTTAATAACATCATTATAAAACGAGACCAAGTTTCCAGACAAAGTTACTGCAATTATTGATGAAAAATGGAAACAAATAGAAATGATTTAATTAATAATCCATTATTGTACTTATTAATCATATACCTAATTAAAACTTCACAGTTATACCTTTAGATACTAAAAGACCTGATCATATGAAAAAAATATATATACGTTATATTTTATACTTTAATTTTGTTAAATGTCTGTAAATACGATTCACAATGATATTTTGTATCACTAACTAGTGTAAGCGTGTCGTCAAAAGTGACAGCATTTTCAGTGTAACTATTTTATTCATACACTATTATGTAATTATTATTTCTGGTTCTGCTTTTGCACCTATATTATAAGTGAATAAAATAAAATTTAATTTAGTTATTGAAACCATTTATTGAACAGATATCAAAATAATTTCATATGAAAGCTTCCAGCTGATTATCAAGCGTATCAACAGGTTTTTTGTGTGCCGGACAGACAGACTTTTATTATAATATTGATTATCGTATACTATTTTCCTTCGAAAATATACAATGGTGAATGAAGTATTCAATTCCAATAAATAAACGCAGTATCCCCTGCATTTAGTTTTCTATGATAAATCCATTATTACTCATAGAAAAAATTCGAGGGAGTACTGAAATAAAGTAATTCCAATTTGAGGAATTGATTTTTACGTGAACTACCGTTTATCCCATATTTCACTTTAAACATTAGGTATTGTTAGATGTATCGAAATGGAAGGTAGTTAGGTGGTGTGTTAGTGTTATTGTTATTGTTGTTTGTGTCTGGTGTGTTTTGTGAGTTCAGAGTTGTATGGCGTGATTGGGATGATGCTGTTGCTTGTTTCAGGTTTTTGTGTATTTGTGTGTCAAGTTGTTGGGGATTGTCTTAGGAAATATTTCATTATATCCACTCTTAAGCCGAACATTTATATTAATAATCAATATTTGTCGGGTTTTTGTCTCAGTCGTGGTTAATAATTTCCACTCCTAAGTCTAACTAGTTATTTAACTAACCTGCCTCTGTTTTCTTGTTTCCTTCTTATCCAATTATGTTCAGTATCTAAAACAAATGATGAAATAATAAATGAGACAATTAAACAAAGAATTAAATTACTAATTATTTATTGTTACTCAGCTTATGTTTTGAACCAGGTTAGTCCTTAGTGTTGGTTTGAGTATTTTTCGAGTACTGTTCAACTGAAGTGATAATCTTGGTACTCTCCTCGTGCGATAGTCTCTACTATCGCTAATGTAGCCAAAATTGTTTTTTGCTGCGTCAGTAATCTATAATCGGAATTGGGCGTAAAAATATCCGTGGACATTGGAACTAAAGTAGATACCCGTAGACTGGGTGTGTCTCCGTAGGCTTGGATCTGGCTGGTACGGTTCCGTAGAATTGAACCCTGGGAAAATAAATCTAGTAAGAAATTGGACTTAAATTTCCTTCGACAGTTGGCCAACCTAACAATAGAAAAATTAAATAATTATTTACATTATAATCGATTGAAATAATTTACTAATTTATCAATTATTGTGAATTAAAAGGTATGCCAGTTGTGCGGACAGGTTTAGTGCTTAACCAGGGTATTGAAATGAGTTGTGGTATTGACAGACGATTCTGGAATATATTTCACTGAAATTAGAACAATACAGAGGACTTAAAAATACAAACTTTTACGCGTTAGAACTTTATTAATACTTTCATACAAGATTTTGCTCAGTTATTTAATCTGTTCTGCAGGAGATGCACTACAGCACCCCCACCAAATGTTCCCTAGTCTATAGCTTTTCATGAACCAAGCAATAGCACAGAGCCAGACTGCAATAGCTACACCACTCGTTGTTGCAAGGAGATGTATAGGGTTACTTGGAACCATGCCGATCGCCCAATTCCTGCTTAACTAAGGTGAGCATCTGGATCTTTCAGCGAGACTGAGAACAAATGAAGGGGAAGTTATAAAGAATGGCATTCCAGCCAAACTACATATATCGCGAAACAACCGCTAGCGGTAACTCACCAAGATTATATAAACCTCCCGGTTTAAACAGCCTGTCCTACACAAGGATACAAAGAAGTCTCACAATGTCCAACTCCAGAGAAACACACGCTTAATTAATTGAACTTTATCAACAACTAAAGTTCCAAATATATTTGATATGTAACGACCTCTTTAAACTATGTGGTTTTAATTAGTTTGACATACTTTTTATCCGTCTACCAAGTATCTAGTCAAACATTTATTATATTGAGAGGTATTACAATTTACTAAATTACAATCAATCAACACTTTGTATTGTTTTCGTATTATAATTATTTTGATCTAGTTACCATTCCCTGTAAATTTTCTTAAAATTACCTACCTATTATTTGTAAATTTATGTAAGTTAGGTATAAAATTAAAATTTTCATTTAATAATAAACAGAGGTTGTTTACCCTCATTAACATTTCTTTGAAATACTGTTAAAGAAAACTTGCAAAGTTCACATCCCAACTGAAGTAAAAGCGGAGTCCATAGGCCCGTTGATCGGCATAAGACCCTTTTCCGGCACAAGTACTGTTCGTTGTAAGGGATTTACCTGTATATGTAGCATCATAAAAAACACATTGTTTGTGTAACTTATTTAGAGTTTGGCATTAGTTAATCGTAAATTTAAAAAAAAATAGAAGCCTATAAGGATTTATGATAGGACAAACACGAAGACAGTTTTAGATTCCTTGTAACTTTTCTAACAAAATAAAGATCACATTTTTACGTTGATAAGCGATTATTTTGATAAGCGATTCTTGACTACTAACCGAAAATTAAAAATAAACCTAAATCTTCCGCTTTGAACTGGGATTAGAAGCAAGGGATTGTGAAAATTGATAAAAAATGTTTCTTAGTTTGGTTAGAAATAGTTCAAGAATTCCAAAACTGCTTTTGGTTTTATTACAGCGTGTATCTTCATCAATTTCTGTTCATTTCTACGTGGCCCCCCAAAAATTTGGGACATAAAATCCCACTACCTAAAGACCCTTTTCCAGAAAAATAAAATGGTTATCTTCACCAAATTTGATGAGTAGATCACTCTATAATTATTTTCGTTTAGTTTTTCATAAATATAGTTTATAATAGACTAGTTTATTTTCTCCACGATTACACTTCATAACGTTCAGTATTTCTGATGTGGCTGCAGCAGTTGTCTTTTGAAGTCAAATTCTTTTTGAAGTCTAATGAAGTCCAGTAGAAAATATTTTGAAAGGGATAAACTAATAAATTCATCCTAAAATCTAGTAGCTTGATTACATAATGCATAGTATCTACATAAAATTTAAATTAATGCATCATCAAAGATTCAAATATCGGGGGGTCAAATTTCCCAAGGGTCAATATACGTGAGTCAAATTACCGGTCACGAAATGAAACGTGTTAAACTTAATTCAATTTTATTAGAAAGGCAAAGAATTCTTTCACTTTGAGCAAGTGATTCACGTAAAATGGAAGACTCAAAGTTAAAAATAAAGGATCCATCCATTTTCATTTACAATAAATTTAATTATTTTTTTAGGGATAGAAACATCGAATTGCAGATTCCGAATTCTCTTACAGTGTTTTAAAATCATAGTAAGAGGTTCAATGACATTCTCAATACATTCTAACAAGCAATCACATTCTGTATAATGAATGGGAGGAAAGTGCCTGCAGGTCTTCACAGGTACTATACGAACAGTTTCTAAATACGATAACATCTTCACTTCCTCCACTAGTTGGCTCCTTATTTTCTCCGAATTCAATCTTTGATGTTCAATGTATTCTTCTTGCTACGGAAAGGAAAGAGAAACTGCAGGTTAGAAATAAATAATGCTGCTATGTGAAAAAGGAACAAGTTCAAAGGAACCATATACGGTATACCGATATACCAGATTTGAGAGATATTATTGATTGAATGGAAAAATTATCTTGAAACTCATATTATTAGAATTGTTATTGAAAAGTTGATACGTTAACGATGTGACTACTTACTTTAATTGTCAGATTCTTTCTCCAACACTTGATTTGTGCCAATTTGTAGAATCGACGGGAAACTTTGGACAGTGTGCTTCTGTCTGATAAACTGTCAAAGTGGCCGAAAACCTCCAAGACCATATCGTCAGTTAGGTGCTCCATTAGATTATTCTGAAAAAAAATATTTGTAGTTTGTATTTCTGAAGAAACTAAGATATTAAAAAAATCTTATAAGACTAAAATTTAATTTCATACATCTATATTTTATTTGTACTACTTCCTTCATTAATATTGATGTCCTCTAAGGAAAGAATAAAGTATCTGTTTAATATACAGCAAGCCCTCGTATAGTAGATCAACGTCATACTCAACAAACATTGTATTAAACCAAGTTGTTTTGAAACCCCACAAGAAAAACTTCGTACTAGACTAAACACATTTTTAGTAACAAAACAGATATTCGAAAGCAGTGGTTCCAAACCTATGCAAGATCTAACCCCAATAATTCGATGAGTTAGTTTCAGGGACGCGGCCTCACCAAATCGTACCTAACTTTCTATTGCTTTAATTAAATCTCTCGAGATACTCATACGGTTTGTTACAACATATCATTGCGAGAATTCTTATTAGAGAATGGCATGCATAAAAACTAAGAAAAGAAATAGACTTAGCTCAAAAAAAGAGTGGAAGTTGCCAAGGTGAGCCCATGCATTTTTTAAATTGACTTTAAGTAAATATAATAAGTTTAATCTCTGAATTTTCTTTTCTCGGAACTTTCGGTCTGAGGTATAAATAAAAACTTCAGTTAGATGCATCAACGGACGTGCTACCCCGAAAGCCCCCCTGCCAGATCGATAAAAAATAATGAAGTTTACAGTACAACAAACTAGCGGACACTACAACTACATAACTGCCATGTATTTTGAGAGTTTCAAAATAATTTTCATTCAATCAGAGACCGAAATTTCCTGCCACCAAGATCTAGCCAGCCTGGAACATAACTCTGGTCTACTATAATGTATAGTTTGATTTCAATTTTTTTTCATTTAGTAGGGTTTAAAGTATGCTTCAGAACCAAAGGCCATATCGCTGACGTCAAAAGGAAATTAAATACAAGGGACTGGAAGTAACAGTCAGAAATGAAAGTGGCTCCATGAACAAAGTCACTTACCGCCGTTGGTGACAAGCTCATGGATGCAGAAAAGCTACTCTGTGAATGCAGTCACTTACCAAGGAATATGACGAAACGGGACTTAAGCACCGGTGGCTGAACTCACGGATGGAAGAGGAAAATGAAGAGGTGATAGTAAATGAAGCCTACGAGCCTACTTAACCCAAAACTCTAAGACCTCGTAGTTCAGCGTTTCCCAACCCTGGGGTCGCCTAGTGCTTTTCATGGGGTCGCCAAAGCATTTGAATAAAAATTCAAAAATAAGGCAGAAGAACTGAATGTAGATTGTGTTCCATCAGAAAAGTCATTTTTAAATTGAGAAAACATAAAACGCGTCAAATGCCCTTATTGATAACATCACTTTAAAGGAAAAGAATGCATTTTTATGATTTCTAAATATTTATGTGCATGTACATTTTCTGAAACCCTTCAAAAATTGTTGAAAATGAGCCCCTCCAGCCTGAAGACAGAGCGAAGCACGGTCCATAACTTTCTTGCAATCTTTCTCGAGAGTCTCCTGGATATATCTTTTAGCGAAGTTATGAACACATTGTATAATAGACTCCATGGAATCTAAGTTTTCCCTATAAACTCGAAATTGTGTAGCAGCCCAGAAGTGAAAGTCAAAAGGGTTGAGATCTGGACTGTGTGCTATCCAGGGATTTTCTGTTCTTCTGAAAATGACTACCTCAAAACTTTTCTTTCAGAAATTTTAGACCTATATTTGTGCAATGTGGTGGAGCACCGTCTTTCATCCACCAAAGTGAAGAACGAGCTCTAGAATTGCGCAGGCTGGGCCAAATAATGTGCTGGAGTAATCTGAGGAACGAAACACCAATAACAGCTGACAAGTTGCCGCCATCATCATCAAGGAATGCATGAACGATTGGAACCATTTCATTAACAGTGGTAACGAAGATCATAACCTCAACACCATAACTATCATTTGTTTACAGATATTTCGACGATTTTAATTCGTCCACACTCAGTCGTTTATTCGATGGAGGCAAAAGAATTTCTCGTAAGTCCAAACAATTCTATTGACATTGTTGGATGGTTTCTGCAGAATCCACTCTGACATAACTGCCTTATCTGTTCTTTGTGGACATCAGTTAATGGTTGAACTGAAGTGTAATGATAAAAACAGAAACGAAGTTCATAACTGACGATCCTCCACAACGTGGTTTTGGTGGGTGAACTATTCTGAGAATCTTTTCTGAGAGAGCAACTGAGGGTTTCTTAAAAGAAACTATTCATCTGCTCTGAGTCCCGCATTTTGTTATTTTCGGTTTTGATTTCATTTTCTTTTTCTTGTATTTGGAACCAGACTCATAAAAAATCGCAAATATTGTGAAATTTTTCAGGTGGTAAAATTTAGCCATCCTTCCAATGAATTCTAGGCTTACAATCGAAGGAGAAGGTGTTTTGACAAACTGCAGAACGATCTGTTTCTTCTCTAGTTCAAAAAACATTTTTCATGATAAAGATGGTCGAAGATCAAAGCGAATTTTTATAGGGAGATAAAACTTTACTTTTTATGAGCAAATGGCGTATACATAATGCAATTTGAAGCAATTTTAGTTCTTTCAATTATAAATTTATAAATGACGCTTCTAATGGATCACACAATATATATATATATATATATATATATATATATATATATATATATATATATATATATATATATATATATATATATATATATATATATATATATATATATATATATATATATATTATATATATATATATATATATATATATATATATATGTGAAGTTAGCATATCGGAGGCTGCCCCAGTGCCAAACTATTCAACATGAAACATTTATACTCTTAATTTGTTTTTGTGGAAAAAAAATAAGAAATTTTATATTATTCCAGAGGTGGCTTTTTGATAAATATTAAGCCTTAAAATTAATAAAGCTATAAGAAAATTTTGTTTTTTCCAACCTTATAGGTTGGAAAAAACAAATATTGTAGTTGCTTTAGTACCCGCTTTCAAATGCAGAGGGCGCTTTTTGAAACGGAAATTCTAGAGAGTAGTGTATCTTGTTGTAGTAAAATATCTTAGGTAGTGGGGTTGCGGCTATGGCTTGAGGAGCATGATTGGGGTCGCCTTGAAAAAAGGTTGGGAAACACTGTCTTAGTTGAAGAGCATAACCCTAGCGCTATCCTCTTAAACTGCAAGTAGTGTTAAAAAAATGATAAACATGGTAAAAATGAAAAAAAGACAATCCATAATCCAAATTACAACAGTTCAGGGCCCAAGGCCCGAAATGTATTCTACAGATATATTTCAATTGAACAAGAATTTTGTCTTAGAGTTTTTATATTACAATATTTGGTAAATTCCTATTGTAGCCCTACATATAATAGGAATTGTTAATCTGCGTGTACTTATATTAGGAATTGTGGAAAATTCTTCAAAACGAGAAGAAATTTCAAACTCAAGTAACTTCAAACCCTTATAGCTAAAATTATTTTCAGAAACAAATTTCAAAACTTGAACAAGTCTGTTCGAAGGAAGAAATTCAAACACTGAGACAAGCTGTCAGAATCAGCCTTATGTTACTTAGGCCTAAAAATGAACTGCGTACAATTGAGAATGTTTGATAATAATCAAAAGTTATTGAATTAACTTATTACGTATGATCTGGTAATATAAAAAATGTTTTGGTGTAATTACCGATAGTTTCAGTTCAAAAACCAAATCTAATTGTTGTAAGTTTCCTTAGTACAAGTCGTTTCAAACATACTTTAAATATTATTCTTAAATTCAGACTTACTTCAAAGTAAGAAAAACAATTTAAATATTATAAGTGATATACGAGATATAATGACGTTAATGAGCACATGGTGTATCACAGTATCTACGTAAAATCAACAGTTCACGAGCATATGGTGTATCTACATACACTCAAATGATGATATTATACCGTGCAGCTTATATAATTTTTTCCGTTAATGATTGATGTTGTAAAGTACTTTGTGTGATGTTGTTACTTTCACTGGAAGGATTTGCGCTCGTCTCTGCCTACTGAGGAGGATCAGGAAGGGGATTTGAGTGGGTGAGAGACAGGAGGGAAACGGGCTCGGGAGATAACCGAGGGAGGCCTCGGAAGGTAACCGAAGCTAAGAAGCGTGAAGAGGTAGTCTGCCATCACCAATGGGTCCGGCCACAGAATGATTCTCGCTCTGAAGCTGAACACGTGGTACACGGTTTAGTCTCCCGAGCCGCAGTCAGGGCAAGTCTGTGAAATTACCTGTGGTCACCAAGCTGGTTCAAGGACCCGGATCCCGTAAGTGTTACTGTGTTATGGAGCCGGTTGTCTTGCCTCCAACTAAGAGATGTACCGCGTATGTTTCGTTGGATGTGGCCGAGAGCAGGAAGGATCTCCTTGAGCTGTTGGAGGCGTCCAACACGAACTTACGTGTGGCAAGTCTGCATCTCACCACTGAGGCGCCATCAACTGGCCAGGGCCATATGCGTGGGCGTGTCTGTGTCTTTGCTGTTGAAGAAGATACTTTTCAACGGATAAAGTCTTTGCATATGCGACCATTCTGTGGCATGGGCAGATTGGAATTCAGACACCGAACGCCTGGAGCTCCACCCGCAGCACTGAAAGCCCCGGGCAACAGTGATGGAGAATTGCTTCTAGTATGGTGGTTTCCACTTCACCTGCAGACCCGTCTGTAGGTGCTTGGGAATCTTCCACCATTGGGGACCTGGATGACTTTCCCATTATAAGTAAACTTTTGACGTTGATCCGAAGGAAACTTCGTCTTACCCCGCAAATTTTAACAGGGCACAGAAACATTAGATCCCATAGCAGGATTACTGGAAAATGGACCAATGACACTTGCCGACGATGTTTTCTTGGACTTCAGACAAGGACCTACAATGTTGAAGAATGCCCTTCTTACAACCGTACTAGGGACTCTACTCTGGATGGATTTCTAACGGACCTACACAGAACTACCAGAACTCTCAACTTCTCACATTTTTTTTACATTTCTTGAAAGAATAGGGAGGCCGGAGAATTTCAACGACTAGTCTCTAGATCGGTTCAATGGAGATTCAGTACATATGGGCCCAGCTGCGGCCTGAGTGTTCACCCGCCTTCACAATGGCGAGCGGGGATCCTCTCAATAATAATAAGTCTGGAGCAAAAACCCGATCTCAGCCGGGAGTGTGCGTGTCTGGTGAAGCTGGAGAGACCGGTCTCCGAAGGGAAGATGGGAGGGGTGGGTGCTTGCAGCACACGTTTTTACCGCAGCACGGCAATTCAGCCCCCAGCAGCCTCCGCATAAGCCAACCCGATGGCCTTGCTGTATGAGTCCTAAATCAGGTGTCCGTCAACCACAAGATGAGACGTCGGCAAGTTACAGAGAGGACAAAGTGCTGTTCATGATGCGTGGACCTACGCGGAGTAGAAAATCAAGATAAAGGGGGTGAAAGGGGCAAAGGCAAGGTTCATAGACTATAACAGGTTAAACGAATGGGGGAAAAATTGCCATTGAGAAAACAACATTTTCTGTCTTCCCTCTTGAATATCTCTTAAACGGTAGATTAAACTTGCCTGCGAGTCAGAACAGAATTCTTCAAAATTTAATAATCTATCGAATGATATAAAAATATTTCAATGAAATAGTTATTATCACTGCAAAACCAACAAAAACTAACTTATTCACTACGACAATTAGCAATGGAAGGAACAATTTCTGTCTTTCTTCTTGAATATCTCTTAAACGATAGATTAAACTCGGGCGTGAGTCAGAATAGAATTCTTTAGAATTTAATAATCTATCGAATGGTATAAAAAATATTTCAAAGAAATGGTTATTACCACTGTTAAAAGAACAAAAAGCTAACTACTATTCACGTCGTTGTCCATTGATTAATGGGCACTGGTCAACATTTTCATCCGCTTTAATTACTGTAGCTACAAGCCTAAAATAAGAACAAACCTAATATTGCAATAATAAAATAAGAAATAAACAATGTAAAATGTCAATTATTTGTAACATAGATTTCATAGGTTTTAATCTAAAGAATAGGTTTTCATATAAAGAATTTGTAGACTCAGCTCTTAGTAACATTTCGTACTATTTCTATTAGTTTAACCTGTTATAGTCTATGAACCTTGGGCAAAGGGTGCTTAAGAAAGTTGACGAGTTTTTTGGGAAATCGGTGCCAGACTGTAGAGACATACGTGATGAAAGGTTGCACGAGGACTTATAAGAAAAGAAAACTTAGTTTCTGTATCAGTCCTACATGAATTTTAAAATTATATCCTCTCACCACGAAATTTAAACCACATCATATACAACTCCTAAAATTAGCAGTGAATATGAAGTTGAAAGTTAAAATCAGTTACTACACTACAATCAAATACCTTATTCACTAAATTTATTTACCTCAAAGAAATAAATGCGTATTGCGTACCACAGTTAAAACACACGCTACCTCAATTTACTAGTTCCTCTATATTAGACACCAATTTTAATTATTTATCACACTGCTTTTGCTTTGCATCCTTGACACCAATCTTTCTCTTCTTAGCACCGGTTCAGCAATAAAATTAACTACAAAATTATGTGGCCAAAAATGTTACACAAGCTTAAAATGATTTTCTAAGATGAACCACCTACTCAGGGATAAAACCGTACATTTGGACGAGACAGATTTTGAAATGGTACTGCGCAAAAAATTTAGTTGATTAAATATGTTAGTTACCCATAAAAAAATGTTATTGATAAAATTAATTATTTAAATAGATTATTCATCATTTAAAATAAAAAATAAAACATATCTAATATATAATTAGGTAAGTATTTCGACATCATTCGTTAACTTAATTTGCTTGACCATAGGCTTGACTTATAGTTAATTTGTTAAATTCTACTACGGTAACTAAGTGGGCATTGATGAGTTATTTATAGTTAAATTTGTTTTCGTATTTGCTCTATAATATATCTTTGTGGGTCGGTCCTATCTAACACAATGAATGACGGGTAGATCAAAATAAACAATGAAAAATCAGGTGTTAATTTAACTATAAGTTGATCAATATATTCAATGTGTCTACCATATTGAATCAATTTGTAAATTAAGATCATAAAAGAAGATTTCTCTTATACTAAGACTCTCCTGCGCGTAAATAGTTCAGATAAAAATATTACATCAAATACAGATTGAAAATTCATACCCCTTCCTGGAAATTACAAAACAACAAAAGCGTATTCCGATTTTTAATCTGTAATATTATTCCTATACCAGCAGACCATTTTGTCACTTAAGGCCCTTTTACACGTACACTCATTACCTTCGGAATTCCTGCTTGAGGCACTAAGCCCCGCCCACTACGAGCCAAAATAGCCTTTATTGCGTGAGCGGCAATAATGAGGAACACAATCCCGCCATATCAAAAATGTCTTGATTTTTGACTGCTGAGCGGCAGTGGTTAGGGACGGTGATGTTGATAATAGCTCTTGTATAATGTCAGGAAAACAGTACGTTTTAACCAATTTTCAATAATTGATATGAAACTGTGGAATATTTATTCGCTTCGTGCATATTATTTATTACGTACGTTATTATGATAGATAAACATTAATTATTTAATGATATAAAATATTTCAGATGAAAATACTGTATTTTCAGAGAAAATAAGTTTTTTATTGGTTAACATTAGTTCACATTGATCTTTTTTTTTTTTTTCTTGTTAATACAACTAAACACAGTGCTACCTTTTAGCTAAAATCAGAGAAGGACATACCGCAACTGGTAAACGTCTGCAATGGCTCTACGTGTAAAAGCGCACCAGTTATCACTCACGCTCATTGCTTGTAAATTACTCATAGGGAATGAATGTAGGAAAAAGAGTGTACGTGTAAATTGGCCTTTACGCTATTTTCAGCCTCTGCGCGGGGAGGTCTTAGATATCTTGAGAAGAAATTGAAATATGAGAAGTTATCCAATCATCAAAAATTATTGCCAGACTTAACCTAGGCTGTCATCAGTTGCTTTATTTGAATATAATTTGTACAATTTTAATTTTAAAATATTTTACTGCGTATTTCCATTTTCTTCTATTCACTGTGAAGTCATTAATTGTTAGAATTTTGTGGAAAGGATACTTTTCATTTTTAAATAATAAAAATAATTAACAAACGAGATTTAAAGTGTCACTAAAAATATGGTTGGCAACACCCATAAATTTCACAAAAGTCTATTTTATATTTCTCCAAGCTCATCTAAGCTGTATGTACATTAGGGTGGGCCAAAAAATAACGTTTTGGATATATAAAGTTGATATAAAGTTGATATGACAAGTAAAGGTACGTGCACTGAAATTTGAGTGAATTCTAACATTATTAACAGTTGCCCCGAAGCGATTCAAATACCTAGTAGAAAAGTAACATTTTTGGTGATTTTTACTACATTTTGGCAAAAAACTCATAAACTCTGATTTTTCATCATTTAGGTTAGGAAGATAGCTTGAAAAAACTTATTTTGGTGTTTGTTCCGGAAAATCAGACAGGTACGAGAATGTTTACAGTTGCCCCCACCCCTCCAAATTGTTCGAATTTAGGCACCGCTGGAGACTGTAGTCAGTGTAGTGCTCCACACTTAGGAAGGTCTGGTGCTCAATGAAGAACATAATAAAGAGTATTATATGTAATAAATTGATTAAAAAACATTATTAATTGATTAATAAACCAACATTTCAATATTTGGGACACTTGGTAATCTAAAAAAGTTGACAAAGCGAATTGCATGGATTATTATTAAATTGCCAATTCCGACTAAAATCGAAATTTTTGCCATACGAAAATATTAACAAATGCTTTTATAAAATTAAATCAATACAATTCACAAAGTTATTTTGAGAATTAAATTACTTCTATCTTATCATAATAACAGCATGTTTGCTTTATAAAGCTAATTTCAAAATAAATATTGTAATATTAATATATTTCACAAAAAAAGGGCTCGGGGCAACTAAAAAGTATATATATATATATATATATATACTGTATATACGAAAACACATATAAAAAGAATATTTTTATAGATTCTAAAATCAAATGAATGGAATTCAGGTTTAGAGAGATTGCATAGTAGAAAAAAAAACATTCTAAACTTTTCTGTTGCTGGATTATTCAAAAAAAAGAGTTCTTCGTCGGACGTTTTACGCGAAGTTTGCTAAGAGGAATAGCTACATAGTCACAAGTTGAGATTTTAAATTAATTAAGATTCATTCTTATTATATTAAATATTACAATTCTTAGTTCTATTTTATTGGTTTTGAAAAGGTACTCTGCAAAAATCTTTCATTGATTAAATATGTTTAGTCACCCATGAAAAAAAAATAATACTGATAAAATTAATTATTCAAATAGATTATTTATTATTTGGAAAGGAAAATACATTATATCTAATTAAGTAAAAAAAACATCATATATTAACTATTGTTTTCTTGGAAAATTGAAATAATGCTAATTTGTTAAATTCTGTCAGTGAAAGTGATACGATCATCATTGAATCTATTGATTAATAGTTCTGATTGTGCCCTTTAACATTGATTTATTAACTAATACTATTTTGGAGGGTCGATTCCTATCATTCAGAATGAATGACGGGTAGACCCAAGCTAACAGTATAATCAGATATTAATTTAACTGTAAATGGATCAATATATTCAATGCTTTACCATATATAGAGCCATAAATGAAATATGTTGAAGATCGTCACAGAAGACTTTTTTTTACAATTAAAGAAATTAAAATCTGAGAAATTTTCCAAACTGACTGCAAATCTTAATATATTCTCAATTGTCTCACTTGAATGTAATTTATACAATTTTATTTAAAAAATACTTTTCTGGGTATTTCCATATTTCACAATTCACTGTGAAGTCATTATGTGTCCGAATTCTGTTGAAAGAAGACTATTCATTTTTAAATAATGAAAACAATTAAGAAACGATATTTCAAATGTCTTTAAGAATATGGCAACACTCATCCATTCCACAAAAGTCTATTTTTCACATACGAAAACATACAAAACTTCAACCCTTTATTAACATTACGATAATTAGGATATTTTTTTTTTAATTTTAGCTTCACTAAGAAGAAACATTTCATATAATTGTTCATATTAATTAAGAAGCACAAATCAGTAAATTAAATGTTAACAAAACAATTGATTTTTCTAAATAATACAAAAAGCAAATGAAGGACAAGAATTCACAATTATGGTTTGAAATTATTCAGCTGTATAGAATAATAAGATACAGGTATCGAGTAGTGAAATAGCTGTATCGAGTAGTGAAATAACTGCATCGAATAATGAAATAGCTGTATCGAATAATGAAATAGCTGTATCGAGTAGTGAAATAACTGTCTCGACTATTGAAATAGCTGTATCGAATAGTGGAATAGCTGTATCGAATAGTGAAATAGCTGTATCGAGTAGTGAAATAGCTGTATCGAGTAGTGAAATAACTGTATCGAATAATGAAATAGCTGTATCGAGTAGTGAAATAACTGTATCGAATAGTGAAATAGCTGTATCGAATAGTGAAATAGCTGTATCGAGTAGTGAAATAGCTGTATCGAGTAGTGAAACAGCTGTATCGAGTAGTGAAATAGCTGTATCGAATAATGAAATAACTGTATCGAATAATGAAATAACTGTATCGAATAGTGAAATAGCTGTATCGAATAATGAAATAGCTGTATCGAATAATGAAATAACTGTATCGAGTAGTGAAACAGCTGCATCGAGTAGTGAAATAGCTGTATCGAATAATGAAATAACTGTATCGAATAGTGAAATAGCTGTATCGAATAATGAAATAACTGTATCGAATAGTGAAATAGCTGTATCGAATAATGAAATAACTGTATCGAATAGTTAAATAGCTGTATCGAATAATGAAATAACTGTATCGAATAGTTAAATAGCTGTATCGAATAATGAAATAACTGTATCGAATAGTTAAATAGCTGTATCGAATGATGAAATAGCTGAATCGAATAATGAAATAACTGTATCAAGTACAAATAGATATAACTGTTTCTTCAAAGTAAAATAACACCAACATAGGTATAATGAATATATAATATTAATTAAATTAAATTCTTCATGCATAAATATAATATCTAAATGTATTATACCTACCAGAAAAACTCTAATCTTTAACGATAGAAAAATATTTTATTGCATGATTGTGAATTGTTTAATGGGTCATCATTTTTCGAGTTACATAATTGTTATATTTAATTTCATAAATTCAAATTTTAAAGAATAATTAAAAACAGACTACAATTCTTGTCTAAGAAAATATTAGTGGATATGTTTAATTATCATATATATAAATATATATGTTTAATAAATAAGAATATATTTGAACTTATATAAGAGTATCTGCGTGACGCATGGATAGGTTTGTATCACCGACGGTTCTTCAATTCAATATAAAACATTAACTATTTATACTAAATATAATTCACGTAGGCATTTACTTATAAAATTTGTAACGCCAGATACAAAACATTAAACCGTATAAAAGAGAACACAATCTTCAATTCAATACCAAACATTAACTATTTATTTACTCTTTCTGACTTCGTCCGTAACGCCAGATACAAAACATTAAACCGTATAAAAGAGAACACGATTTAAACTTTAAAATAAACCTTTGTAAGATATCAGTTCAATTATTTCAGTAGTATTTTCTACGTCTCAAAAGAAGTTTACCTTTTTACTATCTTCTTCATAACTAAGTTATTGAGTTAAAACCTAATAGGGTAATTAATGAAACAAGTACCTACCGAAATATATGAATTAAGATAATATTATTATATTTACCATTCGAAAAATGAAGTATACTTAAAAAAATTATTTCACTATAGAGGATACTTCCTTTCTCAGGACACTACGTTCACTATAGAGGACTTCATTATAGAGGAATTGTACTGCAATATTAACAGACGAATTATATAATACTACGTTATATTTCAGGTTATTATTTATTTCTTCCCACAGTCCACTAAAGGAGTATCTGACCATGGATGGAGTACTTTTCCAGTTGATTGAGAACATCAGGCCACAACTACATGTGGTTAGCTTACCGATAACCGCGTTGCTGCCTTGTACATTGGCTTGTCTTAACTACGCAGCGTGTGGAGGAGTCGTCTTCTTCGACCCCAACGTGAGTTAACATCCTTGATCCTTGACTTGGGTGCATGGCGGTATAAACTTATTCTCCAGATTCATTCTGTAACAATCATTTTCACTGTAATCATATTAGCCATTTTATCTTCGTGAATATCTAAAATTCTTCTAGTGAAATCAATTTAGTATTGAATTATTCTTTTAAATTATATCCGTAATAATCACTCATAGTGTTGGAAAAAGAATTATGTTTTTAAGTAGCATAGATTGATTAGGAAAGTTATAATGATCATAACTTGGTGTCAATTTACTTATAATTCAAAAAAATATTTATATATATATATTTCAAATGACAATTCGTGGACAGAATTTAGTCGACAGGACATTTCGTCGACAGGGGATTTAGTCGACAGGACATTTCGTCGACGGGGCATTTAGTCGACAGGATATTTAGTCAACAGGACATTTCATCGACAGATGAAATTTCGTAAAGGGGATAATAACATACGGGATAAAATTGACCGTTGTGTAACTTTTTGTATCCGCTAGTTTGTTGTACAGCTTGTACTGCACATTACAGAATTGTTTAATGACCTGGAGGGGGGCCAGGTCATTCCCATTTAAGAGAATTCGTTAACGAAATGTTCTGTCGACGAATGACTGGTAACCTTATGCTGTGTGTCTGACCCAACCCAACCCTGACTCTAAAATGCCATCGCACTAACTACCTCATTCTTCGTCAGGAGTTCGAGTGCCAGTTGGTGGTGGACTCCTACGAGCCGGACACTGAACTGAAGACTGTTCAGTCAGCGTACCGCATGAGCAGCTATGGCTCCAAGACGCTTCGGAAAATACCTCATAGCGATGGATTAGTCTCATGGGAGTAAGTTGTGTCTTGCGTTGATGATCACAAAAAAAGATAATTTAGATATTATTTTACAATTGATAGATTTTAATTATTATTCACAAATCATAGAAATTTTTCTCATCAAATAAAGGAGCTATGTATTTATAATCTCAATATTTAAAATTGTCCTCAAAATTAATACTTTGAAAGTTGTTGAACTGTTTTACTGCACAATGTAAGTTTAACAATTTTAAGATCTACCTATATCATGTCTGTACAATTTATAATATTAAAGAAAATACGAGACCTACGTTCCTATTTTCTTAGCTTCGCCGACAACCTATGCAAAACTATGAATACACGGCTACCGGAATTCCCCACCACATCGAGGGTGAGTGAACCTAAGTGGCTCTCTCGAGTACATTGAAACTCAAATGAGCTAAAGGTACGTTATTCATGCAACGATTATTGCGATCATCGCTAAGTAACAATCGCCCAGCAATAGGATTCCATTGAAATAGTGCTCAGCGATAATCGCTTGTGGCAAAACAGCCCCATAAGGAAAAGCATTGGGCTAGTGCGCAGCGATAATCGCTTGGAAACGATCGTTGAGCGATGTTCGCAACAATTTATACATGCAAAACATACCTTTACTCTGTATACCACGATATATTTTTTATGTTATTCAATGCCAACGTAATAGTGTTCTATTGTATCAATCTGACATAACTTGTTGTTGTTGTTTCTGATCAGTATCAATAGATTTTCAGAATCTGTAGTCAGATCAAAATATGTATGAAATGCTCTAGAATTTCATTCTTCTTACAGCAAAGGGCAATTCTGAAAATAAGGACTCTGGACTACTTCTACATTGATCTGAAAAAAGGCAGTGACGGACTGTTCTACAACTCCGATGGTGTTGCTATCGACAACAGCATTGTACCTTGGAGTGGATCTAACCCTAACGATGATGTTCTGTCTTGCATTGCAGGTGGCTACTCTGCCGTACTTCTGTTCTGTGATTATCCTTGTTCAATTGATGATGGATATCCTTATGAAATTTTTTGTACCTATTGATATTCAGTAGTAAAAAAATCTGTCATTTTTTGATGAATTGTTAGGCACTGTCATGCGTGAAAAAATATGTTCTTTTTAAAACTTATCGAGTAAAACCATAGAACTTGAAGAAATAGGTCCAATTCAGATAAAAATTAGTGTACCTCAATAAATTCCATACATTTTCACCATTACAAATGTTATGTCACTTAACAACACTTTTTAAAGAATATTGTTTCAACAAATACAATTTGTAGCTAAATAGGGTAGGTTAACTTGGTTCAGCTTAAAAAACAGTAATTAGGGGGTACACGGAAAACTGCCAGGCGGAAGACTGCTAGGCGGAAAACTGCCGAAGCGGAAAACTGCCAGGCGGAAAACTGCCAGTCGGAAAGCTGCCAGTCATTTACTGGCAATTTAATGACTTTAGTCAATAATAACAATTTAATTTATAGAAATGTTGTTCACCCAACGTTATGGAGTTAAGGAACATTCATTTTTACTTAGTATGCAAAACAAAAATAATAGTTAAATGTATACAATTTATTAGAAAAATATGTAAATATATAAACATTGAAGATATAAATGAAATATTATATAGAAACTGAAAACTATAATCGTTCTTAGAAAAGGTTTAAAATGCTAATAGAAGAAACAAAAAGAAATATTAGTATTAGAGACAGAGTACAATTTCTTTGTTTACACAACGCATCTTTAAATTATCAGTTCATAACGCTCTAACTGACTAATTTTTTTATATAATTTGAGAATTGAACAAGCCTTCAAGCTTACTATTCGCTTGTACTCATTATAAAACAAATTTGATCTATGTTTGTGAAATATTTAGAATTTGCAACACAACATCTATGATTATTAAACTGCTATTACCTACCAATAGTACCTAAATCTCTGACAATTTCACTCGATCGAATTGGATTGTACATTAATTAATAATACTTGTTACATATAAAGGAATATTGTAAAAATGAAGGAGTTGTGCTATTGACATGGAGAATAAAAATGCAAATATAATAAATATTGAACATACATATAGGTATGTTGATTTAACCTACACTTAATTTATTGTATAATTTTTAAGATTAATTAATTATGAGAAAAAATTCCCATTAAGTGACTGGCAGTTTTCCGCCTGGCAGTTTTCCGGACACCAATTAGGGGTCACAAATTTTAACTTTTCAAAGAACATTCTCTCACTATTATTTTGTTCTTTGTATATGACAAAACTTGTGTTTTGTGTAGTACGCGGTTTAAATAGTTCAGTTTCAAATATAAATTGGTTTAATATATAGGCTACAAGGTTTGTCTAGTCTGAGAGTTACTCACGTACTATAAGAGTTACTCACGTACTATAAGAGTTACTCACCTACTATAAGAGTTACTCACCTACTATAAGAGTTACTCACCTACTATAAGAGCTACTCACCTACTATAAGAGTTACTCACCTACTATAAGAGTTACTCACCTACTATAAGAGCTACTCACCTACTATAAGAGTTACTCACCTACTATAAGAGTTACTCACCTACTATAAGAGTTACTCACTTCATTAAAACTCATAAATGATTAAATTATAATTTTATTTGTGTATCAATTAGAAACATTTTAGTTTTTTTTCCAATTTGTATTTTCTATATAATTTCTGATTTTAATAAAAGAAACAATCTATATTTTTTTTTTCTAAAAGTTTTATTATATATTGATCGCATATTTAGTTTTATTATTATCCTTTATTATTCACATGACGATGTATTAATACAAATATAACATCACTGACTTTATAAAATCCACTACTACTTAAATAAAGAAATAACTTGCAGACTTTGCTTCATGAAGTTCAATATACATACAATTACAGGCAGACCCGCTTTAAGTCAAAAATCGTACCTCACATTAATTAGAAATTGAACTTAAAGCGGGGGAGATAATTAAGTAGGTACCAATTCAATGAAATTTCTCTTTAATTGAAGAGTATATATAGTTAAAGAACATCGATATATGCGTATTAATTTATCTGTATCGATAGTTAGCATCTCCTGAATGTATCGTGTATCGGAATACACAGTTGGAAAATTCATAATCGTGATTGCATTTCTTACTGTCAATTACAGTTACAAAAACATGAAATTTTTCCAAGATTTTCTGTCTCCAAAATAACAATTTTTAATATAAGAATTCATATTAAAAGCAGCAGACGCTGGTTAGTTTTTGTTTGCAGAACTTAAAAACCAACAAAGATGTTTGGCAAGGTTCAAATGAAATACAGAGTGAATTATCGTTAATAACTACAAAGATAATCATTAGTATAAATACATCTATAATTAAAATTACACATGAAATATATTTATTTAGTGAACTAAAAAATTTCAATTATTGCCGACAGCAATTTTTTTTTAAATAAAACAGTCTCTCTAGAAATAGCTTCATTTGGCATTTTATAAATAGGGATTCATGGAAAGTGAAGTGCCTATCATTTTTAGGCGATGGAGGACTGTGTTATATGATAACTCGGAAACGGAATATTCGCCGCCGGACTTTTCCCCGCCTGGACTTTTCCCTGCCCGTACTTTTCCTCGACGGTCTATTCTCCGCCGGACTTTTCCCTGCCTATTTTTTTCAATTTAAACTCTGGAAGACATTATAATATTTAGATTTTTTAATTAGTTTTTGGATAAAAATATTTTGGCCAATAAAATCTATTACCGTGAAATTGTAAATCAAAATCTGCCATCTCAACCAACCATTTGTTTGGATTTTAGTTTGATTATTTTTATATTTGGTATTAGTACACCAAGCACTTTATAACATCAGCCACTGATTAAAATATATTATTTATATTAATAAATATAATATTATCGTCATTTGAGTGTACATATGGTACACCATTACTCATGAACTGTTTACGGCATTGTATCTCATACCAATTCCGGGGCCAAATTATATCACATAAAATACTTAAATTGTTTTCTCACTCTACAATATATTGAAAGTGCTAATATAAAAATATATGATATATTTCAAATATTCGAAAACGATTTGTATTAAGGAAACTTCTAGATATTATTCGAACAAATTTTAAAAAACACACAATGTATTTGATTCCCATTGATTGATTCCCATTGATTGATTCCCATTGATAACTGCAGGTATCATGGATACCAACTAAAATAAACAATAATTAAATCGTTTTTTCTTAAATTGGAAAAAGTAGGAGGAGCTTAGCAAAAAGTATGGTGGAAAGACTTTAAAAACCCTACGTGTGTACGGCCCTTAAGTAACCTTTTTTTTTGTATCTCTAAAGGCTGATTCTGGCAGCTTGTCTCAGAGTCTGAATTCCTTCCTTCGAACAGACTTGTGTGTCGAAAGTACTTCATTACCTCAAAGTACGATGGTTGAACCAATGGAGGTAAGTTTACATCTTTACTTCATTTTAATTCTTTACTGGAAATGGCCATAATAGTTAAGTATATAACGCTTTCGAAAAGAATATTGTAATATTAAAACACTAAGAATAAAATATTGTTCAACTAAATATCTGTATAATATATTCACAAACCATTTTTAGTATGTATTGAAAATATATACAATGATTATAATTGTCGCTGTAAAATTCGTTTCATGTATTTTTGTAGCATAATAATTATAATAACTTTCAAATCTTAAGAGTGTTCTTAGTATTGTCGTTATGTAAAATGTTATAGATTAAACAAATGATAAATGATGAGAATGCAGAGTATCTATAATTTAGTAGTTTTAAATAAGTAAATTCAGCATTGCGTTAACATCAAGAAATCCTTGTAGTATACCTCAGTTATGTTCCGAGCTGGATTGATCTAGTGTGAAACTCAGTTTTATACTAGACCAACACCGTTTTCTTTATACTAGAATTGAAGCTTTGACTGATATAATTCAATATTCGTTTATCAATATAATTTTTCAGGAAATAAAATTTTGATTTTTGAATCAAAATGTTCATTCACACTGTTCACATTGTAATTAATATTCTATTTTTTTTAATTAAACTATCATATTAAAAAATTAGCATGGTCATCACTGTATCCAATTATCTGTATTTTTTAACATCAACTTATTTAGTGAAGACTCTGCTATGGTTGAAATTGATAAATATTAACTTAGGTATTATTTAATTTAATTCACAATTCCAATAGAGATTACATGTCGTACACGTGTAGTATTTGAATTACCGCTGTTTGTAATATTTACACTTAGAATAGTGGTTCTTATATTTGATTTTAATATACTTTAATTTACATCATTTGCACTAATCCAATAAATCATGTATTTACTGTAAGTCAATGAGACAATTTCAGAAATAAATAATAGTCTTTTTATTTTGCATTCCGCGAAAGAGTTTTTTTAGGTAGGTATTGGAGGTGTCTTGCATACATGCTCTGTATGAACTAAATTTACTAAGTTTTGTCGATAGGATGAATGCATTAAATTAATGGGAGGCCTTTCAGTAACAAATGTTTACATAATCTAGGAATTTGTCTTAGGCAGTCGAGAGATAATTTCTACCTGGAAAAAGGTTCACTCTAAGAATGGTCACAGAAAGAGACATAGGCCTTAATGGAAGAGGAGTGCGAATTAGGTCAGCAGGTGAGGTAGAAGAGATGTCACACACTGCTGTGTATATAGACATCGATGTAGCATTGTGTTGTGAAAAACAGTAATGTGTGAGACTACAGGTACATTACACCGTCATCATAATTCATTGGCAATGTGCGTGGGACAAACGGTAATTCTTCAACACAATCATCGTCAATAAATGGCAATGTACGTGGCAGAAACGGTAATTCTTCAACACCGTCATCGTCAATCCATGGCAATGTGCGTGGCACAAACGGTAATTCTTCAACAGCGTCATCGTCAAACAGGAATAGTGCGAGTGTTAGAAATAATATTCCAACAAGAGTGACAAATACACCAGTTGCAGCTTCATCTTTCGTCCTTAGAGAGGCCAAGTACATCAAGCAGAATATTTTCTTCATGTAGCAGGAGCAGTAGAAATTCCAACTTAATAGACACACCTGTATCTGCAAATAATACTATTCCTAAGCGATTCAACCAGAAAACAACAACAGCGACTCCTACTAATAAAGCTATTAAAACTGGCATTGTCCCTCCACGTATGAAACGTAAAAGATCTGTGTGTGGTATGAATCACAGAAATAACAACATCCCTGTTCTGGATTTGGAAAGTGAAGCTCCATTACCTGAACGTAAGGCGAGTGAATCTAGTGTACCTGTGCTGATACCATCGAGAGAACCGATTGCTACTGTACTGCTACCTTCAAGTGAATCTATTGTTCCTGTAGTGGTAGCGTCGAGAATAGCACCATCACGAGATGGTATGGTAGCTGATAGAGCAACAGTGGTAGGGACAAACAGTGATGTGACAAATCTTGAGAGAACAAGGGCAGAATTGATGGAGCATTTTCTAAAAACTCAAGCGGTTCAGCGGTGTCAAGAATGCGACATCGAGGAGTTAGTTGATTGGATGTCGAAAAAGAGTAAGAGGGACTGAAATACAAATAATATTTTGTTAAGCTATATTAATTTTACATTTAAGAGATAGTTTATTATATTATAACACTAAGAATATACTTTTTATAACTGTATTATCACTATATGCAATGCAGAAATAATATGTATCTAAAAAATGTATTATCATTATATATGATTCATTATATGCATTGCAGAAATAATATGTAATTTAAAATGTATTATCATTATATGTAATGTAGAAATAAGAAAAATGTAAAGAATGATTCAATTTAATACTACGGTCTAGGATTATGTTAAAATGTATTGTCGAAAAACTTGTAGACTGGACGACGAAAAAACCTAAATAAAAATAATTTCAGTACCTAATTTTTCTCATGGTATCTTTATTAATCTTTATCTGTAACACTTATTTTCTTGGGTCTGCGTCATAACAATAAAAACGTATTTTTAACTTGTGTAATATACAATTTTGAATATCAAATGTATATTACTTTTTTATGGGCTTGCATTATAACAATATTAGCGTAATTTTATTTATATCAATTTTTAAATTTAAATTAAGATAATTGCAATGCATGTTTCAATTTAATATTAAGGTATAGGTTTGAGTTCATCATTTGTGATGAAAAAATAAAAAAAAAATTCTTCTTCTATCCCATTTTCATTTGCTCATTAATCAAATGTTTGGGTGAAAAGAGTGTCTGTTGTTTTATGATATCAACAATCATCTCATCATCACTCATCTCATCATCACTCATCTCATCATCACTCATCTCATCATCACTCATCTCATCATCACTCACCTCTTCATCACTCACCTCTTCATCACTCATCGCATCATCACTCATCTCATCATCACTCACCTCTTCATCACTCACCTCTTCATCACTCACCTCTTCATCACTCATCGCATCATCACTCATCTCACCATCACTCACCTCTTCATCACTCACCTCTTCATCACTCATCGCATCATCACTCATCTCATCATCACTCATCTCATCATCACTCATCTCATCATCACTCTGAAATTGGCTGAAGGCTCCAGTCGCTCCTCGAGGACATAAATTAAAGAATAAATGTAACAGTTTATCTTATATAAGGGCTTGAGAGAGAAAAAAATTATAAATATTTCTATCTTTTCTCAGTAAATATTATCCATTATAATTAATAATTGTCAAAACCGTCAATATGTTATAAACAGGTCGCTGGTTTTGATAGCTATAACTTTATTAATGCATCTCTTCATCTCTCAACATCGTCTCCATTGTTGTTTTTCATCTGTGTAAAAAGTGTGATGTTACATTATTTATATCAGTTATTCTATGTACCTGTAATTTCACACATGACTGTTTGTCACTACACAAAGCAACCTTAATGTTTATACAGTAGAACTCTTCTATCATGAACTCCTGTGTAGTGAATCAACACACGTAGGGTTTTTTAGGTCTTTCCACCAGACTTTTTACGAAGCTCCTCCTACTTTTTCCACAATATTTTTGAAACATGTAAGAAAAATATTATAATTATTATTTACTTTAGTTGGTATTCATGATACTTGCAGGTATCATGGATACTAATTAAAATTAATTAATAATTATATCGTTTTTTCTTGTTTATTTCAAAAATCTCGTGCAAAAAGTCTAGTGGAGACTTACAAAACCCTGCGTGTGTACGGACCTTAAGATCTACGATTTGGTGATACATCTGGGGTAGATTTAGAACCACTGCACTAGAATAATTATCAAGTGACTAAAAATGTGTTTAGTCTAGTTCGAGGTTTTCCTGTACATTTAAAAAAATAACTTGGTCTATTACGACGTTGATCTATTTTTAGGGTTAGCTGTATAGTATATAGATACTTGACACTTTCTTTAGAATAATCAATGTTTATCAAAGAAGTAGTATATATAAATGATCAACATGATAAGTGACATACTATCTTTACAATTAATGAAGTGTCAGTCTATTAAGATTTTATGAAGATCTTATTTTCAACAAAAACTAATTCATTTTATTTTCCAGAATAATCTTATAATGGAGCTCATACCAGACGATTTGATGTTGAAGGTTTTCAGCCACCTCGACACTTTATTCGACAGAGACACACTCTCGAAAGTTTCCCGTCGACTCTACAGATTGACACAAATCGACGGTTTGGGAAAGAATCTGACAATTAAAGTAATTAGCCACATCGTTTACTTATCAACTTTTCAATGAAAACTCTGAGAGGATGAATTTCAAGTGACAATTTTTCCATTCAATCAATAATTTGTCTCAAATCTTCTTTATATAAGTATATGATTCCTATGAACTCACTCTTTCTTAACATTATTTATTTCTAACCTGCAGTTTCTCTTTCCTTTCCGTAGCAAGAAGAATACATTGAACATCAAAGATTGAATTCGGAGAAAATAAGGAGCCAACTAGTGGAGGAAGTGAAGATGTTATCGTATTTAGAAACTGTTCGTATAGTACCTGTGAAGACCTGCAAACACTTTCCTCCCATTCATTATACAGAGTGTGATTGCTTGTTAGAATGTATTGAGAATGTCATTGAACCTCTTATTATGATTTTAAAACACTGTAAGAGAATCCAGAATCTGCAATTCGAAGTTTCTATCTCTAAAAATCAATTGAATTCATTGATGAATGGATGTATCCTTAGTTTTTAATTTAGGACTGTCACTTTACATGAAACAACTGGTCAAATTAAAAGATATGTTTGCTCTCTTTCCAGTTCCTTTATAACATCTAATTGTACATCAAACACTCCCTTCATTGGATAAAATGTTAAATGTTCCAAGAAATGCAAGGGGAAATATTTCATTTCTTGGATAGATATGAAAGAATTTCAAGCTTTTTCATCGTGTACCGAGTTGAAAGACATTTGCTTCCATGAATTTGTTTTCTCACCATAATACATAAGAAAAGTAATTCCTCAAATGTCAGTCGAAAGACTTGCACTGGATCAATGTACGTTCATATAAATTTATTCAATATGTAAATTTAAAATAAACTGGCACATAATGAACATTCGTTTTTCTTTTTGTCTATACAGGGTGGCGCAAAAAAAAGGAAACCCATTTTCAAACTAGTATATTTTACAAACTATCAAACCTAGAAATTTTCTAAAAACACAGTTTTATTCGTTAACCTTTTTTTTGCATCTATCTTGATAATCTGTAAGGCTGAGTTTACATAGAAGTATCCGCTACACGGTATCCGCTACACGCTAGCCGCTGCATGCTATCCGCTGCACACTATCCGCTGCTCGCTACACGGTATCCGGGATATGGCGGTTTACATATAACTACACGCGTGCCCTGAAGGGGTCTCATTTTTTCACCGTCGCCAACATGGATACATCGGACGAAGAAGATTTTGCTCTCCTCTTGCTAGCAGAAGGAAAAGAGATTGATAGGACGCAAAGAAGTGTATGGGTGAGACATCATTTTCAATTGCGATCTGAGCTCGGGGAATTCCACACAACATTTCAGAGCCTGATGGATCACCCTGACGAAACGCTATTTTTTAATTACATGAGGATGTCCTACGAAAGCTATCAAAATTTGAAAGATCTGATTCTGCCCCATATTCGACCAGTAGGATCAAACTGGAGGCCATCAATTTCAGGAGAAGAAAAACTTGTTTTAACAATCAGGTGAGTAAAAAATTATAATCATTATTCCTTTTATTAACATGTACCAAACTTTTTTATGAACGAATAAACTTCCAAATAATGCATATGATAAAAATATAAATCATGCAGTCCCCTGCATGATTCATACCATCTTTGTTATCTTTACCTCTTTTTAGGGGGCTCCTTTTTTTACTTATAGTGGCATATAGGTATAACAAGAATTTTCTGATGGATAATGATATTGAGACTGTATGGGCTGGTGAGTTGATGCGGGAGATGGCGTAGTGGGATGACTTGACATTGAAGACCTTGATGACGAGGTCATGTCCCAGTTGTAATTGACGCGATTGGTATTGAGGTGTTGCCGGAAACGTTTGAGAGAGTTAAGTATTTCCAACTGGAAGTCCAAAAAACAATCATCAGTCATTTCATCAACTTGAGGCATTATTGATTCGAAGAACTTCAGCCGATTAGATTTATGTTTTTCCTCCATTCGCGTACTTAAGGCCTTCATCAATCCAATCCGTGCGTTGTCAAAGTTATCATTAGTTTCTTTCTTTCTAGAATCTGCCGGTTTCAAAATGGGTTTTGGCGGATTAGGCTTGAATGACTTCGAAGTAGATGAATTGTCCTCGTCATCACTTAGGTCTTGAAAAATGGCTGACTGCTCTATGGCCTCTTCCAATAAGTTAACTCCGGTTCGTGAATTCCCGTCGCCTTCAGAATAACGAAATTCATCTAAATTAGATGTTGTAGTCCTTTTCTCTTTAACACGTTTTAGAAATTCCATCGAAGTTTCGAATTTCCATGGTTTAATGTCACCTTGGCCGCTTCCAGATACCTTCCTTTTCCGTCTCGAGATTGCATTGTTGAAAGCTCGGTTCAGGGCTTCCCAAGTTTCTTTCGCTGTCACACCTGGAAAAAAATAATATTAATAGCGAATATAATATATATCCGAGACCATAGTTATACAATTTATGAAGGACCATATTAAGAAGAGCAAAATCATTAATCATCTGTAACTAAATTATTACATTTTTATCTACCTATGCATATATTTATATGTTTTTTTTCTATTTCTACAGATATCTTGCAACAGGATCATCATTTGCGTCAATGTCTTCACCATTTCACATGTCAAAGTGTACGATTGCTAAACATGTCTATGAAACATGTGAAAAATTATGGACAGTACTTCAGCCCATTGAGATGCCCAAACCCACACAAAACGACTGGAAACAAAAGGCGCAACGTTTCGGCGACTTGTGGGACTATCCTTTTGCAGTGGGTGCAATTGACGGGAAGCACATAGCTTTAGTCAACCCACATGGCAGCGGGTCAATGTTCTATAATTACAAAGGATTTCCCAGCATTGTGCTAATGGCATTAAGTGATGCTGATTCTTGTTTCACCTTGGTAGATTGCGGTCAATTAGGAAGGGTTTCGGATGCTGGTGTTTTCCAGAATTCAGTAATATTTGATCTTTTAGACAGAGACCAATTGAACATGCCAAAGGAATATTTTAAAATAAGTACTTCAAATGAACAGATACCGTTCGTGATTGTAGGGGATGAGGCATTCCCGTTGAAGACCTACTTGATGCGCCCTTTTGCAGCTCGTACCTTGAATGAGGACAGACGTATCTACAACTACAGACATTCCAGAGCCAGAAGGAGTGTAGAATGCGCTTTCGGTATTATGGCCAAAAAGTTCGAAGTTTTTCAACGCCCTATCCGCCTCAAGCCGAGTAAAGCAGTTGTAGTTACTAATGCAAGCACGGTTCTTCACAACTACATCAGAAGACGGGATGGACGGACGGTTGATCACACGTCATCTGTTCAGTATGACATATTCCAGACTCCATCAGATGGTTTCAATAATCTCCAACCTCTCCATGGCACAAGGTTTGCTAACGATGCAATTGGCCTGAGAGACGCAATCACAGAATTTTTCTGTGATCCACATGGCAGTGTGGAATGGCAATACCAACATGTCTTCAGAAACGTACAACAATTGCCCTCAACTTAGATAATATTAATTAAATACAGTATCACATACCTTGACTGGGCGGCTTCACATCATTTTCAATTTCTTCCCAAGCCTGCTGGCGTTGATCTTTGTTTTTATAATCAGCATGTTCTGGATCCCACAGAAGAGGTAGTTGTCGAACTTTTTCAATTATTGTATTCCTGTAGTCATCCATGATAACAGTCTGACGAAATGGAGAAAAGAGATATTGTGCTCAAATATCATGGCTGATATTGGTATAGGTTGTATCTAGGTTACTGAATTGCCTTTTGTCATCACTTTCAAGTTTTTTTTATAATATTAACACTATAAAATATTAACATAATATTAACACTAAGTTATTCATATATTATATATATGTGTATACATATTTTTATACATAAATATGAATATCAATAAATAATTGGATGTTCAATATTGTTTCATTTGTTCCTTCATTAACTTAATAAAATTTACTATTCTTGCCAAAATATTTTAAATAAATACCAGATTTCAAATGAAATATTTAAAAAAAATACTTGTATAAAAAGATTACTATTGAAATATATTGTCAATTATAAAAATATGATCTTCATTAATTTAACTACTGGTGCCAAATTTAACTACGTTCCTACAAATTACTTACTTATATATTGTGTTAATAAAATCAGGAGACCAGTTAAATCATGTTGTTCAACTTTCTTTCACCTCTAAACTTGACGGTACACGCTACATGAAAATCGAGCAAATTCGATTCAGACTATCCTATCCGCTTTTGATGCTACACGTATTTTTCGGATAGTACACATATTTTTCGGATAGTTCCCTCTGATGTAAACAGCTACATAGTAATTCATTGGTACGATTCAAGCTATCCGCGTGCCTTCTCAAAACGGATAGCGTGTAGCGTGAGGTGTAGCTCTATGTAAACTCAGCCTTAAGGGTTATGACAAAAAACAAACATTCTGCAGCGAATTTAAAAAAGGTAATTAAAAAGGGCTTGCGCAAGGATGAAAAACTCAAAAAAGTTCATGATAGGAATAGTTTATTTCCATATGGTAGTAGTAAAAATTAAATTCTAATGTTTTTCATTCAATTCACGTTTTTGTTATTGACTCTTTCATTCATGGAAATACATCTTCATCACCAATCACGATATCTTCTACAAAAAGGGCATTTCTTCGCAGAAACAATTTTGCAAAATTTAGACTGTGCCGTAAATCAATTCTAAGAGTTCGACCCTTACATGTTTCTTGAAAGGATGATACTTCAAATCGTGTTTAACAATTCGGTGAAATGTCTCTTAAATGAAATCTAATCCTTTCTTTCTGATTGATATTTTTGGGTTCTCAATAAACTGTTCGTGAAAAAGATTAATGTTTTCAGGTGTTCATTCTTTTCTCCTGCGACATGATCACTTCTTGTTCAAATTTAAAGTTTTTTTTCAGGTTTGAACTTATTAACATTTGTTATTAGGGTTTTATAGTTGGTGGGAATCTTTCCAGATAGCGTTGTTCAAAATGAGGTTGAACCTGTGTAAAGCTTCAAGTGTTAATAAAATTGTCACAACAAAAACTCTTTGTTCTTTTGAAAACTGCATTTTGAGGGTTTTGAAAAGGAGATAAAAAATAACGGCGAAATGATTTTATAAAGATATCAATTCTATCTCAAAAACCAACTTTCAAATGGTAATTCTTTTTTATTTTCTCTTATTTGTTACAAAAAGTTGTAAAATTTATTGTTTTTACATCCATAGAAAATGAATTAAACCTATTATGAATTTTTTCGTATAATTGGTGCTCGCGCAAGCCATTTTTATTTACCTTTTTTAAATTCACTGCAGGATGTTTAATTTTCGTCCTAACCCTTAAAGGTCCCCTCCAAGCAAATATTTGTATTGCTTTATTTAACGAGGCTAATGTTCCTTATCATTTTGCTGCAAACCGCATCGAATTTGGTAGCATATTTTTGATTTTATATGGTTTTAAAGATTTTTAAAATCAAAACTCTACAAAACCTATTTTACTTCCGACTTACTAATTTAAGAAATTTTCAGCCTGAAGAAAAAGAATGTAAACCCTTTGTTTTGATTGTCAACTAGGTATTAGGTTTAATAAATCCATTTAATATTCGTGTAAAGGTATAAAATTGAACGAACTTATAATATAAACGATTATATACTTTAGGAAACAACTAATATCTAAAATAATTTAAATAAAGGCCGAAAACGCTTGGTTTGTTTATAAAATTCAAATTTGTCATCAAAACAAAGAGTGTACAATCTTCTTCTTGAGCATCAGATTAGTGATTCGCTCAATTGTTGCTCACAGAGTATTAAAAAACTTTAAAAACAAATTATGAAATATATATTGAACCGAATTGTATGCGGTTTGCAGAATAATGATCGTAGACCTTAGTTCTATAATATTATGTTATAAACTCATTTTTTCCCCGGAGCTTGGAGAGGACCTTTAACAGATTATCAAGATAGATACAAAAAAAGTGAATGAATAAAACTGTATTTTTAGAAAAATTCTAGTTTGATAGTTTGTAAAATAAACTTGTTTGAAAATGGGTTTCCTTTTTTTTGCGCCACCCTGTATAAGGAAAAAATCCAATTGACTTGAGTTACTTCTAAATATAGTCAAAATGACCTAGGATTTCGGCTGTGTTATTTGACGTATATATAATACGTTATACGACTTAAATTTATGATCCCATCCAAGCAAATTTTTGTATTGCTCATAGAGTTATGATAAACTACTCTAGAGAGAGGAAGTGTTGCAGCGATTGCAGGACGCTAAGGAAGACGGTGTAAAACCTTATTTTGTTTCAGTTATATCATTTCTCCATTAAATTTTGTTTCAGTTATATCATTTGAATCATTTCTCCATTAAACTGACGCTAGATTGCCAGTCACGTGACCCAAAAATAAGGATTTTAGCGTCCCGCAAGACGCGATATTATTTTGGCCATTGACTCACCACTTGGTATCAAGGTTCATAGACTATAACAGGTTAAACGAATAGAAATAGTACGAAATGTTACTAAGAGCTGAGTCTACAAATTCTTTTTATGAAAACCTTTTCTTTAGATTAAAACCTATGAAACTTATGTTATAAATAATTGACATTTTACATTGTTTATTTCTTATTTCATTATTTCAATATTATGTTTGTTTTTATTTTAGGCTTTTAGCTACAGTAATTAAAGTGGATTAAAATGTTGACCAGTGCCCATTAATCAACGGACAACGACGTGAATAGTGGTTAGCTTTTTGTTCTTTTAACAGTGGTAATAACCATTTCTTTGGAATATTTTTATATCATTCGATAGATTATTAAATTCTAAAGAATTCTATTCTGACTCACGCCCGAGTTTAATCTATCGTTTAAGAGATATTCAGGGAGAAAGACAGAAATTGTTCCTTCCATTGCTAATTGTCGTAGTGAATAGCAATTAGTTTTTGTTGGTTTTGCAGTGATAATAACCATTTCATTTAAATATTTTTTATACCATTCGATAGATTATAAAATTCTAAAGAATTCTAGGTTGACTCACGCGCAAGTTTAATCAACCGTTTAAGAGATATTCAAGAAGGAAGACAGAAAATGTTGTTTTCTCAATGGTAATTTTTTCCCCATTCGTTTAACCTGTTATAGTCTATGAACCTTGCTTGGTATTGCTATAGGTAGGGGCAAAATCAAACCATTCTTTGAGGTCAAAACAAATCAAATATATGATTTGATTCAACTAATCCCTTCTATGTGTGTAACATTTTATTGTTTTTTTTTCTGTTAACTGTTATATATTTTATAACTTTAGCTCTTCAAATTTAAAGGTCCTCTCCAGGCTCCGGGAAAATTTTGAGTTTATTACATAATATTGTAGAACTAAGGTGACCCCCCCCCCCTCCCTTAATTTTATTCGTGCCTGTCAACCAAATGGTGAGCCAGTGGCTAACATTGAAAAAAAAATTTCACTCTCTTTTGTAATCGTGATACCACATTGAAATAAATTCAAATGATCAATAAATGTATTTGAAAATCTTTAGAATTATCCTCAATAAATTTAATACAATATTGATATATGTAATTAATCATCATTGCAAATCATATACACCTGACTGAGCGATCTGTGTCGCACACGATCACTTACCTATTGGTTTAATTGAAAGAAATATTATATTAATTATAATTTAAACAAGTTATTGTACGTATATAGGTACATCTTATTTCGAAAGTTTTCTTTCTCCTCAAACTTTTTATTTTAGTCACCTTTTAACTTCTTTATAAACAAATAGATCGAGCTATCAAAGTCATCGCTACACTTTTAGAGAAAACGGTGCTGGTAATTAAATGAGTTTAATACTAGACCAACCTAGCCTACTACAACTACTAGAACTTCTTTGCCTAACCTGGAACGGCACTCTGGTCTACTACAAGGGTTTGCTGCTCTTTTTTTCATCTCTTGCCTCCAGGTGACAGCACTAAATAAATTTCCCAGACTGTGGCACTGGCATTTGACTCTCGCAAAGAACTTCAACTAAAAATTCTTTGATTTTTTCCGAAAACGACGAAAAGTCAAAAACTGCTCAATCGAATAAAGTCAATAAATGGTATAACCTAAGTTAGAACATTATTTAAAACCATTTAAATAGAATAGAATATCAAGATACAATTTGTCACATATAAACATGGGTACTTATGACCTACTCTGTGAGTTACTGTCAGTGATAGAAATGGAATGTGCTTGCCTGCTTGGTAAGTTTGTGACATTATTATTATTACTACTAACCCAGTCTGCAATGTGTGTCAAAATCTGTAACCAAGATTTCATATTTCTGGACAATTAGGTAGTCCCCAAATATTTTCAAATATGTCTCCAAAATTGCCAAATTTCTTCAATATGTCTCCAATAATAACATTTAAACATACGAACTGATTAGAAAATAGTCACCAAGATCTTGTTTTGATGAATTTTCCCTCCAATATAGTCTCTAAAGATCTTTGGCAACATGGACGCGCTTTGCAGACTGACTACTAACTAGCCAAGTAAAATAGTATGTCTCATAAACTCACCATTTGTCTCTCCAGCTCTCTCCAAAATTCAACAAATTCTCTCCAAAATGATCAAATTTTCATAAATTCTCTCCAAAATAACATTGTAGCATAGGAGAAAAATAGATAAAACTCGCCATTTGCATTTGAAGGTCTCAAAATAACTGTAACAAACTCGCCATTAAAATGGCGAGTTTGGACATGCTTTATTACTTGGCTAACTAGTACAGTACCTGTTATTGAATCTAAATTATATTAGAATGAAATTATGTAGGTAGGTATTATGGATAGCCTACATATATTCTGACCAGTCTGCAGAATGAGTCTCTTCTCCCGCAGAGATTTTATTTTGAGAGAGAGTTACTCTCTGACTCTCAGCAGCAGATTCAGAATCTCCCGCAGCTAAATTAATGGTAACATAGGATGATAGGAATTAATTCAAGATCTCCCGCAGAGATCTCAAATTTCTAAAATTCTATCAAAAACTCCCGCAGAGAATCTTGGAAAAATGTTCCGTATTCTGCAGACTGGTATTCTGATTAAAAAAAGAAAATCTCAAAAGCCAAAATGGAATTTTTTTTAATAATTAAAGCTGCTTCACACATCACATGATCACAGATATGAGATATCCGTCCACCATATTTCAGAGGCTAGAAAATTCAAAATTGTAAGCCAATTTTTGATCCAAAATTTCACAAAAAAAATGAGCAAAGCAAATTTGGCTCATTTTTTGAAGAATTCAAGCCAAAATTATCATGGTAACATTAACATAGGAAATAATTCAAAATTTAAAGCCAATTAGACATATCTGAGAGACTGAGATTTGACGATTTCAAATCTAAGCCAATTAGGTAATTGGCTTTAACTGACATACTCTTAAGTCTTATACATCATAATACATGGTCCGTCCATGACCCAGCAATACTGCAATAGTATCTAAAAGCTGACCAAGTAAAATAGTATGTCGCATAAACTCGCCATTTGTCTCTCCAGCTCTCTCCAAATTTCAACAAATTCTCTCTAAAATGTCAAATTATCATTAATTCTCTCCAAAATAACATTGTAGCATAGGAAAAAAATAGTTTAAACTCGCCATTTGCAATTGAAGGGCTCAAAATAACTGTCACAAACTCGCCATTAAAATGGCGAGTTTGGACATGCTTTATTACTTGGAAAGCTGAGCAGCGCACCACATTACGGCGCACTACAATATGAATACGGCGCACCACTGTACTTTCTATTAATGATCTCAAAGTAAATAACTGTTATGAAGTTTGTTGTATCCGCTACCTAGTTTGTTGCCAGTCTGCAGAGTATGGGACATTTTTAACATTTTATGTGCGAACAATCTTGAATTTCCTCCTATGTTTACATGTATTTTACTGTCTACTGAGTACAGAGAGCAAAATAGAAGATTCCTTGGAGAACACTTTACCAGTTCCTTCAGTCTGGGTTTGTTGTTCTGCACACTCCAGTCTGAAAAGAAGGTCTCCTCAGACTCAGGATTTTAACAGAAATTAGGATTTGGGCGCAGCAAATAACAAGGGAAGATAGGAATTAAATAAGACTTGGGCGCAGGATTAATCCACAAATCCTGCTGTACTTTTCAGACTGGTGCACACTTCATGATTGTTTAATGACCTGACAGGGGGGTTCAGGGGGCGGCACGCCCCTGATACACCTACCTAACGGCTAACTGTTAAGTTTTCACTTTTTATTTACACCTCAGACTGAAAGTTTACAATAGTTACCCCATAAAATTTTAATTACAGTTTTCTATGGTGAATTTTATTTTCTATTCCAAATTAAACATCTCAATCAAATAATTAAACTGTGTAGTATAAACATTGGATTCAGGTACCATCAGTCATAAATTTGATAAAACAATTACCTATCAAATTCACTTCATTTATCATTAATATGTATTAAAAATACCTATCTAATAGAATGTACAGTGGTGCGCCGCTCAGCTTTTAGATACGTATCGGGACCAGTCTGTATTTGGTGCACAAAATCCCACTGACTTTAAAAAAAGCTGAAAAAATCCACCATAAATTTCCAGTAATTAATTTGTCTGATCCACCTACATTTTCCCAATTTATCCACCGAAAATTAATGGTAACATAGGAATAAATAGCTAAAAATCCACCGACTGGTAATTTAGGATTAGATAGTAGATATCTGCTATCATACCATGTTTGACTTTGGAGAGGGGAGGCTGGCAAATTGTAAACCAAAATTTAACAATTTTTAATATTTCAAACCAAAATAACCATGGGAACAATTAGGCTAATTCAAAATTTTATACCAATTACTAATTAGACATATCTGAGTTCTGACCTTTTAATATCAAAGCCATAATCTAACATATCTACTCTGTAACATGGATTGGGTATTTTCTCCATTTTCAATTTAAGAGCTCAAAATAGTTCTCTAAAACTCACCAATAGAATGGCAAGAATGGACATGCTTTATTGTAGCTACAACCTACAGGGCAGTTAAAAGCTATTGTATTGGTACAACCCAACTCAAATTATCAAATATAATATAGAATAATTTTAAATTAATTCTTTATAATTTCAGATATTAATATTTTTATTTGATATATCAACTGGATTGAAATTTAACTGAATATCTATCATTTAGTGTGTGCATCTAAAAAGTCTTAGCAAATTCTTCTGCTGCCGTCTTATGGGTGACAGCTCTTCCAAAATGGCTGCAGCAGCTCCCGTCATCGTCAGCGCTTCCGGCAGACACACTGCCACAGTAAGTCAACTCTGATATTTAATTTAAAAAATGTTTAATTACCTTGTGCTTAATTTTAAGAGGATAATATAATTTTTCCTCTTATTTAGCATGCTAGTAAGGTAAGTTACACATTGTAGGTCAGTTTCACATCTTGGGTCATCTCATATAAGAAAACACTATATAATAATTATAAATTAATATTTATTGGTATCCATGATACATACATGCAGGTGAAGATACCAATGAAAATAAATAATAATTGTTATATAGTTTTTTCTTATGACCGAAAATGTGAAACCGACTGACATATCGTAACTTACCACCTTACCAGTCTGCAGAATGTGGGATATTAACTTTATAACTTTTTCTGTGCAAACAATCCTTAACTTGTTGAGAACAGAAACAAATGTTTAATTAATGTTCATTTTCATGGGAGTAGACCTTTCAAATACTTCTCTAAATTATTGTTAATATTAAATAATCTAATGTTGAATTTTGTTTGCAGGTGATCTTCCTCCATGGATTAGGAGACACTGGGTGAGATATGCTCTGAATTAAATATCTATTATGTTTATTCTTTATTTTCATAATGTCTCTGTTCTTTTTTATGCTTTTTATTCTGCTCTATCCATTTTTTTCATTCTTTTATGTCCATTTTTTGTATACTTCTATATTTCTTTATCCATAACGTTATCTTCTTCCTCTGCTCTTCAACATATAGCTATTCTCAATTCAATGTCTAATATGGTTGTATTTTTCAGACATGGGTGGGCCACTGCTATGAGTAATATCAAACTACCTCACATTAAGGTCATCTGTCCCACTGCGTGAGTGCAATGTCATGATATAGAATTTCAAAAGAGTTCCTTTGACATCAAACTTAAAATGCAAGAAATTATAGTTTATTCATTTAAATTTCATTTTATTGATCAATTGACACATTCGGTGCAGGACGGGCCTAAGCTGCAAAACTTGAAAATGAAGTTTTCCTTAGAAAATAAAAGAATTCTGAAGAGCTATGTTCATCGTTCCATCAGTATTTAAGAGAAGTGAAATTATTTTATTGTCAGTTATATCTCGGTAAACCTCCACAAATCCATTTACAAACTTTGGATGCTTCTGATCAATTTCAAAATGTTGCTTAGACTGTTGCCTCTGCTGAATTTGTTAATTAGTGATCAAAACCAAGTAGCTATCTCCTAGTTGGCTAAGTTTTCTATGTTGAATTTAGATGTTCTTACTGGCAGTTTCAGAATCTCCTTTATACATGTATTTTGTTGCATAGAAGTCATATATAACTTTGAGACAAAATGTCATCATTTGAAGATGCTAGGATTTCTAAATAATATAGTAACACAAACATCTTCAAACTGATTTTTAGCTCTTTAGAGAGCACTTATTGATGAGCTCAACAAATTTGTCTAAATTTTTAATGTCATTGTTCAACACTATTCATTATAATTTATGCTTGTGAATTTCTTTCATATTTTATTTGTAACAAAAAATTTTTTCCTAAGTAACTCTTATTTTTACCAGCTTCATTATTGATTAACTATTTGATAGACAACAATCTGCTACTGCCTGTGGTGTGTTGTTAACACTATAATTGTAGCAAATCTTTTGTACAAATTAATAAATTGAAAATTTATAGCTACCTTTTGTGATTTTTGTCCACCGCTAAAGGGTTAAAAAGCGGAAACTGCCGATATTGAATTATTTGTAATTATAATGAACTTGATGTCAAAGCTCATATTTTCTCTTGTGTAGTATAACTAATTTATAGTTATTATAGAAACCAATGTTGAGTTTAAATTACTTTTTGATAATATATTCCTTCTATTGAGTGTACATCTTTCCATCAGCTCTGTCATGCCGGTCACCCTCAATGCCGGGTTCAGAATGCCTTCTTGGTTTGATCTGACGTCCCTTGACATGAACGGTCCTGAAGATGCGCCAGGAATTAAACTAGCCAGGGATAGAATACATAAACTAATTCAAGATGAAGTGAGTTACTATTTCTCTGCTTGTGATGATAAATGATTCTATAATTTTAGATTTTAATTCTAGCAGATGGTGACTAAAAACTTTTCTAGAAATGCTAATTTTGTGCCAATATTTTTCTATTGGAAACAATTAATTTAGTTTTCATGATCAAGTGTAGAATCTTTAGCTATAATGTTAGTTTTCAATTTTTGAACTGTTCAAAGAAAAAATTATAATTATTTAACTTTTTTTTATTTGATAGCTATCTATGGTAGCTATCTGCAGTAGTCTTAGATAACAGTTAAATAATAGTTAATTATTGTACTATTTTCTATATGAACGGAAATAGAGAACCGTCTGATAACTCTGATCTTACCCTATTGGTTAAATTATGAATTATCGGTCAGTTCCACATCTTCGCTCATATAAGAAAACATGATTTATATATTAAATTTAATTGTTATCTATTATACCTGCAAGTATCATTGATTACAATAAATGTAACTAATATATTGTTTTTTCGTATATGACCGAAGATGTAGAACTGTACGATAATGTGTAACTTACTCTCTGGCTATATCAGTACTCCATTGACCCATCTCTTCCCCACCAGGTGAGAGCTGGCATTCCCTCCAATCGCATCATGGTGGGTGGTTTCAGTCAAGGGGGTGCACTGGCCCTCTACTCTGCCTTTACGATGAAGGAACCTCTGGCAGGAGTAGCGGCCTTGTCCTGCTGGCTGCCTCTTAGGAATGACTTCCCAACAGTAAGATCAAGCTAACCAATTCAATGAAATATGATAGGAATATCTTCATTGAGAAAAAGATACAATGTAAAGTATATGTAGCTAGTTATCAATTATTTACTAACTTGAAAAATGTTTTCTCTATTCAAAATAGTATTGTGTTATTCTGTAGTAGGTTTAGGCTTTCCAGTTCCACATTTTACACAATCAAGTTATCAGATAAGAAAATACAAACGAAACAATTGGCAATAATATGACAATTAGTTGAAATGGTTAGCTACATTCTTTAGTAAGTAATATTGATATCTTACGATGAATTTTAATTTATATATCTACTTTTATAGTGTTCTTTATAATATCCTTACCTCCTTTGTCTCCATCCTTATCTCCTTTGTCTCCATCCTTATCTCCTTTGTCACCATCCTTACCTCCTTTGTCACCATCCTTACCTCCTTTGTCACCATCCATACCTCCTTTGTCACCATTCTTATCTATGTCTAATTTCTTATCTTCCACAGGGTGCACTAGGTAACACCGACACTAGTTTTCTGCTGTGTCACGGTGACTGTGACCCTGTCGTTGACTACAAATTCGGTCAAATGACCTCAGTGAAGGTGAAGGAGTTCGCCAAGAATATCGAATTCAAAACTTTCCGCGGTTTGGGCCACTCCAGCAACGAAGAGGTGAGATTTGAACAAATTACAAAATTGAGAAAAGAGGAAGTAGGAGTGAGTTATTTTATAGCTACAGGGTGACCCATAAAAAAGTGACCCAACTTTGTATCAATCTATATTTTGTCTTTATAAAAAGACAAAATAATATAGTTCAAGTATAACTAAAATTAGATTCTCCATAGTTATCTGAATACTAAATTCCTTATGGAAAATGGAAATGCGTTGCAGAATATTTGTTTAAAGTCGATAAGGCGTTCAACGACCTTTTCGAACATGATTGATTTTGATCTCTGATCATGTTGAGAACAAAATTGGTCAATTCAAATTTGTTCCTAGTCTATTTCATTTTTTGAATTGATAAGAGCTTCTAGAAATAGGGTATGTCCATAGTTATCAGTAGGGTTGTGACAATATGCCTTTAAAATCATAGATCCCGAAAACGATATTGACGGAACGGCCAGAAGTTGTGTTCAACACTACATACAGATGGTTTGGAACAATTCAATACTCTTCTATTCTCACCGTCTATAATATTTATTTTTTAAACGCATATTGTCACAACCCTAGTTATCAAACAGTTCCATTTTCGGTCATTTATATTTATGAAAGAAGATATAGGCTACATCTGTCCTTTTTTAAAATTATCCAGTTAGATTGACTTTTTTTCTTATCGTATTGGATGGATTAGCATTAATTGTTAGCTACCATTTATTTAAAAGAATTATGAATTTTAATATTCAAAAATGTTCGAACTATCTATTTTAGATTCAATTTATAATTATTCATTTTTGATTTCTTGACACTAGTGGATTTTTCTTACGTTGGTGTTACCAAACTGTAGTAACATAGTTGTGTTAGCTACTTTGAACTAGTCAGAAACTAGACCTGTTAAAAGGGGTTACTGACCTTGACCTTACTCTGATAGAGAAAATCTAAGATCTATAGTTTATTAATTTCTTCAACTCTATTTTCAGGAAATGGCTGCAATTGGCGAGTTCATCAAACAGAAATTACCTCCTTCTTAAGAAACGACTTATAAAGTCACCGACCAACGAGAAAGAAGTTACCTACCGAGATCATTATTTTATTATTTTATAACTTCTTTGAATATGAATATAGTTTGTTGTTTATTTTGAAAATGGGATAGGGTAAGTTCTTAATTATCGGTCAGTTTCACATTTTCGGACATGTAAGAGAAAAATATATAATAATTATTATTTTAATTGCTATCTATCATACCTGCAGGTATCATGGATACCAAATAAAATAAAAGTGAAATAAAAATTACTTTATATTTTTTCTTAAGTGTCCGAAGATTTAAAAGTGACCGATAATTAAGAATTTACCCTATTTATTTATTTGAAGTGATGTGTAGTGTAGTGTGAATGAAAACATTTACCCAGTTTGTGATAAATAAGTTTGCTAAAATACCTTTCCTAGATTTCAAGGTTTCGAGTAGATCCTTACTCCAATTTAGATATATTGGAATGATGCCTAAATGTTATGGAACATAGGGTACGTTCTGAGTTGCCGAACGGTTCCACATTTTCGATCATATGATTAAAAAAATATTTTATTTTGGATACGATTTGAAGTTACGAGTAAAATTATATATTTTAATTTCTATGATCGAAAATGTGGAGGCATTTGATAACTGAGTACCTACCCTATTCCTGTCTTAGATTATGTGGAATAACCTCATCTCTAATGTCATAGAAAGAGATAACGGTACTGTTTTTTCGTAAACCTATGAGTTTTATAAAGCAATCAAATTCAATGTCAAATAAAAAATATTTAAGTACAATAAACATCGTTGGTATTGACTATCTGTACCTTTTTATTTAAAATATATATAGGTAGGTTCTTGGCTGAATTATTTAAAGTTAATCTAGCGTAAATTTCGAGTTATCGAACGGGTCTACATCTTCGATCATGAAAACTGATTGAAATATAAGTTGAATATTATATTATTTCTCTGACATGGACGAAAATGTGTGGAACTGTCCGATAATTCGTAACTTACCCTACCTATTACGGTTTTTAATATTTTATGCCCCACACTGTTTTGGTTGTTTTGAATAAGTTTTTGTGTTGTGTTCTATAGTTCGTATGTACAGAATAATTTAATTATCTGATTTCACTTTATTTTAGATATAAAGATATTCAAATTATTAAAGAACTGGTATCTGTAATGTAAAAATTAAATGTTCTCCCTAGTTATATGTCATACGCCTTACAACTGAATTTATGAACTATTATAGATTTAACACTGTTGGTGTGTTACCTATAGTGTTAAATTCTATTGCAAATGTTACTTCCAGGGTTGTGACAATATGCTTTCAAAATCATAGTTCCCGGAAATATTATAGACTGTAAGATTTGATCAGTATTGAATCGTTCTAAATCAGTGACATGTAGTATTCGATACCTTTTCCTCTCGTCTATGATTTTAAAATCATATTGTCACAACCCTAATTAATATTTATTGGCAACTTTGATTAATTTTCTATAGCTAGGTACTGTGCAATTTTATCTCAATTATCGTATATGACCAAAGTAATATTTGCGTGGGTTACTAATATGATATAAATCTTGAATGTTTTTTTTTCATCACTGCTGTAAACTTCATGTGTAGGGTCGTGACAATATGCCTTTTAAATCATAGACTGAACTATATGGTATCGAATACTATATATCGCTTGTGTAGAACGATTCAATTCTGTTTAATTCTCTCAGTTTATAATGTTTTCGGGATATATGATTTTAAATGCATATTGTCACAACCCTACGAGTCATGTAATTTGATAGCCTATATTGAAACTTTAAAAGGATATAAAAATCTATACTGAACCAAATTAATGGGATTATCAGTTTAATGATGTTGACCTTAACTTTTTTCCGGATCCTGGAGATGACCTTTAAACTATCTGTGAGACTTCTTTCTCATTTTACAAGTTTCACCTCCTCGTTATTCAAACCTTTTTAAAAGTTTTCCAATTTCATCTCGTGAAGTGATTTGTTTTTGTGAAATGCTGTAAAAAGTTTCCTCTAACCTATACTGTTCACTAACTGTAATGCCATTAACCAATGTTTCGAACTGATAGGCGGTTTCTTAAATTAGGTAGGGTATTTATTTTAATTAGACTGCTTCTTCCAGTCCCTTGTATTTAATTTCCTTTTTAACATATGTCATAGGCCCTTTGGTTCCAAAGCAGACGTTAAAGTTCTAAATTACTTAATTGTATAGGTGTGAGCCTGTATTTGAAATAGTTAATGGTACCCATTACCTGATATTGTGAAAATTAGTCAATCACTTGGGAAAAAAATTCAATCTTGTAACCCATGTACTATTTTCCTGTCTTAACTACTTCTTCAAAGTCCTTTTTATTTTTCATTGCAGTTGAAGTGAAACCTATATTAAACTGCTTATAAAATCAATCCATTAATTCCTGTATAGTAAATTCTGCATTTTAGTTAGCTAGTTTTTAATTATAGCAGTTTTTTGCAATAAATGGCTGACAGGTTCAGCATCTGGTAGGTTTTACCTTTTCACTCCGATGTCTAAAGGGCCGTACACACGTAGGGTTTTTCAAGTCTTTCCACCAGACATTTTGATAAGTCATCCTACTTTTTCCACGAGAATATATAAGGAAAAAAGATATAATAATTATTTATTTTAGATGGTATCCATGATACCTGCACCTCAAATAATAATTATATCGTTTTTTCTTATATTCTCGTGGAAAAAGTAGGAGGAGCTTAGCAAAAAAGTTGTGGAAGGACTTAAAAAACCATACGTGTGTACGGCCCTTAATAGTAACTAGACTTTTACCTAATAGACTGCTAACTCTATAGTTAATTGTAAGGTAAGTTCTGAGTTATCGGACGGCCTACGTTTTCGATCACGAAAGATTAAATTATACCTGTAGGTATACCAAATAAAGTCAAAAATTAATTTTTTTCATCTTCTATGATAGAAATTGTGGAACTGTCCGATAACTTGGTACTTCCCCTAATCTTTACTCTGCATTTCCATTCATCGTTAGACTAACTATAAACACCTAGTTACTGCTATAAGTTAGTATGTTATATAGAATTCGATGCCTCAGAGTGTTAGTGTTGAATGCTTTTGCAGTAGTTTGATCTCCAATCATTATTATACCTAGTTATGATTTGTAGGCTTTTGAAATTACATTTAAAAAAATTCTGAACATGAGTTTCATTATTACGTGAAATAAAAATCCAATTGAGGTCTGCCTTCGTTACGCTATTTCACTCGACCGCTTTCGAAACTTTTTACACGACTAAAGTCCGGGAGGGTTTATGTCCTACACTCGTATTTGACTTGAGATATTGTGGTATTAACATCAAACGTATTTAAAAAGTGTAGGTTCTGGAGAATGAATGACATGCGGTGTGAAATGGCCACGTCACTGAAGCACCATGAATTTTTGGATGCAATTATTTAAGTTTCAATTAATCTAACTTATTTCGAGATATATCAGATCTCGAGATGAACGTCTCAGTGCTTGGACACCACAGTTCTCTGCAGGTTGGTGTTCTTTTAACTCATAAGCCAATCTGACCTTCCTGAAACTGTCTTTGGTGAATAGAGGAGAAAGGGGTTGGCGTCCCTTGAGCCCCGAGCTATTGTAATTTGGATTATAGATTTTTTTTTTTTTCATTTTTTAACGCTACTTGCAGTTTGTAGAGGGTAGTGCTAGAGTTAAGCTCTTCAACTACGAGGTCTTAGATTTTGTTTTGAGAAGGCTCTTCATTTTCCTCTTCCATCCGTGAGTGCAGACACCGGTGCTTGTGACTGCATTCACGGAGTAGCTTTTCAGCATTCATGAGCACTGTCACTGACTGTGGTAGGTGACTTTGATCTTGGAGCCATTTTACTTTCTGACTGCTTCTCCCAATCCCTTGTGTTTAATTTCCTTTTGACGTCAGCGATATGGCCTTTGAATCCGAAACGGACTTTAAACCCCCACTAAATTAATTAGCTAATTAAAATAATCTGAAGAACAACATAATGCTAAAATTCATTATTTTGTATATAGGGAAAGGTGAAGAATTGATCTGGTTTGGGTATTCAAATTCTACATGTTCTTGCACCCATTAAAAAGATAGTGTAGAAGTAGGCATATTTCTGTGTATCTTTTCTGCATCCTTGAAAATATTCAATACCTATTGTTATATATTCTTATCTTCTTTGTTTGTGATGGACGGCTTATCTCTGTCTATTAATATCTTTAATCAAGGTAGACTCTTCCAATTTTCAGTATTAGGTTTCTTTATCTATTTGCTACCAATGTCAATCAAAGTACTATCACAATTCTTCTGAATAGTCACAAATGCTATGTATGTACAGTTAATTCCTTGTTCCATTCTTTAGGTGATGGTATATTTTCTCGTCAAAAATATATGATTTAATTAAAGGGCCAGTGCAGCGAATAATTTTGACTGTATCATATTATTTTGAGGTTCAACATGGCAAATAATTACAAATTCATTGGGATTTTCATGTCGCCCGCTAAATCCAATTTTGAGATCTCAATTATTTGCTATTTTTTCTCTGGATTTATCGGCAATTGCAAGAACCAAATTAAGAGCAAGACGCCAATAGATTACGACATTCATTACTTTTCTAGTTCAACTTTAATAAACACAGAGTAGGTACAGTACCTAGTTTCGTTCTTTGATTTGAAGTATGATGAATATATTAACACGAAAACATTAGAACATTTCGGATAAATCCATTATTGTAGACCGTATTTTGATTTGTCATTAAAAGGATAACTCTTTACGCATCACTTGATTCAAATGTGCAACAATTTATTTATTATCACCCGAACAGGTTGAGTCTACCACAGGTGGTGGGCGCAACCTAATATTCGTTTGGTTGAGAACCTGGTTAGAGTTCATGGCCACCAATATACAGGTAACTGCAGTTCATAACTGACTGAAGCAGAATAATGTATCTAGGCGTCATCACTTCAACTCACTTAAACTAAAAGGCTGTGCAGTTTAAACAACAAGAAAGACCTGTTATTATTTCTAATACTGACAATAACTAACGTTTGTGTGTAACTTTATTATCTATGTCTACATTAAATCTGATTTTAAGATGCTGTTCTGATGACGTCACAAACACAAAACTCTTAACCAGGGTTCGACCAAACCCCAGGGGTTCGGTGAATCAGTTTCAAGGGTTCGGTGGTTTAGTTCATTTTGTTGTTTTTACGAAATTCATATTATTTTTGCTTTTTTTTTAATATAGTGATTGCGTACAAATAGTTATGTTTTTTTTTCCACTTCCTAAGTTCCCATACGAACGATTTAAAGAATGTATGAACGAGACTTGAAGGGGGTTCAGTACCTCCAAGAAGTTAAATAACCACTGGTCTAGTTTATGTATTGTGATGTCCACTAGATCTTTGAATTTAACTATCTTGAAATCCAGGTTAAAATAGAGTACTCTTTCTCATAATAATAATATAATTAGGCATCATTTTGATGATGTAGTAAATAGCATGTATTATTAACAAATAATTATTTTTATATTATCGAAAAGGTGGAACAGTCCGATAACTCGAAACTTACCCTAACTACGGTGGAAAAACGTTACTCGCGTCGTGTTGCCAGATGTGCAATAAAAGCTGCATAGCGACGATAATTTTGGCGAAAACTGACTCTTTGCACGGCAACTGTAGTGCATTTTCCCGCTTAGTATTAAATGCACGTAATAAAATTTGTTATATTACATTAAATATGTTTACAAAAGTAAATGTATCACTTTACTTAATAAAGATCACATGAATTTATTTCTATTTATTTGTAAACTAATATTAAATTGTTAATATATATAAATTCATGATGTATGAAATATTAGTATTTGTAAAGTGTGATTATGAATCTATTATAAATTCTAAATCACATAACCCAATAATAAGCACTTAGGGTACATTCCAAGTTATCGAACGGTTCCACATCTCCGATTATATAAGAGATGAATATAAAATAAATATTATTTAGTTTTACCACAGCTACTTCCCTAGACTAGGGTAGAAAATAATAGTTACCCCAAAAAGCTTTACCCTTCTCTACCACTGTTAACTGTTCATCAATTACCAATTTACCCTATGAATAACTATAATTAATATAGCTTTAAAGTTGCTCTTTATCCATTAAAGTATATTTCTGTAGGAAATACCTAAGTGTTCTAACCTTTAATTTAATTTTTGTGATATAAAACCTAATTGTAATAAAACAATAATATCACTTAATGGTTTCGTTATTATTTTATTTATCTTGTTTTAAAATAATAATATGGACGTTAGTAATATAAATGAAATTAATTAGTTATACTAAAATCTACATAGGTATCGTCAACAATAAGTAACACTGAATTAAAAAGCACTTCAGCTCTCTTTTCTAATAAAACAATAGAAAATGTACTGTTGACACCAATTTTAGATTATAATTACTGCGTTTCTATAGTGTTGTGACATACTTAAGTTACAGTGTAACAGACCGTTAATTAGACTCACACCACCGTACAGATTCTGTAACAGTTATTGACACATGCAGCGTACAGTTACCGAGTCGCAAAAACAGTACATTCGTCTGCCGACTTTCGGATAAAGGAAAAAATGAGAACCGGTGCTCGTTTGTGTTCACCAACGCACGCACTTTTTCCGCGAGATTTATTTGAATTGGGAGTTTCTATTATTGTTCAGTGTAATTTATTCGTCTGGTGCGTGCATGAGTGAATTGAAGCACAAGACTTTTTTTGTTTAAAAAGACATTTCTCTATTAAAAAATATTAAGATCTTAGCAGAAGATAAGGTTTACTCACTTCTGTGTGTTATTTATCTTCACGATATTTTAAGTCACTCAATTTATGATGTGCTGTTCATAATTTATATATTTTTAAATTTTTTATTCAGAAATTAATGTAAAAGATACATTTTCATACCTGAAAACTAAAATCTAGGGAATTTTCAATTCTAAAGATTAATAGAAACGTATTTATATGCTAATCTTTACATTTGCTATACATTAAATTCCAATCTCCCTCCGTATATCGTCTTTTAACGCTATTTACTCCGCTATCTCTGCAGTTCTACAAACAGTTCGGGTCACTCAGTTTATGATATTCTGTTGCTCAGTTTACAGTAAGTGACCTTTCGCTGCGTTTGCTGGGCCACGAAACAAACGGTCCCGCGAGCTGCTTTCATGATCTTATCTCATTCTAAATACATTATTATATTCGCTTTATTTAAAATTAAAACATTGAAGAAATATATATAAAAATACAATATTTATTGAAAATTTAAGGGATAGATAAATGATTCTGAAAAACTTGATCTAATTCTTAAAATAATAAATAGAAGTTATTTAAATCTGAAATAGGTTTATATAAAATTGATAGTTTATAAATAGTTTTATTCATTTATTATATATAAAAATTACAATAATCAAAACGAGTACTTAAAGCACACAATACCACTTTAAAGCATTACCGAGACCAAGAAATTGATTGTAATGAATGTGGGTTCATTGCCGAAATTTACAGTTGCCTCCTCATCCCAAATCTGGGACTCAGAGATCCGGTTGTATTGAGGTGAAGGAACGGGTTCACCCAGCTAGAGCATGGAGAAACTACGAATAACGTTAGGTAACCCTGTGAATTTGGGATCACCTTAGTCACCATCGCAAAGAAAAACGGGGAGGGAACTGACCTCAGAGATGAGTGGAGAATGGAGATATCTCTCTACATGTGGAGAATAGGCTGTTAACATGTGGAGAATATCTCTCTACATGTGGAAAATATCTCTCTACATGTAAACAATATATCTCAGCATGTGGAGGATATCTCTTGACAAGTGGAGAATATCTCTCTACATGTGGAAAATAGGTTGCCAACATGTTGACGCTATCTCGGCATGTGGAGAATATCTCTTAATATGTGGAGAATATCTCAGTATTTGGAAAATATCTCTCTCCATGTGAAGAATATCTCGCTACATGTGGAGAATAGGTTGTCAATATGTGGAGAATATCTCTCGACATGTGGAGAATATCTCTCGACATGTGGAGAGTATCTCGCTACATGTGGAGAATATCTCTCGACATGTGGAGAGTATCTCGCTACATGTGGAGAATAGGTTGTCAATATGTGGAGAATATCTCTCGACATGTGGAGAATATCTCTCGACATGTGGAGAATATCTCTAAACATGTATAGAATATCTCTTTACATGTGGAGAATATCTCTCGACATGTGGAGAATATCTCTAAACATGTATAGAATATCTCTTAACATGTGGAGAATATCTCTTAACATGTGGAGAATATCTCTCGACATGTGGAGAATATCTCTAAACATGTATAGAATATCTCTCTACATGCGAAGAATATCTCGCTACATGTGGAGAATAGGTTGTCAATATGTGGACGCTATCTCAACATGTGGAGAATATCTCTCGACATTTGGAAAATATCTATAACTTATACTCCAAATTTGTGGTGATTATCTTCATCTTTTGCTGCATATATCACTTCATAATTTAGTGCTCTGTGCTACATTTAGTATCTCACTAATCACTGCCTTTAGCCTATATTCACGTGCACTACAGTAAATAATGTTATCTCTAAGTGAAGTACATTTGGCTAGAACAGTCTGATAATGTTGTGACTTTATTACGAACATGACGCCTATTACGACCATGTCACTTATTACGACCATGTCACTTAATACGACCATGTCACTTAATACGACCATGTCACTTATTACGACCATGTCACATATTACGACCATGTCACATATTACGACTATGTCACTTAATTATTACGACCATGTCACTTATTACGACCATGTCACTTACTACGACCATGTAACATATTACAACCACATCACTTATTAAAACCATGTCACTTATTACGACCATGTCACTTATTACGACCATGCAACATATTACAACCACATCACCATTCCGTTTATTACGACCATGCTCTTCATTGTGTTTTAACAGTTACATAGATATCTTCTGACGCTATAGCGACCGTCCTAACAAAGATGGTCGCTATAGCAGGATGCACCGTATGGAACACAGTAATGAGCTTCATCTGCTAGCATTATAGTTTTTATGCATCACGGCTAAAAACACTTGGGTGTGTCTCTTTAAAGCACAAATAGAGGAAGATGCTGTCATCCTTTTAATTCTACACACTAATTCCTATGTAAATGATACACCAACGGACACGCACCGTACAGTGCATTTCAGTGGAAAACTTCAGTCCGTGACCCGTTAGGTTAGTACTTTATTTATTTATTTATTCAGCCAATTAATTAGTTAATTACGTTAATATGCTATTATTTTTGCTCGTTACTAATTAATCGTATCTTTTTGCACCGGAAAAAAATGATATGTGGTAATTTATAGTGTGATCGTATCAAGGATACTATATAGTAATCGTACCTAGGATACTATAGCTCTTCCATTTATTGTGTCATCGTATCTAGGATACTATAGCTCTTCCATTTATAGTGTTATCGTATCTAAAGGATAATATATTTATCGTATCCAGGATAATATAGTTATCGTATCTAGGATACTATAGTTATCGTATCTAGGATACTATAGTTATCGTATCTAGGATAATATAGTTATCGTATCTAGGATACTATAGTTATCGTATCTAGGATACTATAGTTATCTTATCTAGGATAATATAGTTATCGTAGAGGATACTATAGTTATTGTATCTAGGATACTATAGTTATTGTATCTAGGATACTATAGATATCTTACCTAGGATACTATAGCTCTCCAATTTAGTTGTCTTTAGAGCTCATTATAATTAGAAAGTAGTCTTAATTTCATCCTTATTTATATACGATTCAGTTCGGAATCCCTCTGCATTTCTAGCTATCTTTTCTTTCAAATTATAGACCTATGGGAGTTTATTATAGTGTTTTGATGTCAAGTAATTGTTGGAAATGAATGTATAAGACTGTCATTTCTTAGCCCTGTACATAGTTATTTGAAACTCTAGTCAATTGTACGATTGATTTAAGTTGTTATTAAGAATTGAAAGAAAATGAGGATTTACTTTTGAGCTGGTATTCAATTTATCATTATTTTTTATGTTTAATAGAATTTTTTTTATATATAGATATATATATATATAGGGTAAGTTCTGGGTTAAAGGACAGTTCCATACTTTCGATCACATAAGAAATGACTATAATATTTAACATTTTAATTTCTAATTTCGGTAACCATGAATTATAAATTGTATATAATTTTTTTACATGACCGAAAATGTGGAACCGTTCAATAACTCGTAATTTACCCAAGCTTTCATGTGAATTTCATTATTGTTTAATGTATTCCAGTTTAAGTAAAGTAATTTATGATAATATACAAATATAATATAAATTATATATCCAATTCTACTGTATCGAATTAAAGAGCAATGTGCATTATTTCAAGCAACTTTTTTTAATTAATAAATTTGCCATCACAAATTAGTTATTAATATTATTATCACTAAAAAGTAAATTGTCAATATAATATTTCAAATAATACCAATTATTCTAAAAAGATTATAATAGTTTAATTGCCTTGTTTTTTAATGTTATATAGGGTAAGTTCTTAATTATCGGTCAGTACTACATCTTCGGACACGTAAGAAAGAACGATATAATAATAATTATTATTATATCGTTCTTTCTTACGTGTCCGAAAATGTAGTACTGACCGATAATTAAGAACTTACCCTATTCCACATTATCGATCAGTACCACATATTCGATCATACAAACAATTATGTATTATAATTTATAACTAATATCAAATTAAATTAAAAGTTGAACAATAATTTCTAATTATATATTTTTCTTATCTGATCGAAGATATGGAACTGTTCGATAATTAGAATCTTATCCCAGTTGGCGGTGAAACAGTACCGGAAGTTGTTCGTAATTACTACTTGGGTTGTGACAATAGACTTTTAAAATCATAATCCCCCATAATTATAGAATTAGAGAATTAAAGAGTATTGAATGGTTCTACACCAGCGGTATATAGTATTCGATACCATTTCATTTCGTCTATGATATTCTTAAGATCTATGATTTTAAAAGCACATTGTCAAAACTTCTATCATTTATACCACTGTTTAATAGACCTATTTTAAACTACTATTATCAATAAACTGTTGAATTGATAAGTACATTCACTGTAACAGTGTATATTAACTATGAACAATTACTCAATAAAATTCAACAGTCAACGAACTAGAGTTTAAATGTGAATCCATTTCTGAAACCTCGTTACAAAAAAAAATTCAAATTATAAATTTTTCTCAAGTGAAAAAAAAAACACAAGAAAAGAATTTTTAGAATCAGAAATATCATATTGACTCAATGCGTCATATGACTCAATGCGTCATATTGACTCAATGCGTCATCTTGACTCAATGCGTCATCTTGACTCAATGCGTCATCTTGACTCAAAGTCATATTATATCAATGCGTCATCTTGACTCAAAGTCATCTTGACTCAATGCGTCATATTGACTCAATACGTCATCTTGACTCAATGCGTCATCTTGACTCAATACGTCATCTTGACTCAATGCGTCATCTTGACTCAATGCGTCATCTTGACTCAATGCGTCATCTTGACTCAAAGTCATATTATATCAATGCGTCATCTTGACTCAATGCGTCATCTTGACTCAATGCGTCATATTGACTCGATACGTCATCTCGACTCAATACGTCATCTTGACTCAATGCGTCATCTTGACTCAACACGTCCAATAATTCTCTCACACATTTCCACCGAAGTTCACCGGTAAAACCTGGAAACTTCCAAAGTTGTGATAGAATTCTACGAAAAATCTTCATTTACGTAGAACCAATGCTTTAAATAGTTTTTATGTATAAAATGTTCAAAGAGCATCTTTTTCTCTATAAAAAAAAGTTATAACATTTTAGAAATCAGAAGAAATAATTTCTATGCGGAAATTCGAGATATAAGATAATTTTAAGCATGTAATTCAAAGCCTTCATTGAATTAAGTATGAAATTAAATTACAACTTACAAAAAATAGACAATTTAGAAATATTTACCATGACTGACATATAATTTTTATGATGACTTGGTAAAGTAGGTGGAAATTAAAGAATTCTTGGAGAACACTGTACCCGTTTCAGAAACCTGGCAATTAGGTTAGGGTAGGTTACGAATTATTGGTTGGTTTCACATCTTCGGTCATATAAGAAGATACTAAATATTAATAATGATTCTAATTTTAATCATGGTACGAATAAAAATTAAATAATAATCATTATTTTGTTTTTTCTTATATGACCGAAGATGCAAAACCGACCGACAAATTCTAAAGGGCCGTACACACGTAGGGTTTTTTGAGCCTTTCCACCAGACTTTTTGCTAAGCTCCTCCCACTTTTTCCACGAGAATATAAGAAAAAACGATATAATTATTATTTATTTCAGTTGGTATCCATGGATATAAATAATAATTATATCGTTTTTTCTTATATTCTCGTGGAAAAAGTAGGAGGAGCTTAGCAAAAAGTCTGGTGGAAAAACTTAAAAAAACCTACGTGTGTACGGCCCTATAGTGTTAAAAAGCATAGCAATCATTTCAACCGTAGTACTCATTCCATTCTATCGACGAGAGATGCTATCGAAGATTTAGCGTATAAGGAGCGTTTCCCGCTGATCTGCTCTACGGGTCCGCTAGTTAGGATTGGGAGACGCTACCTAGCTAGTGAGGCACATTGACCCCGCGGTCAAGATAGCAATGTCTGACACCTAAAAATGTCTATCATCCAGGTTCATCCTCTATGTTCGTCCAAATTAACGTCTAGGATAGGGTAAGTAACGAGTTATCGAACTGTGTCTCATTTTCGATCATGTGAAGAAATATATATTACAATAATGTTATTTAATTTTAATTGGTATCCATGATACCTGCGAAATATTCGTGATAATTGCAGGTATCATGAATACCAAATCAATTTTTAATGGAAAAATATTGTCTTTTTAAAAAAAAAAAATTAAATAGTTAAATGATGACAATTCTGCACTTTTATGATCGAAATTGTGGAACCATCCAATAATTCGAAACTTACCCTATCTGTGACTAGAAGTTGGGACCTACATAGAGAATGAACACTTCCAGGGAGTTATCACTTTTAGGTACACCTAAAAATTGAAAGCTTAGCCTAATGAAATAACATTTTCCTAAGATGAAGAATAGTATTTGCCAGTGGAATCCATGACTTCAACACACTAATACATTGGCCACGACACTCTGATGTCGTGGCTAATGTATTAGCTTCACTAACAGCTATACCAATTCAGTACTTCCCGCCATAACTATGAAGAATGACGTAATGATTACGATTACTATGAACTGTGTAAGTTTCTTCCTTCTGTAATCATATAATTTAATTAAATTTGATTAAAATAGGTAGAAACATTTTAAATTAGTTTAAAAGAAATATCGAATAGGAGTAAAATATGATAAGGATAATTTGTATATTAGTTACTCCCATTTCAGTTAACCCCATGTACAGTTACTCATCAGTTACTCATCAGTTACTCATCAGTTACTCATCAGTTACTCATCAGTTACTCACTGTTCCAACTCCGTTAAATAACAGAAATTCATAAAGGTTCAATATCCGAAAAACAGAAACTGCATGTACGTGCGTATGTGTATGGGGAGAAGAGGGGGGAGGAGGGAGGGGGGGACTGCATCTCTAAAAAATGCACTTACACAATTCTAACCATTTCAATGCATCAATGTTCTGCGATTTCAATCAGATCAATTATTAGTTACGTAATTTTTTTCCAGCGCAGATGATGCATGAGATATATAATGCGCCTTTAGGAAAATTCCTAATAATGTATCAAATACCTTTTACCTTATATTGTACCTAATACCTTATATTGTATCTAATACCTTATATTGTATCTAATACCTTATAGTGTATCTAATACATTATAGTGTATCTAATACATTATAGTGTATCTAATACCTTATATTGTATCTAATACCTTATATTGTATCTAATACCTTATAGTGTATCTAATACATTATAGTGTATCTAATACCTTATATTGTATCTAATACCTTATAGTGTATCAAATACCTTTTACCTTATATTGTACCTAATACCTTATATTGTATCTAATACCTTATAGTGTATCTAATACATTATAGTGTATCTAATACCTTATAGTGTATCTAATACATTATAGTGTATCTAATACCTTATATTGTACCTAATACCTTATATTGTATCTAATACCTTATATTGTATCTAATACCTTATAGTGTATCAAATACATTATAGTGTATCAAATACCTTTTACCTTATATTGTACCTAATACCTTATATTGTACCTAATACCTTATATTGTATCTAATACCTTATATTGTACCTAATACCTTATATTGTACCTAATACCTTATATTGTATCTAATACCTTATATTGTACCTAATACCTTATATTGTATCTAATACCTTATAGTGTATCAAATACATTATAGTGTATCTAATACCTTATATTGTACCTAATACCTTATATTGTATCTAATACCTTATATTGTATCTAATACCTTATAGTGTATCAAATACCTTATAGTGTATCAAATACCTTATAGTGTATCAAATACATTATAGTGTATCAAATACCTTTTACCTTATATTGTACCTAATACCTTATATTGTACCTAATACCTTATATTGTATCTAATACCTTATAGTGTATCAAATACATTATAGTGTATCTAATACCTTATATTGTACCTAATACCTTATATTGTATCTAATACCTTATAGTGTATCTAATACCTTATAGTGTATCTAATACCTTTTACCTTATATTGTACCTAATACCTTATATTGTATCTAATACCTTATAGTGTATCTAATACATTATATTGTATCTAATACCTTATAGTGTATCTAATTCATCATAGTGTGTCTAATACCTTATAATGTACCTAATACCTTATATTGTATCTAATACCTTATAGTGTATCTATTACCTTATAGTGTATCTAATACCTTATAGTGTATCTAATACCTTATAGTGTATCCAATACTTTATAGTATAACTGTTTCCAATACCTTATAGTTTCAATAGACTCCCTACCAATGACCCCTATAGATATACACCTGTCATCTATACATCTATACAACATATCTGTCAACATTAAGTCATTGATCCCATATGTATGATGCGAAATACAATTAGGGTAAGTTACGAATTATCGGTCTCGGTTTCACATCTTCGGTTATCAAAGAAAACTATATAATAATTGTTCAATTTATTATCTTAATTGGTATCCGAGATACCCGTAGTTATCATGGCTACCAAATTAAATTTAAATATATAGTTTTTTCTTATATGACCGAAGATGGGAAACCGACCGTTAATTCGTAATTTACCCTACAGTTGATGAATACCTGCTCTAAAAATAGACTAGAAATAATAGTAAAGTGAATTACTTTAAAAGTTTAAATGCTATTTATCAACACTAGTTTTTAAAGTAGAAATACTAGTTCTCTTATCCAATAGGTGTTTGGTAATTTCTTCTTCTTTATTTCCATAAGTGTCCCAAAATTAGCGGTGCCTCCTCTACAGTTGAGGTCAAGACAGCGGTTACACTGGCCCTGTACCGTACAGTGACTGTTAAACAGTACACTGTACTGTTAAACTGTCAATGTACTGTTAAACAGTACACTGACTGTTTAACAGTACCACACAATGTACTGTCTTCCCCAACAGTACCGTTGCTCCTATAATATTACTGTTTAACAATAAAATTACTATTTCTCCCTAACATTAGGATGAGGAACAGTAAATCTTTTATTAAAATTATATTGTAAGATAATTTAAAGTGCACCGTGAAAGTAAATTTATCAATTCATGAATTACAAGACGAAAATCATATAATAATTATTAGGTACCTCAGGTCTACAATTATGAATGATCATATCAATATATATTTGGTCATTAATTACAATTATATAATTTATATTACTACTATTAAATATAAGAAATTACTATTGATTAAATAGATTAAATTCACACTTTCGGTTGAGATTATTTTGGAGGAAAATGGAATTGAGAAGTATAGGTACTAGGTAGAAGAGCTTATATATTTACCTCTACTAAACCATGGGTAAAGGGCACACCTACGTTTGTAATTTAGCCGTTATACCTAATACTGTACCGGTTGAGTGCAGTTATGTGCACAGTGCACAGTTTCAAGTGCAGAACGAACACCTATGCTAAACAACAACATAATCTAGCCTTATTAAGTAGTGTACATGATACACTGTTATCACGTATATAATAATATAAGATACCTTCTATTGCTTTAGTTTTAATCTCTAGGGTTTTAATGCAGTAGGTAGGTATAATGCTGTTGCGGTATGTATTATTTTATCAATAAAAGTAGGTACATTTAACATGACTGAAAACCTAGAGTAAGTTACGAATTGGTGGTATTCATGATACCTTCAGGTACCTATCATGAATACCAATTAAAATTTAAATAATAATTATTATTAGGTATATAGTTTTTCTTGTATGACCGAAACTTCGGAACTGACCGATAATTTGTAACTTACTTAAAAAAACATTTTTCCGCTCAGTATAATAATAATTAGCACACATTTCCGTGTTCCAGAAGACTAGATTTCTTTCCGAAATTGAGAACGCTAGTGGGAAATGGGTTTTAAGATTCCACTGACGATTTCTCCGTTAAGGGCCGTACACACGCAGGGTTTTTGGATTTTAAGTCCTTCCACCAGACTTTTTGCTAAGCTCCTCCTACTTTTTCAACTAGATATTTGAATCATATAAGAAAAAACAATATAATTATTAATTAATTTTTATTAGCAATAAGCGGGTGAGCAACTAAAATAAATAATACCTAGGTATATCGTTTTTTTCTTATATGCTTCAAAAAAGTAGGAGAAGCTTAGCTAAAAGTCTGGTGGAACCGTGGAAAAACTTAAAAAACCCTGCGTGTGTACGGCCCTTTAAAGCATTACTCTCTATCTCTCTCTCTTTGTGACGTCACTGCTGCCTAGTGTAGTGTTGCCAGTGTGTTCTACATAAATGTGTGTTAGCCGTTAGATGCGCTCAAGATACATTCGGGTTAGCATCACTTGGGTTATGAACTCGATTTGGGATTGAGATCAATAATGTGAGCTATATTCGGGTCATTTCTTTCACTTAGGATTAATTACGAAAAGAGAAATCGACTTGTAGAGGAGCTACCTACCTAGTTTTTCTTTTTCTAGATAGATTTTCATTTCCTAGGTACCTAGTTTTTCATTTTCTAGATACCTACCTAGTTTTATTTTTTGTGTACCTAGTTTTTATTTTCTATTTAGTTTTTCTTTTTCTAGTTAGTTTTCTTTTTCCAGTGTAGGTAAGATGAGGATAAAAAAATAACTCTCACGAAAATAAGGTTTTTAATAAAATGAACGGGTACCTACTTTCACTTCAGCGAATGAATACAAAATATCATTGTTTCAGGTCAAACAAACATTTTAAAATGTAATTTAAGTGTAGAACACAGTTTCTTCAAAATATATTACAGAAGAAACATTCAAAAATACTAGGTCGATTGAAACTTTTTCTCAAGCCAATCTTTTTACTTGAGTTACTCAAATAATGGTATCACATAAGGTCAATTAACTGCACACATCAATCAATTATTTTATCTAAATACAATACACCTTGAAACTGCAGTTATGTTGCAAGACTCTGGTGACGTAGAAACATACGTCACTATACGGCAAACTGACGCCTACCTACTCAGCGCAATAATACATACCTACCTACATATTACCGTTAAACTCTTCCCATAATATTCTACTTATAGCAAATAACATTTATCCCTCATAATTAGCTAAGTATAATACAATTATAATTCATCTATCAATTCTACATTATTGCGGTAGCACATTTTTAATTGTTATGATGTTATTTCCGCATTATGGTTACATGCGTATAGCCAGAAAAATAGAGTGCGCTACCTAGCAAACTCATCTAGGTAACTGTGAAATACTCCTTTTATTGTTACTGTCATCTAGGTAACTGTGAAATACTGTATTTATTGTTACAAACTCATCTAGGTAACTTAGACCATTCTTGGTACCTTTGTCCATTACTCAGGAATTAGCTACTGTAAATTACTTTGTCTTATAAGGTCATTTAAAATTTATATAATACCTAAACATATTTCCTTCAAAATATAGCTGCATAAATTAATAATGTTCTGTTTAAATTGTATATTCTTATATATAGGATATCACACGCATAATATTAAATATATAAATTAATGTTAATATCTATTCATGCGCTACGTAATTTACTATATAATCATATTTATCCTGCACACACAAATACATAGGCAAGTTCCAAATTTAAGTAACAGTAATGTAAGCCAATGTCATGTTCGTTAATTCGTGAGTGCTGTAAACTCAATGTAATTAGAATGTGTTTCCGCATATACACTATACAGGGCAACAAAATAACGTTCTGATTTGATCGCTTCGTACAGATTCTATGGATAACTGTATTTAAGGGTTACTGTATCTAAAGGTAACTGTATCTACTGTATCTAAGGGTAACTGTATCTAAGGGTTACTGTATCTTCTGTATCTAAGGGTAACTATATCTACTGTATCTAAGGGTTACTGTATCTAAGAGTTACTGTATCTAAGAAATACTCTATCTATGAGTAACTGTATCTATGACTATGAGTAACTGTATCTATGAGTAACTGTATCTATGAGTAACTGTATCTATGAGTATCTGTATCTACTGTATCTATGAGTAACTGTATCTACTGTATCTATGAGTAACTGTATCTACTGTATCTATGAGTAACTGTATCTACTGTATCTATGAGTAACTGTATCTACTGTATCTATGAGTAACTGTATCTACTGTATCTATGAGTAACTGTATCTACTGTATCTATGAGTAACTGTATCTACTGTATCTATGAGTAACTGTAGCTACTGTATCTATGAGTAACTGTAGCTACTGTATCTAAAAGTAACTGTAGCTACTGTATCTATGAGTAACTGTATGATTGTATCTACAGTATCTATGATATGAGTAAAGTAGGTCTATCTACTGTATTTATGAATAACTGTATCTATTAGATGAGTAAAGTAGGTGTATCTATGACTGTGAGTTACTGTATCTATGGATAACTGAATCTACTACGTGTATCTATGGGATGAGTAATGTATATTATACTGCATATACTGTATATACTGTATATGAATATTCTTCAATAAGAAGCAGTCTTGAGATGAAGGTGGTTTCCGTTAGGTTCTGAACTGTTGTAACTTGGATCATGAATAATTTTTCACAAAGTTTTAGGAAATAGCAATAGGGTTTCGATCTGCAAATGCAAGATTTCAGATTTTTGGTTAGCAGGCTTCATGTACTACCACCTCTTCATTTTCCTCTTGAGTACAGTCACCGGTCCTCCAAGAACTAACGGAAACGCGATTTTCTTAAGACTGCAATTGTATCATTTTTCAACAGTTTCTATGTACTCTATTTTATTTACTTTAAAAAAGAACAGGAAATGCCGTAGCATGCAGACTCGTAGATTATCTGAGAAGGTGATCAACCTCAAACATCAGAAAGATCAAACTGTTACCATTTGGTGAATTTATTGGGTTAGAAATTAGGAGAGTATAGCTCTTACTAAATTTTCCTACTTTCTTCATTTGAAAGATATAGGACTTAACTATGTTCCAACGTAAACTTGCAATATTTGAAGCTATATTGTTGATTGTGGGAAGCTGAAGAGCGATCATCATGCTATAGGATATGAAACAATATAAAGGAACAAGATTATGAAACAGCATAATGGTCATTACTCGAAATATAAAACTGAATTATTCTTGTGACGGTTATCCCGGATCGCAAACTAAATTGTTTAACTACCAAAATATATAAAAACATATTTTTATTTAGAATGTTGTTAAAATTTAAGAAATTCAGGTTTTCTGTTCCAGATTGATCCACAGACCCTTACAAAGTAATCTGAAAATGCTATAGCCATACCAGTTCCTTTTACAATAACAAATTAAAATCTAGTTATAATATTATGAAGATGAAGAATATCTTTAGAGTTTAAGCTTCATTTGGCATCTACGGGTGTGCCGGACTTTCTAGCTTTCTCTTCTATACTTGTAGATCAACCAGTAGAAAACACTTGTGGTTGGTCAACTGTTATGAGAAACAGCATTCACATCCTTTTTAATATTTCCAAACCAGCCAAAACTAGCTTGTGATAAATAAAGACTAAATGATTAATTACTAGAAAATGTTTTATGAATCCATTTTTATGGAATTTTTTCGGAAGAAGCCATTTTTCAAATAATTTCGTTACGGAGTATTAGATGATTTACTACTGGTATAATTATTAGATGAACCAGCGTTTTGGAATAGACGATCTAATCACGTAATAATATATACATAATTATCATTGGTTATTCTTCAGGTTAGATATGTTCATCCTTTTAGTTACTACATTTCACCATAAAACTAGTAAAATACGGTATAACTCCTCCGTAGCGAAACTAGAGTCATGAGTAAGAGAACTACCCTTTTAGGGAACAAATTTTCTTTAGTCTGCCATATAAAATGGCCCTCAGTTTTTAGAAAACGAATGACCATTTTATGCTAGACTAAAGTACACTATACGGGGTAGTTCTCTTACTCATGACTCTACATTCACTATAGAGGAGTTATACTATACATCCACGTGTTAAAATGCTATAATGTGAATTACTAGGTGGAGTTGATATTGTTACTCCATGGCACGTGTATATAGTACTGTGTACCTAAAAGTGGTAAGTTTTAGGCGAAGTACCTAAAAGTGATAATTAACCGTTAAGGTGAATTCATGTGTGGGCTGAAGAAATTTACCTTACCCATTAATATAAGGTCAAATCTATTTCTTATTCCGGGGAATGGTAAATTATTTATGACTGATATTAACATTGCTGTAGAATAATGCTATTTGGATTAACATTTATTACAATTACTAATCGTTAGTACTGGTTTTTCAGTTCATGCAGTAAAATAAGTTAAAATAACCCGTAATATAAATTATGGTTTAATCAAATTGATGCAAATAATATCTATTTTATACGCTATTGAATAAATATATGACAAATATAAGGATAATCTCCAAGTTATCGAAAAATTCCACATTTTCGCTCATATAAGAAAAACTATATAAGATGATTATTATTAAAATGAAAGTTAAAGAATAATTAAATGATCGAAAATGTGGAACAGTCCGATAACTTAGATCCGACGTTATAATATCTACGAACAGTATTTCTTAGCTGATCCTTACCAGTCTGCATAAACTGGTAAAGTGTTCGTCTCCTATTCTGTCCACAGTAAAATTAATGTAATGTTTGAATGCAGGGCTATAAGTGCATTATCACTTATCGGTGTGTTACTTACAGTAAACCTTTCCTGTGTACACACTGTGTAAGTACACACTGTGTGACCATGAAGATAGTGTGTGTAGGAAATGCTGTGTGTGTCTTCTTGAAAACACATTTAGTAGTCAAAAACAAAATGGCTTTTACAGATTATAGCATGCTATTGCCTAACAAAATGTGTAGTTGTTAAATATTTTAATAGGCACTTTACTGTAATATTGTACACCTATTGTCTCCATTACTCTTATTTAGCGCTAATAATAATTATCTAATGTAAGTTTCGAGTTATCGAACGGTTCCTTATTTCTTGACCATATAAAAATATATGTTTAATTTACCTGGTATCTATGATACCTGCTGGTATCATGAATACGATATAAAGTAATGAGTTGAAATATTAAATTAATTTATTGCTTCTTTACAATTTACACGATCGAAAATGTGGAATCGTTCGATAATTTGTAACTTACCAAATATAAGAAATTATTTGACGAATATATATATATAAAGAAACACATTTACTCACTGAGTATTCATCTGCAGTTACATTTACTCACTGAGTACTCATCTGCAGTTACATTTACTCACTGAGTACCTACTCATCTGCAGTTACATTTACTCACTGAGTACCTACTCATCTGCAGTTACATTTACTCACTGAGTATTCATCTGCAGTTACATTTACTCACTGAGTACTCATCTGCAGTTACATTTACTCACTGAGTACCTACTCATCTGCAGCTACATTTACTCACTGAGTACCTACTCATCTGCAGTTACATTTACTCACTGAGTACCTACTCATCTGCAGTTACATTTACTCACTGAGTATTCATCTGCAGTTACATTTACTCACTGAGTACTCATCTGCAGTTACATTTACTCACTGAGTACCTACTCATCTGCAGTTACATTTACTCACTGAGTACTCATCTGCAGTTACATTTACTCACTGAGTACCTACTCATCTGCAGTTACATTTACTCACTGAGTACCTACTCATCTGCAGTTACATTTACTCACTGAGTACCTACTCATCTGCAGTTACATTTACTCACTGAGTACCTACTCATCTGCAGTTACATTTACTCACTGAGTATTCATCTGCAGTTACATTTACTCACTGAGTACTCATCTGCAGTTACATTTACTCACTGAGTACCTACTCATCTGCAGTTACATTTACTCTCTGAGTACTCATCTGCAGTTACATTTACTCACTGAGTACTCATCTGCAGTTACATTTACTCACTGAGTACCTACTCATCTGCAGTTACATTTACTCACTGAGTATTCATCTGCAGTTACATTTACTCACTGAGTACCTACTCATCTGCACTTTATTTCTTTCATTACAGTGTCACTAAACTGTACAGTCGTTCACAGAAGTGTCTACCACTGCAGTTACCGACTGTACTTACGGAGGAAGGACAAAGCGAATTCAAGGTCGAGATTTAGAGGATCATTGCCCCTGTGGCTTGGATAGCAGTGCTAGGGCTTGGATAGCAGTGCTAGGGCTTGGATAGCAGTGCTAGGGCTTAGATAGCAATGCTGTGGCTTGAAAAGCAGTGCTAGGGCATGGATAGCAATGCCGTGGCATGGATAGCAGTGCTATAGGGCTTGGATAGCAGTGCTAGGGCTTGAATAGCAGTGCTAGGGCTTGGATAGCAGTGTTAGGGCTTGGATAGCAATGCTGTGGCTTGGATAGCAGTGCTAGGGCATGGATAGCAGTGCTGTGGCTTGGATAGCAATGCTGTGGCTTGGATAGCAGTGCTGTGGCTTGGATAGCAGTGCTAGGGCTTTGATAGCAGTGCTAGGGCTTGGATAGCAGTGCTATGGCTTTGATAGCAGTGCTATGGCTTTGATAGCAGTGCTATGGCTTGGATAGCAGTGCTAGGGCTTTGATAGCAGTGCCATGGCTTGGATAGCAGTGCTATGGCTTGGATAGCAGTGCTAGGGCTTTGATAGCAGTGCTAGGGCTTTGATAGCAGTGCTAGGGCTTTGATAGCAGTGCTAGGGCTTTGATAGCAGTGCTATGGCTTTGATAGCAGTGCTAGGGCTTTGATAGCAGTGCTAGGGCTTTGATAGCAGTGCTAGGGCTTTGATAGCAGTGCTAGGGCTTTGATAGCAGTGCTATGGCTTTGATAGCAGTGCTAGGGCTTTGATAGCAGTGCTAGGGCTTGGATAGCAGTGCTGTGGCTTAGATAGCAGTGCTGTGGCTTGGATAGCAGTGCTAGGGCTTTGATAGCAGTGCTAGGGCTTGGATAGCAGTGCTGTGGCTTGGAAAGCAATGCCGTGGCTTGGATAGCAGTGCTAGGGCTTAGATAGCAGTGCTATGGCTTGGATAGCAGTGCTATGGCTTTGATAGCAGTGCTAGGGCTTTGATAGCAGTGCTAGGGCTTTGATAGCAGTGCTAGGGCTTTGATAGCAGTGCTAGGGCTTTGATAGCAGTGCTATGGCTTTGATAGCAGTGCTAGGGCTTTGATAGCAGTGCTAGGGCTTTGATAGCAGTGCTAGGGCTTTGATAGCAGTGCTATGGCTTGGATAGCAGTGCTATGGCTTGGATAGCAGTGCTATGGCTTGGATAGCAGTGCTATGGCTTTGATAGCAGTGCTATGGCTTGGATAGCAGTGCTATGGCTTTGATAGCAGTGCTAGGGCTTTGATAGCAGTGCTAGGGCTTTGATAGCAGTGCTATGGCTTTGATAGCAGTGCTAGGGCTTTGATAGCAGTGCTAGGGCTTTGATAGCAGTGCTAGGGCTTTGATAGCAGTGCTAGGGCTTGGATAGCAGTGCTGTGGCTTGGATAGCAGTGCTGTGGCTTAGATAGCAGTGTTGTGGCTTGGATAGCAGTGCTAGGGCTTGGATAGCAGTGCTAGGGCTTGGATAGCAGTGCTGTGGCTTGGATAGCAGTGCTGTGGCTTGGATAGCAATGCTGTGGCTTGGATAGCAGTGCTGTGGCTTGGATAGCAGTGCTATGGCTTGGATAGCAGTGCTATGGCTTGGATAGCAGTGCTAGGGCTTGGAGAGCAGTGCTAGGGCTTTGATAGCAGTGCTGTGGCTTGGATAGCAGTGCTATGGCTTGGATAGCAGTGCTATGGCTTGGATAGCAGTGCTATGGCTTGGATAGCAGTGCTATGGCTTGGATAGCAGTGCTATGGCTTGGATAGCAGTGCTAGGGCTTTGATAGCAGTGCTAGGGCTTTGATAGCAGTGCTAGGGCTTTGATAGCAGTGCTAGGGCTTGGATAGCAGTGCTGTGGCTTGGATAGCAGTGCTGTGGCTTAGATAGCAGTGTTGTGGCTTGGATAGCAGTGCTAGGGCTTGGATAGCAGTGCTAGGGCTTGGATAGCAGTGCTGTGGCTTGGATAGCAGTGCTGTGGCTTGGATAGCAATGCTGTGGCTTGGATAGCAGTGCTGTGGCTTGGATAGCAGTGCTATGGCTTGGATAGCAGTGCTATGGCTTGGATAGCAGTGCTAGGGCTTGGAGAGCAGTGCTAGGGCTTTGATAGCAGTGCTGTGGCTTGGATAGCAGTGCTAGGGCTTTGATAGCAGTGCTAGGGCTTTGATAGCAGTGCTGTGGTTTGGATAGCAGTGCTATGGCTTGGATAGCAGTGCTAGGGCTTGGAGAGCAGTGCTATGGCTTGGATAGCATTGCTGTGGCTTGGATACCAGTGCCGTGGCTTTGATAGCAGTGCTATGGCTTGGATAGCAGTGCTATGGCTTGGATAGCAGTGCTATGGCTTGGATAGCAGTGCTATGCTTGGATAGCAATGCTGTGGCTTGGATAGCAGTGCTGTGGCTTGGATAGCAGTGCTATGGCTTGGATAGCAGTGCTATGGCTTGGATAGCAGTGCTGTGGCTTAGATAGCAGTGTTGTGGCTTGGATAGCAGTGCTAGGGCTTGGATAGCAGTGCTAGGGCTTGGATAGCAGTGCTGTGGCTTGGATAGCAGTGCTGTGGCTTGGATAGCAATGCTGTGGCTTGGATAGCAGTGCTGTGGCTTGGATAGCAGTGCTATGGCTTGGATAGCAGTGCTATGGCTTGGATAGCAGTGCTAGGGCTTGGAGAGCAGTGCTAGGGCTTTGATAGCAGTGCTGTGGCTTGGATAGCAGTGCTAGGGCTTTGATAGCAGTGCTAGGGCTTTGATAGCAGTGCTGTGGTTTGGATAGCAGTACTATGGCTTGGATAGCAGTGCTAGGGCTTGGAGAGCAGTGCTATGGCTTGGATAGCATTGCTGTGGCTTGGATACCAGTGCCGTGGCTTTGATAGCAGTGCTATGGCTTGGATAGCAGTGCTATGGCTTGGATAGCAGTGCTATGGCTTGGATAGCAGTGCTATGCTTGGATAGCAATGCTGTGGCTTGGATAGCAGTGCTGTGGCTTGGATAGCAGTGCTATGGCTTGGATAGCAGTGCTATGGCTTGGATAGCAGTGCTAGGGCTTGGAGAGCAGTGCTAGGGCTTTGATAGCAGTGCTGTGGCTTGGATAGCAGTGCTAGGGCTTTGATAGCAGTGCTAGGGCTTTGATAGCAGTGCTGTGGTTTGGATAGCAGTGCTATGGCTTGGATAGCAGTGCTAGGGCTTGGAGAGCAGTGCTATGGCTTGGATAGCATTGCTGTGGCTTGGATACCAGTGCTATGGCTTGGATAGCAGTGCTAGGACTTGGAGAGCAGTGCTAGGGCTTTGATAGCAGTGCTGTGGCTTGGATAGCAGTGCTAGGGCTTTGATAGCAGTGCTAGGGCTTTGATAGCAGTGCTGTGGTTTGGATAGCAGTGCTATGGCTTGGATAGCAGTGCTAGGGCTTTGATAGCAGTGCTATGGCTTGGATAGCAGTGCTATGGCTTGGATAGCAGTGCTATGGCTTGGATAGCAGTGCCGTGGCTTGGATAGCAGTGCTATGCTTGGATAGCAGTGCTATGGCTTGGATAGCAGTGCTAGGGCTTGGATAGCAGTGCTATGGCTTGGATAGCAGTGCCGTGGCTTTGATAGCAGTGCTATGGCTTGGATAGCAGTGCTATGGCTTGGATAGCAGTGCTATGGCTTGGATAGCAGTGCTGTGGCTTGGATAGCAGTGCTATGGCTTGGATAGCAGTGCTGTGGCTTGGATAGCAGTGCTATGCTTGGATAGCAGTGCTATGCTTGGATAGCAGTGCTATGCTTGATAGCAGTGGTATGCTTGGATAGCACTGCTATGCTTGGATAGCAGTGCTATGCTTGGATAGCAGTGCTATGCTTGGATAGCAGTGCTATGCTTGGATAGCAGTGCTATGCTTGGATAGCAGTGCTGTGGCTTGGATAGCAGTGCTAGGGCTTGGATAGCAGTGCTGTGGCTTTGATAGCAGTGCTATTGTGAGCCACTAAAATGTATAGTAGCGGCATTTTTTTCTTAATAATATCATATTTACTGCTAATGTAACCTAATATTGAACCGTGGCATCACCTGGTAGTTGAGTCTATAGGTTTTTATATTGATGCAACAGCGTCCCGGAAATGATATACATTACCAACGCTAATCCTACCAGACGATCAAATACACACTGAATTCGTTGGTTCATGGAACTGAATAAGCAATAAGTATATTAAATAGTACTTATTTAATTATGATTACAGTACACAATGGATATTCTATTGTTTTTAATTCATGATTTGAAAGTTTATCTTTCTTACCAATTAGTTAACAATTAACATGTCTACCTTGTTCAAATTTTATATATGTTTCCTTAGGTATAAATTAAGTATTAGAAAAGGTAAGTTGTACGTGTCTAAAGCATATCCAATCAAATAATTCCTACATACATATACAGTATAAGCGATTGTTTATAGCATGTATTTGATTTCAATAGATTCATGATTGATGATTCGTGTAAAATGACACGTTTTACTTATTATTGATGATTATTACCTATTGATTTGTGAGCGTCAAAATTTGCAGCTTCAGTGTATTAGAAATACATTTCATATGGATGTTTAAATCATACGTAGTATAGTTTTATTCATATAATGTCTTATTTAGGTTAGAAAATCATTGTATGTGAATAATTTAAGATTTAGGGCATTAGGTACAGCCCATAAATAGAAATCGTTCTACATATATTACATTTTTAAACTATTAGCTTTGTATATAAAATCATAATTAATAATTTATTATTATCTCTCATATTATCGTTTTGAAAACAGGAAACTGCAGCTGATTGAGGGTAAATATTAATTTTATTTAGGGTAACTCTCTAGACTCTTGGAGGTCGTCTAAATGGCAACACTGCAGTCAGCGCGTGATCTCAGTGAGAGGTGCTTGTGTTGTGTTTAGTGCTGCTGATCTTGCTATGTTTAGTGCAATATCTCCTTCAATATCCGCATTATCAACGTTCTTGTGGACAAATTTTAAATGCATTGAAAGTCCTCTAATATTTTCTTCTAATTCCGTCAACCTTCAGAGAACTAATTATTTTCTCATGAATAAATATTTTTAGAAATTCGGTACCTAGGTACTTATAAATAAGTTAAACTTAATGTATATTTTTACAAAGTTAACAAACTGAAACCTTTACGACCGAAGTGATATCTTTAACGAAGTGTTGTAATTTGTTTCTTTGAATTCAGAAAATTTAAAATGGTGTTTATGAACTTACGAGTTATGACTAATGACGGCGACGGGTACGAAACAGATTTGATATTTTGAAGAATAGAAATAAGATTTCAAAACAATAAACTTTAGTAATGTTTCTACAATTCTATCTACAAAAAGACTGTTTAAAGACACAGGTCGCACAATCGATATTCCCAAGTCTTGAAGTCTAATAATATGAACTGTTAAAAATTAAAGTAAATGTGTTATATGTAACTTGCATGATGATGATACCAGTTTGTATTTGGTGCACTGAACTCCTTTGACTTTTTCAAAAATCTGGGAAATAGCTGCCAACATTTTTCATAAATTTGTCTAGTCCTCCAACATTTTTTCAGTTTCTCCTCCAAAAATTAATGGTAGGTAATATAGTACTCAATATAGGAATTAATAGCTAAGTATCCTCTGACATTGCAGGAATTTTTTTATTAGAGAAATTGAATATCTGCCGACCTATCTTTGGAATTTACCATCAAATACAATATGGTTGGTATCTATATTATGCCAGTCTGCAGAAAATTAGAGATATTTGGGATATTCTCTAGCCTCTAAGTCTAGGCTATGTTTCAAAGACAAAGCGTTGCAGGAAAGTTGCCAGTTAGTATAGTGAGAAAATGGATCCAGGTCCTGAGGTCATCACATTTTTGATACTTTAAAGAAGAAATTTGACTTCCTAGTGAAGATTTACACTTGAATATATCATGTCTGATCATCTGATGCCAGGTAATAAAGCATGTCCAAACTCGCCATTTTAATGGCGAGTGCCGAGTTTGTGACAGTTATTTTGAGCATTTAAATAAATTGTAAATGGTGAGAAATATCTAATTTTCTCCTATGCTACAATGTTAATTTGGAGAGAATTTATGATAATTTCATCATTTTGAAGAAAAATGTGGCTTCTTTTGGAGAGACAAATGGAGAGTTTATGAGCCATACTATTTTCCAAGTAATAAAGCATGTCCAAACTCGCCATTTTAATGGCGAGTTTGTGACAGTTATTTTGATCCCTTCAAATGCAAATGGCGAGTTTTATCTATTTTTCTCCTATGCTACAATGTTATTTTGGAGAGAATTTATGAAAATTTGATCATTTTGGAGAGAATTTGTTGAATTTTGGAGAGAGCTGGAGAGACAAATGGCGAGTTTATGAGACATACTATTTTACTTGGACTATTTTACTTGGATCTGATGCTTGATGTGCATCTCTTACTATCATAATCATATCATATGAGTGATTTACTTGTTTTTCAACTTATTTCACCCCTTAAAAGTCACCAGTATATTGGTGACTTTGTCCATACTTTGAAACATGGTCTCTAGGAACAATTAGATATGAATTATTCCCTATTTTACATCATTTTAGCTATAAACATTAAACACTTTCATATTAATCCCTATATTTACATTTTACTGTGGAGTGTGAACAGAATGGGAGATCTCTCATCTCTCCGAACACTTTATCAGATTCTGCTGAGTCTGAGTGAGTCTCAGATTGGCCAGTCTGCATTATAATAATATAGGCCAGTAATATGGCATATCGGGATTAATTAATAATTCACAAGTGCTCATGGCTAAATTACTGTAAATATAGGGTGGTAGGAATTAATTCAAAATTGTTTATATGGTAGATATTAAAAAATATCCAAATATCTTAAATCTGCAGAGTGGATATCATATTAATATTATAGTTATTCACTATAAATTCACTATTTTAATGGCGAGTTTGTGACAGTTATTTTGAGCCCATCAATTACAAATGACGAGAAATATCTAATTATCTCCTATGCTACAATGTTATTTTGAAGAGAATTTATGGTAATTTGATCATTTTGAAGAGAAATTTGGATATTTTTGGAGAGACTAATGGAGAATTTATGAGACATACTACTATTTTACTTGGATAATATATAGATAATAGTATGGTACTACCCAAGTTAAATAGTACGGCTCATAAACTCTACAAATTTCTCTCCAAAATGTCATAAATTCTCTCCAAAATAACATAGCATAGGAAAAAGATATATATTTCTCGTCATTTGCAATTGAAGGGCTCAAAATATTTGTCACAAACTCACCATTAAAATGGCGAGTTTGGAAATTGGACAGGCATTATTACCTGGGACTGTAGTACCTATAGGCTATACTGCTATAGATATATTACTAACATAGTATTTATTCAAATATTTCACTATGATAATAAAATACAAATTCAAATGCGCCTCTTCTGTCATGTTTTAGACTTAAGAGGTTTCAGCCTTCAGGTTAGCAAATTCAAAACAGTTAGCCCATTGCTATTTTAGACCAAAATTTCAGAAATTCTGAGTTTCTGATCCAACTCACTCTTGCCATATTTTGATTCTTGAAAATTTCTTGCCAAAGTTAACATTAAAAAAAAATTAAGTTAATTTAGGCTACCAATTAGACATTCAAGTTTTGACTATTAGTTCATAAATCTCTCTTATTCTGTTCACAGTAAAATTAATGTTAAAAATAAGAATAATTTAAAATTGTTTCTAACTTTGTAGCGAATATCAGATATCTCCCATATTCTACGGGTTACTACCCATGTAATAAAGCATGTCCTTTCTTCTCCATTTTATTGGAGACTATTTTGTCTTTGAGCCCTTTAATTGCAAATTGAGAGAAACCTTTAATTTTTACCTATATTACAATGTTACTGATTTAGGGATGAATATCTTATTTTGAAGATAGCTGGAGAGACAGATGGAGAGAGATTCATGAGCCATACTATTTTACTTAGCCAGTTTGCAGAATAATCCTGCAAACTGGCTATATCATTTATATTTACTTCAGAACTGATAATGTATATTAATTCTATAATTTTTATTGAGAACATAAGTCAAAATTAGATAACAGCAGCTAGGTATTAAAGAATGGAGCTATGAAATAAATTGTAAAATATATGAATAACAAGTAAATTTGGGTCACTCGTGTAAATTGTGTGACTGTGTCCTTTTTATTTCTAGTAACTTTTCTCAAGAAAAGGGCCTCTTTTTTTTTCTACTGAAAAGAAATTTTTCTAAAAAGTTGAATATCGTAAGAATGGAAATGACTTTTATTAAAATTTCTGTGGTTTTGAGGCTGAATTTAGGTAGTGTGCCACAATATACCTACTTTAACTTGATTCAAATGATAGTTTCAAACGATTCACAAGCATTAGACATAAAGCATGAGGATGTTTTCAAAAGGAGTAACTCCACCTGAGAGTCAAATTTTTCTTTTTTAAATATCTTGAATGTGACAACAGTCAAACTCTGATCTGCAAGCATTGAGATGAGTTCATTTCCCCTTCATTTGGTTAGTCCTCCAATGTCCGTGTTTCTAAGTATGGCAGAAAACTTATTAAAATGAATTGGTTTCCTATCATGATGAACTGATCTCATCAGATTGTATTTCATGGTTAACTCATTTGACTTCTTTCTGATATGAATATTCTTGCACTGTCTGAGTTGTTCATTCCTATTGTACCATTTATTTTGTGTAGAAGAATCTTAAAAATGTTGGTGGTTTAGCCAAATGAAGAGAAATTTTTGACAAACTTTTGATTTGATCTTTGATTTCAAAACAATGAACATTTCTAACATTTGATAATTTCCTTTTTCTTTGAAGCTAAAATGGGAATGATGAAGAATTTCATATAAAACATTTTAAAGTTCCTGCAGTCTTTCAGATTGTGTTAGAAATATGTTCTTTATGTGCCATTTAGCTTAATAGGGTCATTGACTCAGTGTTGGCTTTTGCTTATTTTCTCTGAATTTATCTCTGAAATCTGGGCCTAACTGTTTATAATCTAGTATGATTTCTACCATCTTCTGCATATGCATAGTACCCAGTGCCTAACTGTGTCAAAATAATGTATACACCTACAAAAAAATTATTACTACATGTCTTCTAAGGGTTATCTTTTTACATTCATGTACCTAATAGTATACTGGAAATGTCAAAAACATATTCCCCAGACACAAATCAAAAGTATGAAACAGATATTCCAGTTTGTTAAATAGGTCTGATTTATCTGAAAGAATTTTTCCCATGAATCAGGATAATTCTTGAGTTATTGGGTAGTTCCATATTTATATTCATATAAGAAAATATCTATGATTATTATATAACTTTTAATTTATATAGGCTACATGTATATATTTTTTTCATGTTTAGATATGTGGAGCTGTCAAATAACTCAGAACTTGCCATAGGTAGCTAGAGAAATTATCACCTTTTTAGGTCCTAGATGCAGTCGTTAAAAATACTCCCATATGTCACGTGCGTCACTTTTTATCAGACATTCGGGGAAAATATTCAAAGTGAATTACTTATCCGATATGTTAGACTTTCTCTTTACTGTGGATTAATTCAAATTGAATAAGTTTCATATGTTTTACAAGTAATGGCTTCAGTTGTATGATGATGATAAATTTATTGAGATCTAAAAATATACAGATTCATCATGTTTACAAAAGAAAAATAATCAATAATAATTTATCAATCTCCATATCAATAAAAATCAAGCCCTGTTAGACCATACTTGATCTATAGGGCTATGCTCACAAACAAACAAAAATATAGATACGATCTATTGTGCTCTTTATCATTACTGTTCACAAATGGAAATTTCAAATTAAGCATTCATTTTGATTGGTTTGAATTAATAATTGAAATCATAAACCAATATCTTGTGTATAAAAAAAAATTTGATTGAAATATGTTAATTAAAATATTTTCCCATCTTTCAGACCTTTTGTTTTTCTAATGTGATGTGCTAAAGAAAGTGATTTATTGTTCAGAAAAAATTCTTCTCAGTGTTGGCTATCCAATCAGTTTCAATTGTTCCCAAAACCACCAAAATTTCACCTAAAACGAAAACCCCAGTCTCTAACTTGAATCCCCACCCTTCTTTGGCCGAGAGTGACGCACCACAAAAACCAGACGCTCCGGAACACTCCAACAACTCTCACCCCAGCCGTCCTTTACGAAGGACCGTCAGAAACCGCTCCATAGTCTCGGAATCCAGTCTGCGCTCTTTACTCGGCTCTGTGGGTTGCAGCTCTTCCAACCTCAGTGTGTTGGCCTCTGCGCCGTACTGCAACATTGCAGCGCAGGAGCCTCAGCCGCGTCACGAGTACACACCCGGTGAATGCGTGCACAACCCACTCACTTTACCGTCCCTCCTACAGAACAAGGTAAATATTATTATAAAGTTACAATCTTGAGATTACTATTTCTATTATATTCATTCTCTAGTCTATTTGGACACTTAATTAACATGCTTCACTTCTGAATTGTACATTTCTTCCTTCTATTTATGTTTTTTCTTAACATTTCTTTAATATTATATGTTAATTTAATAGCATTTTTCAACAGCTATTGAATTCAATGTTGTTGGCAACAGTTCATACACAGTAAATGTACAAAATTTCATAAACAGACATCTAAAACTCTAACTACTATAGATATAGTATTCATTCTATCAATGCTATAAGTAGGTGTATGTAAGTACGAAGTAGCTTTTCTGCATCTTCTTTACTTGCCAAAAATATGGAAGGTGCCTCTCTTTCACTTTCCCATCTTCATTATTTCCTCTCATGGTTAATACCATCAATTCAATGTTTTCCTGGTACAGTAGAACTCCTCTATAGTGAATCAGTTGTGATGAACCCAGTATAGTGAACAAATTTTCTTAAGTATGCCATAAAATAACCTTCAGTTTTCTAAAACTGATGCTAATTCATCCCAGACGTAAGAAATTTTGTTCACTATACGGGGTAGCTGCATCCTAACTCGGTTCACTATAGAGGAGTTCACTGCAATTCATTAGGCGTCACGTGTTCCCATGTAAAGCAGTGGTGGGAATTTCCTGCAGTGGTGCCAACCTCATTCAGGGTCTTTACTGATTAGCAGTGTGTACTTCATTTCCTCTCTCTGATACAATTGGCTTCTATTTTTGGTTGTCGGGGTAAATCTCGAGTTATAGTACCTCTCAACATTTTCGATCATGTAAGATAAAGATATAATAATTATTCAACACTACAACTAACAAGCAGTCATTTTTTTTAAAGACAATGCTTTTCCATTAAAATAAGAACTGGTTATTACTTTTCAAACATTTTTATCTCGTAAATTGTTATTGGCAGAAACTTGAATTTATGTAGGGTAAGTTAGGAATTATCGGTCATTACTACACCTTCGTTCATAAATTCAAAAACTATATAATTATTATTTATTTCAGTTGGTCATCCACCTGCAGGTATCATGGATACCTACCAACTAAAATGAATAATAATTTTATCGTTTTTCCTTATATTCTCGTGGAAAAAGTAGGAGGAGCTTAGCAAAAAGTCTGGTGGAAAGACTTAAAAACCCTACGTGTGTACGGCCCTTGAGAGTTTATCATACAGTGATTTGTTTCTTTTGATCGATCTTCCTTCAAGGTGATAATTTTACTCTGTTGCCATGGCAATATCATTCCACTTAGTCATTTTAAGCGAGTTCTTTACCGAACTAATTTCTTAATTTAAGTTATGTAATACCTAATAAAAGTGTCTATTAAACTACCAACCACTTGATTGATTTGGGTAATAATAATTAAGGCGGTAATTAAAAATGTGGTCGCATTCATTCTGGCTGGTATTCGTTTTATTGGATCTGGTCTCTTTGCCTTTTAATTACCATCAAAATTCATATCATTTATTAAATAAAATGCTCTTAAATGTATATAAAAGTTTATAATTATTGAACTAGTGATGAAGAGATTTTTAAAATTTGTATCCATAATACCTGTAGGTATCATGGATACTATTTCTAATATTAATGATTATATCGTTTTTTCTTATATGACCGAAGATGTGAAACTTAGCGATAATTCGTAACTTGCCCTGAAAATGTCTACTGGATTCAGTGTTTTTGTAATGGTTAGTGTTGGTATTGCGTCATGGCACTGCATTCCTTCCTACTGACATTGATGTGCATATTTCACTGTGAGAGAAGATAAGATATGCACTATACACTACTGGGACACTGCCAAGAACCTACGCATTGAGCAAGCAACGTGTGCTGCTGACGCGAGGTGTGTCCTTGTGCTGTACTTCGTGTGATATGGTGTACTTCGTGAGACATGTGTACTTTGTGGGACATAGTGTACCGTGTATTTTGCAGGCATGGTGTACTTCGTTGTCATAGTGTACCGTGTAGTATGCGGGGTACAGTGTCCTTAGTGGAACAATTATTGCACTGTATAATATATATCCCAATCTAACTCGCTGTAATGAGTAATGTCCTCACTCAACGTACTCTAAATATTTTTCTTTCGAATTCACTACCTATTGATGACTGTGGTACGTACAAACACACTGACGTTCTGTTCTGAGAGGGTGTGTGTGTGCGTGTTAACAGTAACTAACGTAAATAGACACGGGGGGTAAATAGTGTCCGCTAAACACTGTAGCACTGTACTTCTTTAGGGTAAGTTATTAGTTATTGAACGGTTCCACATAGCCGATCATATAAAGAAGTTAACTCTTTATGAGCATAATATTTAGAAGTTACCTTAGCGATCGCCGCTACCAGTGACATATCGCGGTGCATTTCGTACTCTACGTGTAGCACGCTATGTTTAAAAGCGTTGACCTTTGTTATTGTGACCTTGGTAGAAATAGAGCCGTGGGGTCTGCGTACCATCGCACTGATAACTGAAACACCGGCACTGCAAACATAAAGTGCTGCTAATATTGAGCAGATGTTTCCTCGTATTTGCGTGCATCGTCAGGTGCATATGTTATGCACTTGCTGTAGAAGATGAGCAGTGGACTTGCTGTAGGAGATGAGCAGTGGACTTGCTGTAGGAGATGAGCAGTGGACTTGCTGTAGAAGATGAGCAGTGGACTTGCTGTAGAAGATGAGCAGTGGACTTGCTGTAGAAGATGAGCAGTGGACTTGCTGTAGAAGATGAGCAGTGGACTTGCTGTAGAAGATGAGCAGTGGACTTGCTGTAGAAGATGAGCAGTGGACTTGCTGTAGAAGATGAGCAGTGGACTTGCTGTAGAAGATGAGCAGTGGACTTGCTGTAGAAGATGAGCAGTGGACTTGCTGTAGAAGATGAGCAGTGGACTTGCTGTAGAAGATGAGCAGTGGACTTGCTGTAGAAGATGAGCAGTGGACTTGCTGTAGGAGATGAGCAGTGGACTTGCTGTAGGAGATGAGCAGTGGACTTGCTGTAGAAGATGAGCAGTGGACTTGCTGTAGAAGATGAGCAGTGGACTTGCTGTAGAAGATGAGCAGTGGACTTGCTGTAGAAGATGAGCAGTGGACTTGCTGTAGAAGATGAGCAGTGGACTTGCTGTAGAAGATGAGCAGTGGACTTGCTGTAGAAGATGAGCAGTGGACTTGCTGTAGAAGATGAGCAGTGGACTTGCTGTAGAAGATGAGCAGTGGACTTGCTGTAGAAGATGAGCAGTGGACTTGCTGTAGAAGATGAGCAGTGGACTTGCTGTAGAAGATGAGCAGTGGACTTGCTGTAGAAGATGAGCAGTGGACTTGCTGTAGAAGATGAGCAGTGGACTTGCTGTAGAAGATGAGCAGTGGACTTGCTGTAGAAGATGAGCAGTGGACTTGCTGTAGAAGATGAGCAGTGGACTTGCTGTAGAAGATGAGCAGTGGACTTGCTGTAGAAGATGAGCAGTGGACTTGCTGTAGAAGATGAGCAGTGGACTTGCTGTAGAAGATGAGCAGTGGACTTGCTGTAGAAGATGAGCAGTGGACTTGCTGTAGAAGATGAGAAGTGCACTTATTGTAGATGTGCAATGCACTCGTTGTAGGTACTTTATATATAATTTATATTAAAAAAGTGTTTGTTTAATTAGTATAGAGAAGATATGTGAGGTGTATTTAGTACCTATATGCTGTAATATGATCCTACTAATGGTAAAGGTTGCAACTCTGTATCCTTTAAGTGTACAGGATAACGTAAATGTATCCTAGATAATGCATGAGATAGTGTACTGGATATGTATTACCTATATACTTCTAATATTGAGTACATGTTTCTATAGAGCAATGTTTCTTAAACTGTGTGTAAAATACATGTAAATATTTAATATGGTAACTGAGTAATTGTATTTTTTGATTATGTTATATTACCTGGTTACGCTACTTACTCTCCTGCAACACTTTCAGTCCTTATTTTATTGAATTATAACCACTTAGTATTATTTATTGCATTAACAGTAGTATGTATCATTTCATATCCCATTAAACTTGCTAGGGTAATTATATTATTCTAGTGGCTAATGGCTGAAAAAACTAACTAAAGTTTAAGAAACTCGGCTATAGAGCAATGTTCATAATCTATGTTCTAACCAAAGTTTAAGAATGCTATAGATCTATGATAATAATCTAAGGGGTCCATATAACCCCCGCACACCCTACCCCCACTTCCGGAGACGGATCTGCCTGCTGTAAATCAATAAAGGCAGCATAGGCAGTTTTTGCCACTATTGTCATCAGATGGTCCTTAGTTATTCCTACTCTGAACCGTGGCCTGCTTTAAGGGCCGTACACACGCAGGTTTTTTTTAGTCTTTCCACCATACTTTTTGCTAAGCTCCTCCTATCTTTTCCACGAGAATTTATGGAAAAACTATATTAATCGTATAATTGTTATTTTATTTCAGTTGGTATCCATGATACCCTGCAGGGTATCATGGATACCAACTGAAATAAAATAATAATTATACGATTTATAAAGTTTTTCCATACATTCGTGGAAAAAGTAGGAGGAGCTTAGCAAAAAGTCTGGTGGAAAGACTTAAAAAAAACCTGCGTGTGTACGGCCCTTTATAGGGTAAGTTATGAGTTGGCAAGCAGTTACTCATTCTCGATCATACGAGATAAAAGTATATAATGATTGTTTAACTTTTAGTATAGTTAATCTTTTTTTATCGAAAATGTGGAACCGCCCGATAATTTGAAACTTGCTCTACTGATTTTTATTTTTAGAGAAAGTGTATTTGTATTAAATTTAATGTAAACCTGTACTGAATGGTCTGTTTTAGTTCATTTTATTGATCCAGTGTTTTTATCCAATAAACCACTATTCAACTTGTAACCGCTGTGTTATATTTTAGATTAGTTTTTTTCTCGTCTTTTTAACTATAAAAACACTTGTATAGAAACCGCATGAACGCCTATGTGTATTCTCTTCAGTATAGGGTGCGTTCTGAGTTTTTGATCATGTAGATATTTTTTTCATAATTATTTTACTTTTAATTTAAATGATGAAAAGAAATCTTTTGATCGAAGATGCGAAACGTCCCATTACTAGGAACTTACCAAGCTACCCTATATTCTATTCCATTACCATTAGGTATTCTATTGCATTGAAAAAGATTAAACAACTACGATTAGAATATATTTTATAACTAGGATGTGAAAATTTGAAACAATAATAATGAAAATGTTTAATTTACACAATTTTCAAACTATCCTGGTCCCAAAAGGGCCTGGGCATCTCACTTTAAAAACCACTGGTATAGACGACTACAGAGCTTTGTCCTGACCCTCTGCGTGAATATTACTGCTGATTGTAATACAAAGCTATTATTGTATGGTGATGTTCATAACAGTACAATCAGCGTAGACTGGCGCCAAATGGCACATCTTACCCGTTATCTGGGGACTCTAAGAATATTTAGGCTTCTCAGTGTTTCCAATCAATGAAGTAACTTTCAAATTAATAACGAATCGAAGACCTTCTAATTCAGCGGTTCTCTATACCGTTTTCTTCAGGGACCCCTGCATAGAAAACGATTTTAACTGTGGACCCCCTGAGATAAAAATAAGATCTTAGCGAGTACTGTTCTGAGTAGATATTATAAAAGTAATTATTCCAAATAAAAAAAGTTTACAGGTAGATAATTAAAACTACAAATTGTTCAAACATACATTCATATAACACTTACTATTTTGTAATTACTATTGATGATTAATATATAAATTTATTTCAAAGTGTTGTACATATACTCGAAAAATATGAAAACTGTTATTAACCTATTGAAGACTAGGTGTCTTGCTTATAGCTAAATGGTCCATGGGACCCTTATAGGGAACCTCTGGTCTACTTTCTGTGTTATATGTACTCTATTCCCTCAGTCAATTAATATACATAGATAGCAGTGTTTGAATGTGATGAACAGATCACTTCACAATCTTTGTGAAAGTCAGGTGACGAAGGTGTACATTTCCTTTTGAAGGAGGTCAATGAAATCAGCTGATATGGTTAGGTGGGGTCACACTGGGGCCCACCTGGGGCACTGGTCAACCAGTGCTATTATTTGTATATAGTTTTTTCTTATGTGACCGACTGGCCAATGATTCGTAATTCACCCTACCTATTTTCAAATAGTCAGTGGATGCTTGTCCCTGAAATAATGTTCTCGGTATCAATGATACCTCCACCGTGTATCCCAGATACCGAAATGTTTTTTTTTCTGTTCCAATCCTAGATGCACATTCACTAACGAGTGTGCCGAATTTAGCCACACTTATTCGTAACTGTTAGGAGTCTCTAACGGAGAATGTGAATAGAAAGTGGCGGCGCCGTGAACTAGATTGGGGTGATGTAGAGGATTGCTTCACCGGTTAAACAGTCTAACCATTAAGTAACCCTCAATCGAGAAAGTACGATGGATATTTAGATTAGCACTTGCTACATCTCCAGCTGATGATATCTCTCCACTCGAGTAGTTGTACAATGGTCCGAGACTTCAATAATGCAGTCAGTATCTCTTTCGTTATTTTTATACTATGATGGAAATTAATTAACCAAATGTTATGGGTTAAGAAAGACTTTTTGAGTGTTGCCAGACGCATTTTATCAATTTAACATGTTCTGGTATCTCTCGTGTTCCTTAAGATCTAGCAATCTCGTCAACTCCATTCTCCGTCCATGAGTGTGAATACATTTATTCTCGGGGTCACGCCATGTCCTCACCTTCTAGGGACACAACCCATCGCATTCTATTGACCCCCTAGTTTGAACTCCGCCCCCACTTCATCCTTCATCGGACAAACTGGTGCACCACACTAGGCTAACTTACGAATTGTCGGTCAGTTCCACATCTTCGGTCATATGAGAAAACGATATAATTATTTTTGTATTTATGGATACCAATAGGAATTATTATATCATTTTTTCTTGTATGGCCGAAGATGTGGAACTGGCCGATAATTCGTCATTTACCCCACCTATTGGCATTCTCTAACCCTTTCAGGTTGACTCTAATGGGGTGACTAATTACCCTCTACTAGGGTTTATAGGTTGGAGTTGCTTTGCTGTTCCAAGAAGTGAATTTTGGCTATTTTAAAAGTGAAAGAAGTGAATGTTGAGCTCTGGCTGGCATTTCAGATTATGTAACAACTGGAACCGAAAGTTATCCACAGAGAGAAGGTGCTCTGCAGTTATTGAAATATAACAAATAATGAATATCACGCTAACTAGATGCAAGCTAGAGCAAGTTTTTAAGTATCGGTCAGTACTACATCTTCGGTACCCGGGTTTGCAGAATTATTAGATAGCTCTGTGTAATAATAATAATTTTTATATTGTTTATCCTTATATGACGGAAGATGTAGTACTGACCGATAATTAAGAACTTACCCTATCTATGCTAAATTTGGCGAAAGAAAAAGTGGCATTCAATGGAGATGCACAGATTGATGTAATTTTGCTAGAATTAACAATATGGCACTTTTAACTCAGTACCATAAAATGCCAGTAACTAATATACATTAGAATTAATCTTATTGCTTTTAGTATTATAAATACAATTAGTTATTTTAGTGATGCCAATGCTTGATGGGAGTGTTAGGGTACGTTCTGAATTGTCGGACAGTTCAACATTTTCGATCATATAAGAAAATAAAATATAATTTAACATTTTAACTAGCGAGTTGAATCATTTTTTTCTTCTATGATCGAGAATGTGAACTGTCCGATAAGTCCTAACTTCCCCTCGCTCAGAATGAGCGTGTGGTTGTTCAGTCACCACTGTACTAGTGTGTAGTGGTAGGTCATGGTCTCACTTTGAGTCTTCCCTTTCAGCTTCCTGTGTCAAACGATACTCCTGTCCAACCCTCTAAACTGTACACAAACAACTTACAACTGGTAATAAATGTCTAACTGCCACTGCAACTTTGGAAGCATGTCTGGTTATTGTTTTAAAGTGATTGGTGAATGAGTATCGGAATGTGATTGAAATGTTGTCAAATGGAGCTGAAATGAGAGAAATGTTAAGGAGGATCGTATGGATATTTGAGTAATGTCGTGTGTTTCTTGGGAAAATGTCGTGTGTTTCTTGGGAAAATGTCGTGTGTTTCTTGGGAAAATGTCGTGTGTTTCTTGGGAAAATGTCGTGTGTTTCTTGAGAAAATGTCGTGTATTTCTTGGGAAAATGTCGTGTGTTTATTGAAGTAATGTGTGTTTCTTGGGAAAATGTCGTGTATTTCTTGGGAAAATGTCGTGTGTTTATTGAAGTAATGTCGTGTGTTTCTTGGGAAAATGTCGTGTGTTTCTTGGGAAAATGTCGTGTGTTTCTTGGGAAAATGTGTGTTTATTGAAGTAATGTCGTGTGTTTATTGAAGTAATGTCGTGTGTTTCTTGAAGTGTATTCATGTGAATATATATATTGTTTTCTAAGTCAACCTAATTGAATAAATTTCTTTTAATTCCTCCATCTCCAAATTTGTATACTAACGATCAACCTATGCTCATTATGCCTAAAAGCTCATTCCAATAAGCATGAGTTTGCTAGTGTGGCTCATTCCAATGAGCATGAGTCTGCTAGTGTGGCTCATTCCAATGAGCATGAGTCTGCTAGTGTGGCTCATTCCAATGAGCATGAGTCTGCCAGTGTGACTCATTCCAATGAGCATGAGTCTGCTAGTGTGGCTCATTCCAATGAGCATGAGTCTGCTAGTGTGGCTCATTCCAATGAGCATGAGTCTGCTAGTGTGGCTCATTCCAATGAGCATGAGTCTGCTAGTGTGGCTCATTCCAATGAGCATGAGTTTGCTAGTGTGGCTCATTCCAATGAGCATGAGTTTGCTAGTGTGGCTCATTCCAATGAGCATGAGTCTGCTAGTGTGGCTCATTCCAATGAGCATGAGTCTGCTAGTGTGGCTCATTCCAATGAGCATGAGTCTGCTAGTGTGGCTCATTCCAATGAGCATGAGTCTGCTAGTGTGGCTCATTCCAATGAGCATGAGTCTGCTAGTGTGGCTCATTCCAATGAGCATGAGTCTGCTAGTGTGGCTCATTCCAATGAGCATGAGTCTGCTAGTGTGGCTCATTCCAATGAGCATGAGTCTGCTAGTGTGGCTCATTCCAATGAGCATGAGTCTGCTAGTGTGGCTCATTCCAATGAGCATGAGTTTGCTAGTGTGGCTCATTCCAATGAGCATGAGTTTGCTAGTGTGGCTCATTCCAATGAGCATGAGTTTGCTAGTGTGGCTCATTCCAATGAGCATGAGTTTGCTAGCGTGACTCATTCCAATGAGCATGAGTCTGCCAGTGTGACTCATTCCAATGAGCATGAGTCTGCCAGTGTGACTCATTCCAATGAGCATGAGTCTGCCAGTGTGACTCATTCCAATGAGCATGAGTCTGCCAGTGTGACTCATTCCAATGAGCATGAGTCTGCTAGTGTGACTCATTCCAATGAGCATGAGTCTGCCAGTGTGACTCATTCCAATGAGCATGAGTCTGCCAGTGTGACTCATTCCAATGAGCATGAGTCTGCCAGTGTGACTCATTCCAATGAGCATGAGTCTGCCAGTGTGACTCAATGAAATGACCTCCTAGTCATTAGCACTTGATTGTCATTGACTCGTCTCATCCTCTCTGTAATAGAGGACATTATGTGGGTAAGTTCTGAGTAGTCGGACGCTTCCACTTTTTCGATCCTATAAAAAAACTATGATTGAAAATAAAATAATTTCATATGATCTTAAATATAGAACTGTCCGATAATTAGAATTTCCCTATTCAGCTTTGTAACATAGAGTTGATATAGAGATATACTAGCAGTTTCTTTTATAATGGTGTATTCCCTTTACTAAATCTTACACAGCTACAGCTTACAGTATTATCAGGTTGGTTGAGAAGTAACTCCGAAAAAAGTAACCAGTAGGAGAGCCTTGCGCAAACTTGGTACAAATTCACCATTCGCGACCTATTACTACCATGCCAAGAAGCTAGTGTTAAGATCAATCAATCCACTCTACTCCAACTGAAATGACGCCAAATTTTTTGCCATAGCCTTTTTTCACTGCTAGAATGACCTACAGTGACGTCACAGCTGTGATATGGCCTGGTATGTACTCTGTTTGTGTACAATCTATCTTCAAATTTCTCAGGACGTTATAAACTCAGTCTTTCATTTTTTTATCTTCTTCAACATAGGGATGAATACACAATATCAACATAGCTATTATCTATGTTCTTCATACCAGAAATAACCATATGTGAGGTGCATAGGTATTTTCCAAGGGAATGTTTTTATTGACTATTTCTCCTCATGTAGTCATTGTGATGATCATTTCCCTGTGAATATTTCCTTTTCGTCACATCTGTACGGTAGATGTACAGTGATAACTTCCTACTTTGAAATAACGGTTCAGTACGTTTCTCCTCAAGACATATCCTCCAAACGCTAGTTTGTAGTGCGGTCTTCAGGTGATCTTATTTGGGCACACTACTTTATGATACACTGTTGGTCGGTACCTATTAATAGGTAAGAACCATAGTGGTTCAGGGTCCCAACATTATGATATACTGTTGGTCTGTACCTCTTACTAGGTTAGAACCATTGTGGTTCAGGGTCCCAACATTATGATACACTGTTGGTCGGTACCTCTTACTAGGTAAGAACCATAATGGTTCAGGTTACTAAATTTATGATGTACTGATGGCTATTTTGGTGGTCATCAACGTTAAATAGCATTCATGGTTTCTACTTTTATTCTTTACTGTTAAACAACCCTATATCATGCCTATGATATTCTGCAGTAAAGTAAGTTCCGAATTACCGGTCAGTTCCACATCTTCGGTCATATAAGAAAGAAACGATATTTCAATAATTAAAAGCAAATAATTATTAAAATATCGTCTTTTCTTATTTGAACGAAGATGAGGAACTTACCGTACATCTCATTGCAAAAGCAATTTAGTTCTGTTCTGCTAGAACTGTCACTTCTCAACTTTCCACTCTTCTGAACCAATTCTCTTTTCTTGTCACTAACAGTACTGTTCTATACTGTGTGTTACTTACAGTACTGCACTCTATTCTACTACTGCTAGTGTCGAGAAAGGAAAGTCACTGTATCAATTAGTTTCTTCATCATTTCTCCAGTGATTTTAGCTGATCTGTTCATTTTTTGTGTCACAATTCAATTTGAAATGTGGCAAGAGATGTGTGTTTTTTGAGTGAATCAAAGCTAGCAATTCGTTTGAAAGTGATCAGTGACGTAAGTTTGTAACTTTCATAACTACTGCAGTCATGAGAGGGAGTGAATGGAGAGATAAAGCATTCACCTGGCAGGTAGAGCATTCACCTGGCAGGTAGAGCATTCACCTGGCAGGTAGATCATTCACCTGGCAGGTAGATCATTCACCTGGCAGGTAGATCATTCACCTGGCAGGTAGATCATTCACCTGGCAGGAAATTTGGTGTATTTAGGAAGATGGTCATCACTCTGTATATAATTTGTAGCTTCATCTGTTAGACTAACATTCACTCTATTTTGTAGCATCTATATCTATCTTGTATATACCTACTACCCATTCATTATTAATTTCTTATGATGTTCAAATGGTAGTCCTAATTTTTCTGAGAGGGTGCAGTAAGTTTCACTGAAGATCCTGTACTGGTTTTCACCAGCACCATTTCCACTAGTTTTCTCTTCAACTTTCAGTCTTTCACTGCACTTTCTATGACGCTTTCGAGCACTCACTCGCTTTTCTCTTTCTAGCATTTTGCCAGCCTAATTGTTAGAGGGTTGCTTGTGATGCTAGAATTTAATAATCAACTAATTCGTTATGGTTTTCTGAAATTGAATCTATATCTGGTAATTGACCAATATTTAATTAACTTTCAGTTCCATGTTAATGAATATCTCTCTACTTATAATCAACTCTAACAGCTGTGGTTATTGAAACAGTCTACATGTGTTTATTTAGGTTAAAAAGCTTTACCTGGTCATTTAGACTTTTAATTGAAGATGTTACCTAGCCAGTTAGACTTTTAATTGAAGATGTTACCTAGCCAGTTAGACTTTTAATTGAAGATGTTACCTAGCCAGTTAGACTTTTAATTGAAGATGTTACCTAGCCAGTTAGACTTTTAATTGAAGATGTTACCTAGCCAGTTAGACTTTTAATTGAAGATGTTACCTAGCCAGTTAGACTTTTAATTGAAGATGTTACCTAGCCAGTTAGACTTTTAATTGAAGATGTTACATAGCCAGTTAGACTTTTAATTGAAGATGTTACATAGCCAGTTAGACTTTTAATTGAAGATGTTACATAGCCAGTTAGACTTTTAATTGAAGATGTTACATAGCCAGTTAGACTTTTAATTGAAGATGTTACATAGCCAGTTAGACTTTTAATTGAAGATGTTACATAGCCAGTTAGACTTTTAATTGAAGATGTTACCTAGCCAGTTAGACTTTTAATTGAAGATGTTACATAGCCAGTTGGACTTTTAATTGAAGATGTTACATAGCCAGTTGGACTTTTCATTGAAGATGTTACATAGCCAGTTGGACTTTTCATTGAAGATGTTACATAGCCAGTTAGACTTTTCATTGAAGATGTTACCTAGCCAGTTAGACTTTTAATTGAAGATGTTACCTAGCCAGTTAGACTTTTCATTGAAGATGTTACCTAGCCAGTTAGACTTTTAATTGAAGATGTTACCTAGCCAGTTAGACTTTTAATTGAAGATGTTACCTTGTCTGTTAGACTTAATTTTTATCATATTATTCGTTTATTGAATGCTCACAGGCTTCGTGCAAAATTTGTATATTACTCGTACATTTTATTGTTACAATGCATTAAATATAATTTATGGAATTTCTATTTGTGGTAAATCTTAAATCAATTTAGTCTTATTTTACTTTCTGTTTACATATATAACATTCTTTAATTTACTTATAAATTATAAAATAAGGATTGATAGTGACTAGCTATAAATAATGTATTTTATTGAAAGTATTATATAATCAATTTTTTTTGTGCTAGTACATGACGTTTTTCTTTATCACTGTTGTACGTTTTGCCTGCTGTGCTAGTACCTGTTTTGCCTGCTGTGCTAGTACCTGTTTTGCCTGCTGTGCTAGTACCTGTTTTGCCTGCTGTGCTAGTACCTGTTTTGCCTGCTGTGCTAGTACCTGTTTTGCTTGTGCTAGTACCTGTTTTGCTTGTGCTAGTACCTGTTTTGCCTGCTGTGCTAGTACCTGTTTTGCCTGCTGTGCTAGTACCTGTTTTGCTTGTGCTAGTACCTGTTTTGCCTGCTGTGCTAGTACCTGTTTTGCCTGTGCTAGTACCTGTTTTGCCTGTGCTAGTACCCTCTGTTCCATTAAATTTCAATGTCTCTCTATGCGGAAACAATCCCACTGTTCCAAACACTGCAAACTGCTACTCGTTACATTTCAATAGCTATTAGTGTTTTTTTTAGATATTTTAAGAGCGATATGATCTGAATAGTTCGGTAGCTCTACGTTGAAGACACAGTTTCACTTAATTATCATTAGGGTTGTGACAATATGCTTCCAAAATCATAGATCCCGAAGATATAGACTGAGAGAATTAAAGAGTGTTGAATCGTTCTACTCTATCGATATGTAGCCTGAGTATTAGATACCATTTCGTCTGAAATATTCTTCATATCTATGATTTTGAAAAGCATATTGTCACAACCCTAGTTATCAGTGATGTATAACAGATAGTGAGTGTTGTGAGTGATAGTGAGGATAGTGATAGTGAGGTCTTCAACTAGATCATTATGATGTTGAAAAATATCTTCTACTTCAATCATAGAAAAATAAGTCGAATTTTTTTTTTAACTCTAATTTGGTTGCTGGGGTTCATTGATGGCAATAAAAATTAAATAAGTATATATTATATATATTTTTTTCTTCGAACCTTCTGATTATTTAGAACTTACCCATTGCATGAAATTGTCGATGACTTCTTCAGTCCCTCATAGTCAGTCAGTCACTCGTGGTTTGTCTATGACTTCTTCAGTCAGTGAGTGGCGTGACTGACCTGCTCACCGAGGTGACCTTTTCACCAAAGGTTCAAGTAGCGGCGTGTGCCTTGAAACTGAGGGTTCAACTTTCCTCGCCACTTTTACATTGCAACAACCTTATCTCAAACACACTCGGGAGAAATAGGTCTTGTGTTAGTTGAGATCAAAAGCTTGTTTAAGTGGTAGACAACTAGGGTAAGTTACGAATTCTCGGTCAGTACTACATCTTCGGACATATAAGAAATTTAAAAAAAATTGTTATTATTACACAGTGCTATCTAATACTTCTGCAAACCCGGGTTTGCAGAAGTATTAGATAGCACTGTGTAATAATAACAATTTTTATATTATTTTTTCCTTTTATGACCGAAGATGTAGTACTGACCGATAATTCGTAACTTATCCTAGGCATTATTATCTTGACTAATACCTAGTGAATTAACTAGGTTTCTAGAAATGTTGAGGTTTTCATTTTATCTGTTCAGTATGGCCTTTGGCTCTGAAGCAGACGTTGAACACCTGCTAAAATATATCTGTTCTGTTAATTCAATGTAGCCAAAGCATGTCCAAACCAAATAATTGTTATAGTTAATACCTAAAGAACGAACGGGGATGTCTATCTGGTTTGTGAGCTGGAATAGTCAGTAGTGGTGCATTAAGTTAACTTACCAAATATCGGTCATATAATAAAAAAATCTACGATATTGATTAGGGTATTTTCACTGTTTATTTTCTTAGTTTATTTCATTTCACCAATGTAATAAACTAATCAATATTTTAACGTTTTTGACCGAATAAGTGAAACTGGTCGATAATTTGTACTCTACAATTTACCCTATGTCAGTAGATAATGTATTGGCACTTAGTGTATTGGTGTACTGTTGTATTGGCACTTAGTGTATTGGTGTACTGTTGTATTGGCACTTAGTGTATTGGTGTACTGTTGTATTGGCACTTAGTGTATTGGTGTACTGTTGTATTGGCACTTAGTGTATTGGTGTACTGTTGTATTGGCACTTAGTGTATTGGTGTACTGTTGTATTGGCACTTAGTGTATTGGTGTACTGTTGTATTGGCACTTAGTGTATTGGTGTACTGTTGTATTGGCACTTAGTGTATTGGTGTACTGTTGTATTGGCACTTAGTGTATTGGTGTACTGTTGTATTGGTACAGCTGCAGCCCTATTTTTCCAGAGAAAGTGTGTCAGTGCTAAAGTTTGCGCTCAATAGACTTCTCTGCCCTTGTGATAGTCACACGGAGAAAGCCACGCTCATGCTCAGCCATGCTCATGCTCACTCTGAGCAACTAGGTGCTCATGCTTACTGCGAGGGTGCTCATTCTCACTTTCATGCTCATTTTTTGTCGGGGTAAGTGACGAGTTTTCCGAGGATTCCACTTAAATGATCATGTAAGAATAATAAATATAACAATTGTTATTTAAATTATTATTTATATTCTTATATGTTCGAAAAAGTGTAACCGTCCGATAACTCTGTACTTACCCCTTACAAATGTTTCAAACTAGGGCATAGATTATCTATGTCTATTTATAATATCCTTGCCTATTTAGTATTTAGTCTCACATGTCAACTAATGACTTATTTCCTTCACTTCCTATGTCTCAAGGTGGGTCTAGATTTCCCTCCACGTTTCTCCTGTGTTCTCTGGCTGTTCTATACTGCTCTTTCTTTAGTGTTCCTAGTGTTCTTCCTAGTTAGTGTTCGCTAGGCCTTTTCGGTGAGTAGATAGAATGCTGCTGCATCCTTCATAACAATCTAAGGAAGCTGATGTCTACAATAAAGCTAATAGTGTGTCACGGCCATAGCCATAGGGGGGTCACAGGGAGGGGGGGGGGGTAGAGTCTCTGAGAATTCAGATTGAGGTGAAATAACTAACGTGAAAACATTACCGATAGATGGGGGGGGGTAAGTTACGAATTAGCGGTCGGTTTCACATCTTCGGTCATGTAATGGGAAACAATATAATTTAAATTTAAGTGGGAACTATGATACCTGCAGGTATCAAGGATACAAAATAAACTAACTGCAATTATCATGGATACTAATACAAATTAAATGGTTATTATTCTATCGTTGTTTTCTTATATGACTAAAGATGTGGAACTGACCGATAATTCGTAACTTACCCTATGGGAAAAATTCAATGTTTATCTTTTTGTTAGTAGATTTTGTTATCGTTCAAGTGGTTGAATCTCGTGAATTCACTTTAAATTTATAAATTTCACGAGAACATTTATGTACGAAGCTCAGTTTCGTGAACGTTGTAGAGTTTGGCGTGTGTAGTAGAATATAGTGTACGCTAACGCACATTATGTGTGTCACATTTTGTATATTCACAGTCTCTCTTAACGTTGTTTGTTAAATTTCTAGGTTATTACTTCCTCTAACAAGGTTCAGATTCTAACTTTTTAAATTGAAAACTGTTTTTAGATGAACCCATGAATTCATTTCTAGTTAGTGTATGTTACGAATTATCGGTCAGGACTACATCTTCGGTCATATAAGAAAAAACAATATAAAAATTATTAGATAGCACTGTGTAATATTAATAATTTTTATATTGTTTTTCTTATATGTTCGAAGATGTAGAACTGACCGATAATTTGTAACTTTCCCTAATATTGTGCTATTATGCATATAAGCAGTAACAGAGCTTTATGTTAGCTACCTACTGTGGCCCCTATTTTCTCTTTTTCTAGTTGTTATTGCTTTCTCATCCCTAGTTACTACAGAACAAACCAACTTTTAAAACTAAAAAGTGTCCTAGAATATCCAATGAACTCTCTCTCTCTATGTCTAACTGTTCACCCTCTGTGCTATTCCTACCAGAGACCCACAATAGGGTCAGTAGGTGACGCCAAGGATGTATGTCATATTTCACCATGAACACACATCATTTCAGTCAACGTGTTCAACACTATCTCCAATGAACATGTTGGAAACATTCCTTATCTTCCTTGGTCATACTCTATCAGTCGATTGTCTAAAGTAGATAGCGTCGAATAAAGCACATTTTAGCTGTCGTTGGTTCCGTTAATGTTTACTTTCATTGTAGAGATATGGGTCAACTACTGCCTGACCCATAATGTACCTATCTACCTCGTCATAATCAATTAAAATATAGCACGAAGATACACCTATAAAGGCATCGGGGAAATCTGTGTCAATTAATGGGGTGGCAGCTAGAGTAAACAGTTAGCCAGCTATCTTTGGCCTTTATGAGTCGTGGTGAGTAAGTGAGTGAGTCGTGGTGAGTGAGTGACTCGTAGTGAGTGAGTGAGTGACTCGTAGTGAGTGAGTGAGTGACTCGTAGTGAGTGAGTGAGTGAGTGACTCGTAGTGAGTGAGTGAGTGAGTGAGTGAGTGACTCGTAGTGAGTGAGTGACTCGTAGTGAGTGAGTGACTCGTAGTGAGTGAGTGAGTGACTCGTAGTGAGTGAGTGAGTGACTCGTAGTGAGTGAGTGAGTGACTCGTGGTGAGTGAGTGAGTGACTCGTGGTGAGTGAGTGACTCGTGGTGAGTGAGTGAGTGACTCGTGGTGAGTGAGTGAGTAACTCGTGGTGAGTAAGTGAGTAACTCGTGGTGAGTAAGTGAGTGACTCGTGGTGTGTAGATCATGATGAGTATTCATGTGTTGTGAGTAACTCACGGAGTCACTAGGAGTCGATATAAAAAATATCATTATTCCCTAATCATTTAGATCAATTAGTCTAGGAATGCAATAATAAGCCTACAATATAACCTTCTGCAAATTTTCAAAGGTAGCTAATAGATAAAAAATAGTTATAAAAATTATTCAAATGGCATTCATATTCGTTTCCTATTTTCCTTCCTCTTGTTTCTGTGTCTCATGAAGTTTAAACTGTCTTTAATATTTCTTTCAGATACAACATTTAATTATATAATTTGATAGTTTAGCAAACTTCACCTCTCCCATAAACCGGTTATTTGATAAGTTTCAGACTTCCGTTCCTGTGCTAAACTAGTATATTTTTTATGTAACTCAGTACCAGAGTCCAGGTGCAAGAAACTACTAGGTGATTATTACTAGTAGAGACAATAATGAATCATTGTTGCTGTTTCCTTCTAATTTTCTGGTTGCCTATTTTTAACAATGTCTTACCTTTTTCTGTTACTCTAATTATCAGCTGTGTTTTAAATGTCCTTCCTAACCGTCCGTTTTTTATTTTTTTAGATCAGTGAAGCTGAACAGCGCGACTCGCACTCCATCTACCTGGCAGCAGCGTCCCACCAGCAGTACCTAGCCAACAGGAACGTGGTAGAGAGGAGCATAGCCACCAGGAGCAGCAGCGCTATCATTGCTGACAGTTCTGACAGTCACCACCAGGCAAGGAGAATCCTGCCTGAGCTGCTCATCATAGAGGACAGCACCCGGAGAACGCCTGCCGATTCAACGCGGCAACGGAAACGGAGAGGAGTCAACCAGGGAGAATCTTTGCTTCTAACCAATCAGCAACTAGGTAAGACATTGATTTAACTGTTAACTTTAGGAAATCAATTACGATTTTCAATCTGTGATTTGATGAGGAATAGCAATATCAAATCAATTTTTTTATATATATTACCCCCAATTTCATCCGTATAAGAATTATTTCAAATTTATATACCGAACTGTTTACAAAATCTTGGTACTGATATAGATAGAACTTGCACTGTATTGAACATGTTAGCTTGTTACTGTACTCCACTGTCTATGCAAAATACATAGATGCCCTTTTACTTGGTTCTTGAAGCGGTTTGGTAAATCATGCAAAGATAAATCTCTTCATTTTACATTTACTTCTCTGCTTCATTGTTCAAAAGGATTGATTTAAATATTCCTTTTGAAGCGCTGAGATAGCAGTCAGTCATTGTTACCATTTTGTTAGTTGGCCCCTTGGTCTGTGTCGGAGAGAGGCCTTAAGGTTGCCAAAGGATAAAGTGTTTAACACTCGTGTGTGCGATGGTGGCCGTTTTTCAAGGCTGGGCCCCCTCCATCACACCAAGGTTAGGGGATTGCCTGCCTGGGCGGTGGATCGATGGCCATGGTATATCACAGTTATGCCTAATGTTATTTACCATTGTGATGCTGCATTAGTGACGTCATCACTCACTCTGTCCTAAAGATGCAACAACTAGCGTGATTAAATTCTTACAGGAAATGTTCTGAAGATTATAGGTTAAGTTACGAATTATCGGTCGGTTCCACATCTTCGGTCATATAAGAATAAATCCATGCTACCTGCAGGTATCATGGATACCATTAAACATTATACAGATAAACAATCGTTTTTTTCTTATATGACCGAAGATGCGGAACCGACCCACAATTCGTAAGTTGCGCTATGTAATTGTAGCCAATGATCGGGCCCCTCCATAGGACCTTGATGCATTACTAGCAGTAGATAGCTACCCCCTAGTTGGCCTAGCTCCTGTCCTTGGTTGCTAGGTACACTAGTAGCTACGCGTCCATGCTTATAACTTTGTCGTATGGGCGGTAGTTTGCGCTCCTAGTTACTAACACTCAATTTAGACACTTTATTCGTCTACTCTAATACGACCACTTTTGTGTAGCAGATATGCTCCTAGTTACTAGGCTGAGTCTTTTCAACTGTTACGCTGCTTTGTACGACCACGTACTATCAATGCGATATTAGTAATATAATGAACACGTTCGTAGTCTACCTAATTATCAATGCGATGTTATAAATATAATCAATTGTTACATAACTGCCTGGTCGTAATAACCGACTTGTTTGCTATGTATTTTTCTAAGCTGCAAAGCCAATGGTTCACTTTTTGCTGTTTGTAACTCTAACAAAATCCTCATTTTCAATCCCTTAATAACAGCGAATTATCCATGTTTTTCAAATTAACTGAAAGGAAGTTCCTTTAATTTGTTTCTCTTCCACCCCCAGGTTTGCTGACCCCCACCAACAACGTGGCACCCCCCAGCAGCTCCTCCTCAGCCCCCCCGGCCGTGTCAGTGCCAAGCGTTAGCAGCGCCATGGCCTCCACCAGGGTGCCGTCCCCCCTGCCTACTGAGCCGAACACCCCAGTGGCGGAGAACTGGTGCTACACCCAAGTGAAGGTCGTGAAGTTCAGCTACATGTGGAGTATTAACAACTTCTCCTTCTGCCGTGAAGAGATGGGGGAGGTACTGAAGTCGTCCACCTTCTCTGCCGGGGCAAACGATAAACTAAAATGGTGAGTGATGGGGGTGAAGTGGTGAGTGATGGGGGTGAAGTGGTGAGTGATGGGGGTGAAGTGGTGAGTGATGGGGGTGAAGTGGAGAGTATGTATTTTTAGTATGATTTAGAATATAGAATGTCTGCTAACTCCTAACTGCCCTTATTCCATTCCTCTCATTAGTTGTAAAGATTGTTGCAACTTATATTGAATAAATTGATGGGTAATTTAATGGTAGTTATAATGAGGCCTTTAAATAGCCATTAAATTCTTCATGAGACTTATCAGTAATCATTAACGTGTTTAATAATTCATAAGGTCGTAAAAATAGTAGCTATAAATTCTTCTCTCTGTGTTTAACTTCAATAATTACATAAAATTCTTTCTTTTTTACTCCTAAAAACTTCATCGAGAGGAAGATTTTATTTTATTTTGTATCTATTTTACATAGTAACTAAATAGTAACTACTGTAGAGTACATTAAATAGGGTTAATTCCGAGTTATCGGTCAGTTCCACATTTTCGATCATTAAAGAAATATTATATAATAACCATCATTTAACTTTTATTTTCTATATCAATTGAAATAAATTCTATTTCTTACATAATCGAAAATGTGTCACCGTTCGATAACTGCTCTCTTACCCTAGATAATAATTTTTATTGAGTACAATGCATTCTACATCACTTATTAGTTCAGACTGTGAATAGCTCATGTGGCACAGAAAATTTATAGTACGTGAATACTGAATAGCATATCAATAGTGTGCTAGATCTCTAAGTATGCTAGATCTCTAAGTATGCTAGATCTCTAAGTATGCTAGATCTCTAAGTATGCTAGATCTCTAAGTATGCTACATCACTGTTCTATAGGGTACATAGTTCTCAAAGTATGCTACATCACTGTTCTATAGAGGACATAGTTCTCTAAGTATGCTACATCACTGTTCTATAGGGTACATAGTTCTCAAAGTATGCTACATCACTGTTCTATAGAGGACATAGTTCTCTAAGTATGCTACATCACTGTTCTATAGAGGACATAGTTCTCTAAGTATGCTACATCACTGTTCTATAGAGGACATAGTTCTCAAAGTATGCTACATCACTGTTCTATAGAGGACATAGTTCTCTAAGTATGCTACATCACTGTTCTATAGAGGACATAGTTCTCAAAGTATGCTACATCACTGTTCTATAGGGTACATAGTTCTCAAAGTATGCTACATCACTGTTCTATAGAGGACATAGTTCTCAAAGTATGCTACATCACTCGTTTTTCAGCATATGTGGCACAGTACTGGAACAGAATTTGGGTCGAAATTTGAAGGTCGTTCTAATCAATAGGTAGCTATGGAGCTAAGTGGGACAACTGGACACATTTAGCACAACTGTCTACTATGCCAGCCTTTTGTCATGAATGGGGTTGTGATGATATGCTTTGAAATGATAGATAGCTTTTAAAATGATAGATCTTAAGAATATCATACACGAAATGAAGTGGTATCGAATACTATATACCGCTGGTGTAGAACAATTCAATACTCTTCAATTCTCTCTGTCTATAATATTATCACGTTCTATGATTTTAAAAGCATAATGTCACAACCCTGCAGGTATCATTGATACCAATTAAAATCAAAGTTAATAATTTATTATGTAGCTGCCTGCTTACTTGATCGAAAATATGAAACTGTCTTATAATTAGTAACTGGAGCAATGAATGATTTATTTTAACAAGTATACTTCCTTACATTCATATTTTCAAATGTTTGATCGAAATGAGTAAAGAGAGTGTCTGTGTGTTATTCATCTTTGCTGTCTTCTTGACGTGCTCTGTGTGACGATATCCTCTTTAAAGACCAACTATAGGGATAGAGCACCATTCTACTACCAATTGGGTCACTGTGTGAACACTGTGCTGGATGTGAACACTGTGTGCTGGATGTGAACAGTGTGTGCTGGATGTGAACAATGTGTGCTGGATGTGAACAATGTGTGCTGGATGTGAACAATGTGTGCTGGATGTGAACAGTTTGTGCTGGATGTGAACAGTTTGTGCTGGATGTGAACAGTTTGTGCTGGATGTGAACAGTTTGTGCTGGATGTGAACAGTGTGTGCTGGATGTGAACAGTTTGTGCTGGATGTGAACAGTGTGTGCTGGATGTGAACAGTGTGTGCTGGATGTGAACAGTGTGTGCTGGATGTGAACAGTGTATGCTGGAGGAGCTCGTTGTGTGTGCTGGAGGAGCTCGTTGTGTGTGCTGGATGTGAACAGTGTGTGCTGGATGTGAACAGTGTATGCTGGAGGAGCTCGTTGTGTGTGCTGGAGGAGCTCGTTGTGTGTGCTGGAGGAGCTCGTTGTGTGTGCTGGATGTGCTCGTTGTGTGTGCTCGGTGAGTGCTGGATGTGCTCGGTGAGTGCTGGATGTGCTCGGTGAGTGCTGGATGTGCTCGGTGAGTGCTGGATGTGATCGGTGAGTGCTGGATGTGATCGGTGAGTGCTGGATGTGCTCGGTGAGTGCTGGATGTGCTCGGTGTGTGCTGGATGTGCTCGGTGTGTGCTGGATGTGTGTGCTGGATGTGCTCGTTGTGTGTGCTGGATGTGCTCGGTGAATGCTAGATGTGCTCGGTGTGTGCTGGATGTGCTCGGTGTGTGCTGGATGTGCTAGTGTGCTGGTTCTCTTTCATCAAGGCTATATTTCCTCTGCATAATTCACAGCTTCCCTTATAGTTGCTTAGCTTCCATTTTGTTGTTTTTCTCTCTGGTTCAGAGTATAGAGGCTGAGAGGGAGTGTGGTGCGCCGGAAACAGCTGTGAGTGGCTTGTACTATCACCCAGAGACTGGTACTATCAGTTAGAGAGACTTGTACTATCAGTTAGAGAGACTTGTACTATCAGTTAGAGAGACTGGTACTATCAGTTAGAGAGACTTGTACTATCAGTTAAGAGAGACTTGTACTATCAGTTAGAGAGACTTGTACTATCAGTTAGAGAAACTTGTACTATCAGTTAGAGAGACTTGTACTATCAGTTAGAGAAACTTGTACTATCAGTTAAGAGGGACTTGTACTATCAGTTAGAGACTTGTACTATCAGTTAGAGACTTGTACTATCAGTTAGAGAATTGTACTATCAGTTAGAGACTTGTACTATCAGTTAGAGACTTGTACTATCAGTTAGAGACTTGTACTATCTGTTAGAGACTTGTACTATCAGTTATGAGAGACTTGTACTATCAGCCAAAGCTTCTCAGTACTATTATTTTTGGTTATCGAATAACTGACTTCATTGACACTGATTCTTTTGGTGTGTGAATGAGTGTGTTTTATTACTTCTAATCCGTTCTTTACAATATACAGTAAAGCTCTATTAACGTCACATGAATGTTATCCATCATATGGCGGAGACAAGAGTTATTAGGGGTAGATGGTACAAAGAGAGGGGCATTGTTTGTGCAACTGATGGTAGCTTCACTGTAAGGATAAACTCCTTTTTATCCTATCATTCCCTGTGTGCATATTTCCTCCTCACTAGTGACTACTGATGTCTCCACATAGTGGGATATTGTTTTTACTTAGTCCCCTCTCTGTCCCCTCTCTTCAGCTGCTCTCGTCTCACCCCCTTATCCCCCCCCCCCCCCATATGAGATGATAGGGTGACAAAGAGGCACTACAAACTAGCCTACCTACTCCCTCCCTCTCTTATGTCCCCTCTTCTCTCACACTCTGATTATGTTCTCCACTTCTTGCTTATATAGTCTCCTTATGGAGAGTTCTACTTTTGGAGTCTCGTTCTACCTTTTGAGTCTCGTTCTACTTTTGGAGTCTCGTTCTACTTTTGGAGTCTCGTTCTACTTTTGGAGTCTCGTTCTACTTTTGGAGTCTCGTTCTACTTTTGGAGTCTCGTTCTACTTTTGGAGTCTCGTTCTACTTTTGGAGTCTCGTTCTACTTATGGAGTCTCGTTCTACTTTTGAGTCTCGTTCTACTTTTGGAGTCTCGTTCTACCTTTGGAGTCTCGTTCTACTTTTGGAGTCTCGTTCTAATTTTGAGTCTCGTTCTACTTTTGGAGTCTCGTTCTACTTTTGGAGTCTCGTTCTACCTTTGGAGTCTCGTTCTACTTTTGGAGTCTCGTTCTACTTTTGGAGTCTCGTTCTACCTTTGGAGTCTCGTTCTACTTTTGGAGTCTCGTTCTACTTTTGGAGTCTCGTTCTACTTTTGGAGTCTCGTTCTACTTTTGGAGTCTCGTTCTACTTTTGGAGTCTCGTTCTACTTTTCAGTTCTTTTCTGTGTTCAATTTCGTGGTTTCGTAGAGTAATAATATTTTTTAGATGGTAATAATTTTGTACAATAGAGTTGAAGCTTGTGAATTGTGTGTGTCTGTTTTTTCGAATGTTATCGTCTGTCTGTTTCATATTATGGGGAAAAACCTATTTTTTAGTTCATAACTCTTCCAATTAACATCTTTTATAAAAATTATTTACTATAGCTACATTTACAGTGTTATTTATTTTAAGACTATCTCCTATATATTTCCATTTATAGTGTCCAGTGGAACTAGAGATCGCATATAGCCATGAACCTAATAAAGGAAACACAGGATAATTTCCAAGTTATCGAACGGTTCCACATTTTCGAGCATATAAACAGAAAATATAATTCAACTAGTTATTTTGATTGGTATCCATGATACCTGCATGTATCAAATAATTAGTTAAATTATATTTTATATCATCTAAAATGTATTACATAACCCTACGAGGTGATCGGTAACTAGGTGTGTCTGTTATTAGGTTATTTAAACTCAACGTTGAAGGTTTTTCCTGTTCATTTAATGTAAACCTGAAAAAAAACTTTATCGTTGAGTTAAAATCTTGACAATATAGATTCCAGTTTCGTTTGAATCACTTAGTTCAATTACTAATTAGGTGCATTTCTTTCCCAGGTGTTTACGAGTCAACCCCAAAGGTCTGGACGAGGAGAGCAAAGATTACCTCTCCCTGTATCTCCTTCTAGTCTCTTCCAGTAACAAATCTGAAGTGAGGGCCAAGTTCAAATTCTCCATCCTTAACACCAAGAGGGAGGAGACTAAGGCCATGGGTAAGCGAGGAGTTATTGCACGCCTACACGTTGTCGCTCAAATAGGGTTTATGATGATTATTGTTATTTAACTCCTATTTTATTTTGTATCCATGGTAGCTACCTGAAATAAAATAAACCCGAAGGTATCATGGATACCAATTGAAATAAAAATTGACCTGACTCTGCTAGTAAAGTGTATAATTTACTAGCATATACTAGACTAGTTTATACATCTAGATTATACTAGTACTTGATCCTGCTAGTATAGTATATACTTCACTAGTAGGGTAAAGTTGCTTATTGTTGCTGTTGCTATTTAACTCACTTACACTCTGTACCAGGATTCATTCATTAGTGATGTAAACGAAATGTCAGAGCAAAGATGTTCATAGAGCATTTTAATTCATATGATACCAGTCGCACATCAATGAATAGCTGCCATGCTTGTATCTCCTGTGATATTTCTCCCCATTTAGCTACGCATTTGAGATTATTACTAAAGATATGAGTTAACAAAGCAAGTTTCCTAATAAGCGAAGTTTCATAAAATAGCTACCACTGGAATATATAGGAAAATCATTCAGTAATGAAAGGGTTAAGATTATTAATAAGTAGTGTTGTGACAATATGCTTCTGAAATCATAGGTCATAAGAATATCATAAATGGAAGTAAATGGCATCGAATACTATATAACTACCGCTAGTTTAGTACGATCCAATACTGTTTAATTCTCTTCGTCTATATTATTTTCAGGATCTATGATTTCAAAAGCATATTGTCACAGCCCTATTAATAAGATAATGAATTAACAAGACAAGTTTGCTAATGAGAAATGTTTTCTTTCAGAATCGCAAAGAGCGTACAGATTCGTTCAAGGTAAAGATTGGGGTTTCAAGAAATTCATCCGACGAGATTTCCTGTTAGACGAAGCCAATGGGTTGCTACCTGACGACAAACTAACTCTATACTGTGAGGTGAGAACGTCCTCATTACAGACTACCTCTGCTCGAAAATTCTCTACAACTATCTAGAAATCTCTCGCCATAACAGTATGGGAACGTAACGGTTCATCTTTTTCCAGGTTTCTGTCGTTCAGGACTCGATCAATATTAGCGGACAGTCTAACGCAATCCAGTTCAAGGTGTCGGAGTGTAAACTCTCTGAGAATTTGGGTAAACTTTTCGACAACCAGCGGTTCACAGACGTCACACTAGCGGTTGGAGGACGAGAATTCCAAGCACATAAAGCGCTACTAGCTGGTGAGTGACAGCTCTGTAACTTGGGTCTGATTGATGTGACTATCCGTAATGATTTGAATTAGGGTAGAGAATTCCATACAAGTTTAGAGTAAGTTACGAATTATTGGTCGGCTTCAGATCTTCGGTCATATAAGAAAACACAATATAATAATTATTTAATTTTCAGTTTTTAAATCAAATTAAAATGTAATTATCATTATCATATAGTTTTTCTTATATGACCAACTTCTCGTAACTTGTAACTGATAATTTGTAACCATATTATACATTAGCGAAGCAACTACGCTACCTTTTCTTTATCCTTAGTAAAATCGAAAAGTTTCAAAATTTATAAGAAATGTTATTCAGACTTCCTGAACTTAATCCAAACCGTCTCTTTTTTTCAGCTCGTTCCCCAGTTTTCGAGGCAATGTTCGCGCACGAGATGGAGGAGAAGAAGCACAACAGGGTGGACATAATGGATGTGGATGCGGAGGTGCTGCATGAAATGCTGCGCTTTATCTACACCGGCAAGAGTGAAAACCTCGGCAGAATGGCTGATGATCTGCTAGCAGCAGCTGATAAGGTACACCCATGATGCTAAAGTAACTTTGAAGCTAGTGGGGGAGGTTGTGTGTTATCGTACGGTTCCACATCTTCGATCATGTAACAAAATATATCATATTGTATTTAACTTCTATTTTAGTTAATATACTTGGTACCTGCCACTAATATATTAATATCACTAGTAGTATCATGGATACCAACCTGCTAGTAATATATTAATATTACTAGTAGTATCATGGATACCAACTGAAATAAAAGTTAAATAATAATTAATAACTATATTGTTTCTTCTTACATGATCGAAGATGTGGAACCATCCGATAATTTGCAACTAACTTCTTCATATTTTAAAGAGGGTCTTTCTACTACACTTTGTCCCATGTTTCAGTATACTAATTTTCCCCATTTCCCACTGTTTCACCATATTAATTTCCTCTCTTTGTTTCCTATACTAAATTTTCCCCTCATTTCAGTATGCGCTGGAGAGACTGAAGGTGATGTGTGAGGAAGCTCTCTGCATGAACCTCAGCACTGACAATGTGGCCGATGTTTTGATATTAGCAGATTTACACTCCGCAGACCAACTCAAGTCTCAGGCACTCGACTATATTTACTCGTGAGTATATACTGACTTTCTTTACTACATCTGGCTATAGTTACATGTTAATCATCTGAATTTGAGGGCCTCTAAGATCTATTCATCTAATGGCTCTCTGAATGATCCTTGAAATTAATTTCTGTATATTAATTTGTGTGTTATTGTTTCAGCCATGCCTCTGACGTCATGGAGACCAATGGGTGGCACACCATGATAAAGACACACCCCCACCTCGTTGCGGAGGCCTTCAGAGTCCTGGCAACCCAACAGTTCCCCCCTATGGGCCCCGCCAAGAAGAGGATTAAGACTAGTCCCTAAACCCCCCCTAGGCTTTTCAATTTGCCAAATCCATGTGGGGCTTCTCTCTGAAGTCTCTTGTTTTTTGAGATTTGCTCCGTTGTGGTGATACTTGGCAACCCTTTTTCTTAGGCCGTGGCATTTTTTTAACCCTTTTTCTCGTAGCGGGGATACAATTTCCATGTATCCTATATACGTACGTGAAGTCTGGTAATCGATTACTTTAATCGTCCTCTTTGAATGAGTAGATAAATCTGTACAAATTATTTATATAAATATATATATATAGCTAGTAGAGGTGGTATGTATTTCTACGTAGCCTGCCTGTAAATATGTGTATAGTATAAACCAAATGAAGCCCCCCCTTGTAAGTCCCCCCCCCCCCAGTGATTTTGTTTGAGTTTATCTGTTTTAGAATAAAAGGTACAGTCCGTACTCTGATCTCAATGTAGAGCCTTATTGTTTGTATGCTGTCTGTAGTTGGTGTGCTTTGAGTGTAAGGAATAGTGATACTGCCACTCTCTTTGATGTCACTCTCTTGGTATGGTGAGTGATGTCTACTCACCTCTAGTGATGGTGAGTAAATTAGCTCCCCGTCAAAGATGGTGAGTTCACTTTACTCACCTTTAGGTAGTGACTAAATGTACTCGCCTTTAAAGATGGTGAGTAAATTGACTCTCATTTTAGAATGGGTGAACACACTTTACTCACCTTTAGAGATGGTGAGTAGCTCTACTCATTTGAGTGAGTATAACACTGAATACTGCCGGTATATCCCACCTACTGTTATGTGATTTAACACTAGTTATACTTTATATTTTATTGAGTCTTTTCTACATAATGTTTTGAAGTGTTTTTTTTTGTGTGTTGAGTATGTTCAAATTTCTGTGTCACAGGGAAAAGATTCACCATTATTTAATTGTCTCGATGTTCTAAATTCTGACTGTGTATTTCTTCAATCGCTCTTCATATTTATTAGCTTATTATACCAACAATGTTTGTTTCAAATTGATAATTGCATGATTATATATATATATATATATTTCTTTAAAAAGTTTTACCAATGGATATTGGTACCAACCTCTTAATTGGTTAAAGTGTTAGAATTGTAGTGGTGTCTAAAGTGTATATAACTTTATCTGGTAGTTACTGGTACCTGTGTAGGGGAACGTACGAATTATCGGACAGTCCCACATTTTCGGTCATAAACGAAAAAATTATTTAATTGTTATTTAATTGGTAATTTCAATTGGTATCTATGATACCTCCAGGTATCATAGATACCAATTAAAATAGTTAAAATGTTAAATTATATATCCTTTCATTCAAATGTGACCGAAAATTTGGAACTGTCTGATAATTCGTAAGTTAGCCTCTATAGGTAGCAGTGCCCAGTGAGATACAAAATGTGACTGTTTCCGGGTAATAGAGCAGTTCAAAGTAGCCATTTCTTATATTGTTGATCTAGAGAACCTCTTTCCATGGTAGCTAGAGGTCTGCATTGTTTTTAGGACTCATTGCATTAATGTGCCTAACTGTGTTATTTATTCATGATATTTTTGACGTTTCACATCCACGACTCTGTAAATTTGAACTACCTACTAACTTTTGACTGTATATAGTGTAATGCCATCTCTAGAACATTGTTTACACCAACAAATATTACAATAGTTGAAGTTGTTAAATGGACAAATGGAATCTTAACTCGTTATTATGTTAATAAAACTCAAAACAGCATTTTTGTGGTTTGATTCACTGCGAAGAAAGTTCTGTTAAGGGCCGTACACACGCAAGGTTTTTTAAGTCTTTCCACCAGACTTTTTGCTAAGCACCTCCTACTTTTTCCACAATAATATAAGAGAAAACCGAGAAATATGCACTTCTTTGTCAATTTTAACATGTAAATGACCAATCTATGCCGTTTTCTTCTGAACCCCTGCATAGAAAACTATTTTAAACTGTGGACCCAAGTAATTTCTTATCAATAGGGTTGTGACTTTGCATATCTTGCATATTGGTGAAAAAATGCATATGCATATAGAAAAAGCATATGCAAATCTTGAAATGCATATGCAAATCTTGAAATGCATATGCAAATCTTGAAATGCATATGCAAATAGAAATTCCATATGCAAATAGAAAATGCATATGCATTTTTTATTTTGCATATGCATTTTCTATTTGCACATGAAATTTCTATTTAATATACATATAAAAAGTGTTTATTAAATAAATTGATTAATGATGTTCAAATGATAAACTTTTACATAAATAAATGATAAACATCAGGCGAATATGAACACGAGCTAGATTTTTATTCTACTTCTGAAAATTAAATATTATAGGTTAGTTTATAACGAGGTGGGAACTTGGTTGAACTCTACTTCTTAATATTCCAAATATTTATCAGAGAGAAAACTTCTACAGAGCATAGAAATAATGAAAATATATCTTGCGTTCATAGATTTAACATTCTCAGTAATTCCAGCAACAATAGAGCAAATTGAGACGCGAGGCTCAATCTCAAAAGTGATCACTAGGGTTGTGACAATATTCTTTATGAAAATTAGGCTTTTATGCTTTAAGCTTGATAAATAGGCTTTTATGCTTTATATATATATGCATTTTATGCCTTAAAAATTTATTCTTTTATGCTTAAAATATTCTTTTTATGCGTTCAGGTTAGCGTTAAATGCTCAACGATATGCGTTCAGGTTAGCTTTATATGTTCTAATTTCTTTGAAATAAGGCCAATTGTAATTGGGAGTTTTCATTGATGGTATATTTCGTTAATTAAACCAAAAACAAAATAAAAATATATTACTATATAATTTAGAATAGTTACACATCTTTTTAATTTCTATAGAACTCTTCTAATCAAAGAAAACGTGGAGGAAAAGGTTAACAAGATAAAATTACTGAAAAAACAATAAGTTAAGTGTTGGTTTTAAATTGTATTACCTCTGAATATAATCAATGTTTGACTAGATACTAGGTAAACTAATAAAATATTTGTTAAATTATAAATAATATTATTTGAGGGGCCATTGTAGGATTTGCATGGTCAGAAGAACGGATAATTTTGATCTTTTTTAGTGGGTGACCGTTTAAAGATCATGCGCTGTACGAGCTATACCTGTATAAAAGATACTTCATATTTATGACTTGTTAATGTACTTGGAAGCAGACTTTATAAGAAGTGTTTCAATATATAAAAATTGACAAAAGATATTAACTTTCATTCTACATCTCAGTGTTTTATTATTTCTACAATTAATAAAAAAAATATTTGGTGAAAAATACATGGGCTTCTTAGTAACAGCCTATTTCGAGAAATAGATGGAAATCTATAATGTCTACTTAACTGATATACGTTTAATTTTTTTTTAATTAAAATTATTTTCTGCATATATTTTGTATATGCGTTTTATAAATGCATATATTTTGCATATGCGTTTTATAAAATGCATATGCGTTTTATAAAATGCATATGCAGTTTATGGAAATGCATATTTCAAGCGAATATGCACTAAATTTTTATGTGCATACACTGCATAATATGCAGTGCATATTGTCTCAACCCTACTTATCAAACTAATTATTCAAATTTAAAAAGTTTGTAGGTGGAATATTGAAACTACAAATGTATTAATAAATAATATGTCACTTGTTTTTTAGTAAATACTAGTAGTAATTGATGAATAAATGAATAGGTATAATTATTTTAGAGAGTTGTACTACTCAAAAAATATCAAAGCTTATAGCACGTAGGTTACTATGTATATAATTTATTTAAGTAATTAAACACGAAACCGTTTTAATTTACCATTTAATAACTTAGTGTCGCTGCTTCTAGCTGGGAATCCTTTAAGTTTAAAGGGAACTGCTGGTCTAACGGGATGGTTTATGATTTTCGAGTCATGACTAAAGTAATGAACGGAATGTGATATATGAATGTAGGATAATTTATAACACTGAATTTGGCTGAAAGAAATATTCGCTCCTTTTTTTTCTTGTGATGTAGAGCGGGTGTTTTCCCAGTACAAAAATACATTAGCAGATAATAGAAGGAGATTCACTGTTGGAAACCTGAAATACCATTTAACAATAAAGTGCAATTCCACTGTTTGAAATTGAATGTGTACCTATGTTTGAAATTGACTTACTATTAAAAATGTCTAAATTTGAAACGGCTTTGCTTTATTTTCTTTTCAAACATTTCACAGTAAAAATAAGAACTTGAGATTACACCTTCGATTTATTGCAAGTTCCATTCAAACCTTCAAAGTACAATAATTACATTCAAAACATAACATAAATTCCGTAATTAACTTTGAGCATGTAATATGCATACTATATTGAATAATTTCTGGCATATAAAATGCATATTTCCAAAATGCATTTTGGTTCTGCTTATATGCACATTGACTTTTTGCATATAGGTATATATATATATATTTCCAATATGCATTTTGGTTCTGCATATATGCACATTGACTTTTTGCATATATATGCAGAAATTGGCATATAATATGCTGCATATCGCGTCAAAAATTATGCATATTGTCACATCCCTACTTATCACATTCAGTGAGTGAGCGTGTGAGCTTATATATAAATATTTATATTAATATAAATTATAGATTATATTAATAAGGCGACAAAATTTTATTCTTATTAACTCTTTATCTAATTAGGTACGCGTTAAATCTAATTATCTTTCATTTAAATATCTATATACCGAGACTACACATGTGGTTTTTAGTTTTTTTCCTTCAGTTTTTTCATCCTGTTTTTCATATCTCTACAATCAGAACCATTTTATATTGAACATCTGCACAACATTATGATATCACATGATAGGAAATTCCTTTTGTAAGTAAAACAATTGTTTATAAATAGCTATTGTTGATAGGATCTAGGCGAATTTTTCGTATAGGCTATAGACGTAGTACAAATTTGACATAGTTACATGTAACAACTCACACTGATCAGAGTTTGGAAAATCATCCTGGTTCTTTTCGGTTATTTTTACCGCAAATTTGAAGAAAATAATAATACCTAGAGGTAAATTATTGATTTTTTTCTTTGACAATATTTATCTAGGTATTAGGTCTAATTGGTACATAACCTATCGCTGATATTCATTCATTCCCCTGGAACCTATCAAAATACACTGATGGATATTTATAACCTATTTTTATATGAAATTGGGGAAAATATTAATGCTGGCATCTTATATTATCTATTTAAAGTTAACAAAGTTTAGACCTAAAGGTAAATACCTTTGAATAGAAACACATTTAATGTGTATTCCCTCTGAATGGCAACACTGATATATGTATTTTACCTTCACTTTCTCATACTTACGATATGACTAATATTTAGCCTATCTATTGAGATAACAACCAAATAAATATTAATTTGTTTGATGTGTCAGTGAAATATGTGAAACATGCTTTGAAATATGTATCTGTGACTATTAACTAAATATTGGCTTTACTAGCTATAGGTAGGTTTCCAATTTCAATACTTTATTTATTATTGTAAATAACCTAGGTACCCACATATCCAGATATCCTGTAGCCATTCATTTTTCATTGTACAGAATCATGCCAATGTACTGTGGAATTTTTATTAGCAAAATTCCTTCAAGATTTTTCCTGATGTCCTGATGGTAGTTACTGGTACCAGTGTAGGGGAACGTACGAATTATCGGACAGTCCCACATTTTCGGTCATAAACGAAAAAATTATTTAATTGTTATTTAATTGGTAATTTCAATTGGTATCTATGATACCTCCAGGTATCATAGATACCAATTAAAATAGTTAAAATGTTAAATTATATATCCTTTCATTCAAATGTGACCGAAAATTTGGAACTGTCTGATAATTCATAAGTTAGCCTCTATAGGTAGCAGTGCCCAGTGAGATACAAAATGTGACTGTTTCCGGGTAATAAAGCAGTTCAAAGTAGCCATTTCTTATATTGTTGATCTAGAGAACCTCTTTCCATGGTAGCTAGAGGTCTGCATTGTTTTTAGGACTCATTGCATTAATGTGCCTAACTGTGTTATTTATTCATGATATTTTTGACGTTTCACATCCACGACTCTGTAAATTTGAACTACCTACTAACTTTTGACTGTATATAGTGTAATGCCATCTCTAGAACATTGTTTACACCAACAAATATTACAATAGTTGAAGTTGTTAAATGGACAAATGGAATCTTAACTCGTTATTATGTTAATAAAACTCAAAACAGCATTTTTGTAGTTTGATTCACTGCGAAGAAAGTTCTGTTAAGGGCCGTACACACGTAGGGTTTTTTAAGTTTTTCCACCAGACTTTTTGCTAAGCACCTCCTACTTTTTCAACAATAATATAAGAAAAAAACTATATGATTCGTTTAAATATTAGTTGGTATCCATGAGTAGGAGGAGCTTAGCAAAAAGTCTGGTGGAAGGACTTAAAAAACTCTGCGTGTGTACGGCCCTTTATGCAGTATGAACCTTTATATAGAAACTTGTTGATTAATCAATGATTATACTGGGCTGCGTCGATTTTTTTTCTTCTTCAGACTGAAAATTAGCAAGTCTAGTAAATAGGTATTGTACAGTTTGATTATAAAAACTTTAAAAGTATATAAAATTAAAGATATGCTTAATTATAAAACACATTAAAATGGTAAAAAAAATTGCTTGGAGGGATTTTTAAAACACGTTTTTGAAGACAAATAAAATGAAAGGGGTATTACCGTATATATATGATCTTTATTTACACCTGTAAAATTCCAAATTCTTAAAAATGCTTTAGCTGTAACTAAGTATCGTACTCTTTCATATCAAAAATTAGTTTCAAACGAACTGAACCTAATTAACACTCAAAAGCTGCCAAGAATTCATGTGTGTAACTTTTCATGAATTTACTATTTTTGAAACTGTTCTGAATAGCTACTTAGTAACTTTAAAAAAAGAATTTTTTTATTTTTAATAGTATTCTATTTCACTAAGAATTTGAGGTTTAAGGTACAGTAAATAGATACTATCGTTCAAAAATCTATAAATTCAATATCTAGTAAAGTATTACGTACATTAATAATGAAATATGACAATTTCAAAACTTCTATAATATAATAATTAAATAAATGGTCATCTAGTCGCGCTTGTACTATTTAAAGTCATCAAACGTTAAGTCCAACTGTTCCTATAGGATTAAACTTAAACATTTTAAATTAAGTGAGTGAGCGTGTGAGTACCTAATCACTAGGGATGTGACATTGTGCATATTGCATATATTCAGTTCTCTGCATATATTTCAAGATCATATAATATGCACGTGTGCAAATATGCTAATCAAGAAATATGCACTTCTTGGTCAATTTTAACATGTAAATGACTAATCTATGCAGTTTTCTTCTGAACCCCTGCATAGAAAAGGATTTTAACTGTGGACCCAAGTAAATTTTTATCAAACTAATTATTCAAATTTGAAAAGTTTGTAGGTGGAATACTGAAACTACATATGTATTAATGAATAAAATGACACTTGGTATTTAGTATATACTAGTAGTAATTGATTAATAAATGAATAGGTATAATTATTTTAGAGAGTTGTACTACTCAAAAAATATCAAAGCTTATAGCACGTAGGTTACTATGTATATAATTTATTTAAGTAATTAAACACGAAACTGTTTTAATTTACCATTTAATAACTTAGTGTCGCTGCTTCTAGCTGGGAATCCTTTAAGTTTAAAGGGAACCGCTGGTCTAACAAGATGGTTTATGATTTTCGAGTCATGACTAAAGTAATGAACGGAATGTGATATATGAATGTAGGATAATTTATAACACTGAATTTGGCTGAAAGAAACATTTGCTCCTTTTTTTTCTTGTGATGTAGAACGGGTGTTTTCCCAGTACAAAAATACATTAGCAGATAATAGAAGGAGATTCACTGTTGGAAACCTGAAATACCATTTAACAATAAAGTGCAATTCCACTGTTTGAAATTGAATGTGTATGTTTGAAATTGACTTACTATTAAAAATGTCTAAATTTGAAACGGCTTTGCTTTATTTTGTTTTCAAACATTTCACAGTAAAAATAAGAACTTGAGATTGCACCTTCGATTTATTGTAAGTTCCATTCAAACCTCCAAAGTACAATTACATTCAAAACATAACTATATGTACAGGTTGACTTCATTTTAAATTCCGTAATTAACTTTGAGCATGTAATATGCACACTATATTGAATAATTTCTGGCATATAAAATGCATATTTCCAATATGCATTTTGGTTCTGCTTATATGCACATTGACTTTTTGCATATAGGTATATATATATATTTCCAATATGCATTTTGGTTCTGCATATATGCACATTGACTTTTTGCATATATATGCAGAAATTGGCATATAATATGCTGCATATCGCGTCAAAAATTATGCATATTGTCACATCCCTACTTATCACATTCAGTGAGTGAGCGTGTGAGCTTGTATATAAATATTTATATTAATATAAATTATAGATTATATTAATAAGGCGACAAAATTTTATTCTTATTAACTCTTTATCTAATTAGGTACGCGTTAAATCTAATTATCTTTCATTTAAATATCTATATACCGAGACTACACATGTGGTTTTTAGTTTTTTTCCTTCAGTTTTTTCATCCTGTTTTTCATATCTCTACAATCAGAACCATTTTATATTGAACATCTGCACAACATTATGATATCACATGATAGGAAATTCCTTTTGTAAGTAAAACAATTGTTTATAAATAGCTATTGTTGATAGGATCTAGGCGAATTTTTCGTATAGGCTATAGACGTAGTACAAATTTGACATAGTTACATGTAACAACTCACACTGATCAGAGTTTGGAAAATCATCCTGGTTCTTTTCGGTTATTTTTACCGCAAATTTGAAGAAAATAATAATACCTAGAGGTAAATTATTGATTTTTTTCTTTGACAATATTTATCTAGGTACCTATTAGGTCTAATTGGTACATAACCTATCGCTGATATTCATTCATTCCCCTGGAACCTATCAAAATGCACTGATGGATATTTATAACCTATTTTTATATGAAATTGGGGAAAATATTAATGCTGGCAACTTATATTATCTATTTAAAGTTAACAAAGTTTAGACCTAAAGGTAAATACCTCTGAATAGAAACACATTTATTGTGTATTCCCTCTGAATGGCAACACTGATATATGTATTTTACCTTCACTTTCTCATACTTACGATATGACTAATATTTAGCCTATCTATTGAGATAACAACCAAATAAATATTAATTTGTTTGATGTGTCAGTGAAATATGTGAAACATGCTTTGAAATATGTATCTGTGACTATTAACTAAATATTGGCTTTACTAGCTATAGGTAGGTTTCCAATTTCAATACTTTATCTATTATTGTGAATAACCTAGGTACCCACATATCCAGATATCCTGTAGCCATTCATTTTTCATTGTACAGAATCATGCCAATGTACTGTGGAATTTTTATTAGCAAAATTCCTTCAAGATTTTTCCTGATGTCTTCCTACTATTCTGTATTTCCCAACAAATTAATGCCCAGTCTGCAGAAAATGGGATATTTATAACATTTTCTGTGTGAACAATCCTTAATTTCCTCCTATATTTACATGTTTTTTTACTGAGAACAGAAGTCAAAATAGAGGATTTCTTGAACATTTTATCAGTTCCTGCAGTCTGGATTAATGCCAATGGTATAAATTTTGAATAGTCTTGGGATGCAGACTCTAATGAAGTGTTTTCCATTTAAAATGATTAAATTATCTAATACCCAGTCTGCAGAATATGTCTCTTCTCCCGCAGAGATTTTAATTTGTGAGACAGTTACTCTCTGACTCCCAGTAGCAGATTCAGAATCTCCCGCAGCTAAATTAATGGTAACATAGGAATTAATTCAAAATCTCCCGCAGCTAAATTAATGGTAACATAGGAATTAATTCAAGATCTCCCGCAGAGATCTCCAATTTCTACAAATTCAATCAAAAACTCCCGCAGAGAGTCTTGGAAAAATGTTCCTTATTCTGCAGACTGGGCAGAATGGAACATTTTCCCAAGACTCTGTGGGAGTTTTTGATTGAATTTTAGAAATTGGAGATCTCTGTGGGAGATCTTGAATTAATTCCTATGTTACCATTCCAGTCTGCAGAATATGGAACATTTTTCCAAGACTCTCTGCGGGAGTTTTTGACTGAATTTTAGAAATTTGAGATCTCTGCAGGAGATCTTGAATTAATTCCTATGTTACCATTAATTTAGCTGCAGGAGATACGTATCGGTTATCCTAACCGATGCGTATCTAAAAGCTGAGCGGCGCCAGATTGTATTTGGTGGTAATTTCCAAGGATATCTCGGGAGATATTCAATTTTTCTAATAAAAAAATTCCTGCAATGTCGGAGGATATTTAGCTATTAATTCCTATATTACCATTAATTTTTGGAGGAGAACTATGTTTCGAAGTGTGGCAGGAAAGTCGCCAGCTTAGTGAGAGAATGGATCCAGGTCCCCACATTCAAAACACTATAAAGAAGAAATAAGTCTTCCTACTGAAGATTTTACACTTCAAAACATCCTTATGCTTCTTGTCTGATGCATGTGAATCTCTTGAGACTATTTCACAGCGATATACCTATTATTTACAGGTTTTTGAATTTATTTCACCTATCAAAAGTCGCCAGTATACTGGCGACTTTGTCCATACATTGAAACATGGGAGGAGAAACTGGAAAAATGTTACAGGACTAGACAAATTGATGAAAAATGTTGGCAGCTATTTCTCAGATTTTTGAAAAAGTCAGAGGAGTTCAGTGCACCAAATACAAACTGGGAGCGGCGCACCAGATTACGGCGCACCACTTTACATTCTATTAGATAGGTATTTTGAATACAGATTATTGATAGTATATGAAGTGAATTTGATAGGTAATTGTTTTATCAAATTGATGACTGACGGTACCTGAATCAAATGTTCATACTACACAGTTTAATTATTTGATTGAGATGTTTAATTTGGAATAGAAAATAAAATTCATCATAGAAAACTGTAATTAAAATTTTATTGGGTAACTAGCTATTGTTACTGTAAACTTTCAGTCTGAGGTGTAAATAAAAACTTATTAGTTAGCCGTTAGGTAGATGTATAAGGGGGGTGTGCCGCCCCCCGAACCCCCCTGCCAGGTCATTAAACAATCATGAAGTGTGCAGAACAACAAACTAGCGGATACAACAAACTTCATAACAGTTATTTACTTTGAGATCATCATTAGAAACTTAGAAAGTACAGTGGTGCGCCGTATGGCGTATTGTAGTGCGCCGTCATGTGGTGCGCCGCTCAGCTTTTAGATACTGTTGTCCTAACCTCATGCATTCCCATTAGTGATGCTTATCATCACAACAAGCCCAATTGTGAAGCTTAAATGACTTATTTTACATTAGTTTTCACTGCAGAGTTGAAATTGACTGATTTCTGCATTTTTTAGGGATAAAATGAGTAATTTTTGATCATTCTAAATTTCTAACAGAGTTACTAGTCAATCTGAAATGAGTTATTATTCCACTCTGGTATGTTACCATTAATTTAGCTGCGGGTGAGTGCGGGAGATTCTGAATCTGCTGCTGAGAGTCGGAGAATAACTCTCTCTCAAATTAAAATCTCTGCGGGAGAAAAGACACATTCTGCAGACTGGTTACCATTAATTTAGCTGCGCTGCTGCGGGAGATTTTGAATTAATTCCTATGTTACCATTAATTTAGCTGCGGGAGATTTTGAATCTGCAGTGGAGAGTCGGAGAGTAGCTCTCTCTCAAATTAATATCTCTGTGGGAGAAGAGACACAATCTGCAGACTGGTATTATCATGATTATCTTCACTTGCTTCATTTCTGGGCTGTTAACTATAACTTCACTCCAAACTCCAGATAATGAAGCATGTCCAAACCATTTTAATGGCGAGTTTGTGACAGTTATTTTGAGCCCTTCAATTGCAAATGGCGATAAATATCTAATTTTCTCCCTGTGCTACAATGTTATTTTGGAGAATTCTGAATTTATGATAATTTGATCATTTTGGAGAGAAATTTGGTTTCATTTGGAGAGACAAATGGAGAGCTTATGAGACATACTATTTTACTTGATCCAGACTATTTCATGGTAAATTCCATCGAAGTATCGGTGGATTTTTTTCTCCATTGAAAATAATTTTCTGGCAAAGTTGGAGTATTTTTAGCTTTTTATTCCTATGTTACAATTAATTTATTAATCAATTGCTTAGATAAATTAGGGAAATGTTGGTGGATCAGCCAAATTACTGGAAATTGTAATTGGATTTTTTCAACTTTTTGAAAAAGTCAGTGGGATTTTGTGCACCAAATACAGACTGGACTTTACTTGGTTAAATTATTAATATTTGACCAATAATTGGAATAAGAATATAATTTTGGAATCAATGAATCATAGATATTAGATTAAGATGGGTACCACATTAAAGGATTCCAGCAGAAGTTTTTTCATTTTTTATTACTCTTTCTTCACAACTTCAAAATGGAAAAATGGATCGATGACAATATGGGTCAAAATTTCCAGCCTCCAGCCAATATTCTTTCAATGGATAATGTATAATTATTAATATTATCATTTAAAAGGTTTTTAATTTATAGAATTAAAGGATATTTTTATTAAAACTTATGGAAACTATTCAAACTAAAGTTACTAAACTAGGTCCATCTGTTTCTTATCTATATTATCTGTTGTTTTCATCAATTCTTTCAATTAATAAAATATGCAAAATTGTGTATAATCATTAATATCATTTATAAGATTGTATATTTATAAAATACCAAGGAAAATATTTATTAATACTAATATAAAGTATTCTGGTCCATTAACTTTACTAACAGCCCAAGTAAAATAGTATGGCTATGACTAATAAACTCTCCATTTTTCTCTCCAACTCTCCATTGTAGCATAGGAGAAAATTAGATATTTCATGTCATTTGCAATTGAATGGCTCAAAATAACTTGCCATTAAAATGATGAGTTTGGACATGCTTTATTACCTGGCAGTAGGCCACTAGCAGCTAGCTTAATTTAATTTTCTGGTCAGTTATCCCAGCTTCATTTCTGATCCGTAATCTTTACTTGCTCCAGGATTGTTCATTATTTGCACAGTAAAAGTTAAAATGTCCTATTTTTGTGTTTTTTCCAGTCTGCCGATATCAGAATATGGGAGATATTTGGGATATTCTCTATGAACAATTTTGAATTAATCCCTATATTTACATTAATTTTACTGTGAACAGAATAAGAGATCTCGATGAACACTTTAGCAGTTTCTGCAGACTGGGTGTTTATAAAGATCTATAATTACGTCACAGTAAAATGTATGTTAATTATAAATATAGGGATTAGCTAATTCAGAAATTTCTGTAGCAAAGCCAAAATTAATGTAAACACTGGAATTATGAATTTATTCTGCAGACTGGCAAAGAAAAAAGCCTGGTAAAGAAGCATGAGCAAACTCGCCATTTTAATTGCAACTTTGTGACAGTTATTTTGAGCCTTTCAATTGCAAATTGCGAGAAATATTCATTTTTCTTGTATGCTATAATGTTATTTTGGAGAGAATTTATGATAATTTGTTCATTTTGGAGAGAAATTTGGTTACTTTTTGAGAGACAAATGGAGAGTTTATGAGCCATACTATTTTGGGAAAATGAAAGTGTTGCTCATAAACTCTCCATTTGTCTCTCAAAAAATCACCAAATAGCACAGTCTGCAAAGCACATCCAACTCACTATGCATAATGTGTCTCCTGACTCTCAGATATTTTAATTGAGAGTTACTTTGAATCTCAGCAGCAGATTCAGAATCTGCTACAGCTAAATTAATGGTTTCATAGGAATTAATTCAAGATCTCCCTCAGAGATACACAATTTCTAAAATTGGGCTCAGATTTGACTCAGAGAGTCTTGAAAAATTTTCATATTCTGCAGACTGGCCGGCAAATGGTCCAACAGTTCATATCGCCTAACATCTTTGGAAAATTTGAGATGTTTTTTGAGGGAAATTATGTCTTTGTTAGATCTTGGATGTTTTTTCCTAATTAATTCCTATGTTTACAAATAACATGTAATTATTTGAGAATTCTGGTCATTATGAGACTGATTTGAAAATCTTTGGTGACAAATGGTCCTCTAAATGAAATCTTGGAGACTGCATTGAAGAATCTCTATTCTAAAAATTAAAGCTTTGAACTTTTTTAACTCTGTGTCGCCTGGAATCCCTTAAAAATTGTCATTCATTAATAATGTTTAAATTTGACGATAAAGAATTTTTACTGCAATTAAATGCTAATCCTAACTTTTTAATTTGCAGGAACTTATTTGTTTGAGAATGCCTGGTCCCCCTCCCCCACCCCCCATGATGGGGAGACCTCCTTCCAGTAGAGTAGCTAAGGTAGCTCCTTCTGGAGGGATGCCTGACAAAAGTGCCTTACTCTCCTCCATTCAGAAGGGAGCCAAACTCAAGAAAACAGTCACCAATGACAGATCCGTAGCTGTTGGAGCAGGTAAACAATATACCAATTAACCTCATTGAAAAAGTTACCTAACTACTTCAATTTTGTGTTATAAATTCTTTGCTTTACCATTCTCATCCAAGATTGTTACCAATTTTTTCTGCAGGCAGAGTAGCGGGTACTGATGCCCCAAGAAGTCAGTCCAGACCCACTGCTTTACAGCCACCAACCTCGTCCCTGAAACCATCAGAGTGTGCAAATGGAGGTGCTCCTCAACTTGCTGGCTTGTTTGCGGGTGGAATGCCGAAACTCAGGTCTACTGGCCGACCCAATGGTTCCACGTTACACAGCAATAATACAGGTAAAACATTCAATTCTATGAAAGATTCAGGGACTTTTTTATGCGTGAGTAACTTAGAATAATTTAGAAGACAGAGAAAATCGATTGGAAAAATGTATACTCGACAGTATTTCCATATTATCAAGAAGGTTATTAAGTATCAACACTCTTGATAATGAAGAAGAAAACCTAACTAGAATATTTGAAAAAAAATTCTAATGATCTAGCTATAATGACAATTCTGATATCACAAAAATAAAGAAACACTGAGTTTGCACAAGTTACATTAATTGTAATATCATTGTTATTTCTTGTTTCTTTTCCTGTAGAAGCTAGTACAACTAATTCCCCAAGAGCTCCTCCATGGAAAGCTGGAGGTATGATGCCCCCTCCACCTGTTACCAGTGGAGGCCTAGCTGTCTCTTCCGCCAGCAGTGTGCCGCCTAGTCCCAAGGTAAGAACTTCTTGCTTCTGTGGGTTATTTTGCTATGCCGGTTATAAACTTAAAATGCGTGCATTTCTCTCCATAAACGAACACAATATTTCACATGAAAATGTTATCAACCATCCTATTGATTGGGCAGAGATAAATGTGGTGGTATATAAAGAAATGCACTTTATATCATTGTCTATTCTTACACTTTAAAATTGACTAGTAATACTAAGGTTCTGACTGTCGAAGTGCTACTGCATATTACATATCTATTATCTTTAAAAGTTTAGATTGCTATAACAAGATATAATCATTCAAAACCTTGAGCTTGCTCTTTCTTAAAGAATTAGGCTCTACTACATTCATCTCAATTTGTTAAATTAGTTTATTTTAAAAGAGAAGAGTTGGTTGGCTATTTTCACCTTAATGTTAGTAAATCAATTAAATAGAGTACTCTTCACTGTTCTCTATCTGGTGATACACTAAGTTGTGTGTAATAATGTTTTTATCGCTCTCCATTCAATGACTAGCTATAAACATTTAGACTTGAGTTATTAACTAACATAGATAGTTGTGTTGCTTCTATTAATTACTTTTGTTTTGATTTGTATTTATTTGCTTTGTTATCAAAATTATAAGTTAAATTGTGTTGCTGAGAAGCTGTTGGTACATTGCTTATATCAGTTCAATTATTGATCAGTTTTGAAGATTAAATGTGTTGCTTTTTTTGAACAACTTTTATACACCTTACAGGTGCAATAATGTATCTCCTAGTTAACTATTACAGTGTTGGTATATTTTACTGTGTTGATTTGAATGTAATGCTAATTGCTTTGCTCTCTTTTCTCTCCATCATGCTGACTCCGACTCCATTCATTCCCCTCCATTTTGCCAACTCCATTCATTTCCTTCCATTTTGCCAACTCCATTCATTTCCCTCCATTTTGCCAACTCCATTCATTTCCCTCCATTTTACCAACTCCATTCATTTCCCTCCATCATATAACTCAATTCATCACATGTGCTCTTCTCGTTTCTTTTTTCTCCACACAATCACACAAACTCTTTAATTCTTTATGCACCAAAATTTCCCTCTCTCACTTGTAATTTCCTCATCAGCCGAGTGTGAAGAGTGCCCCCGCTCCCCCACCCCCCTTAGCAAGAAGACCAAACCCCCCACCCTCCACACACTCCACCTCCTCCTCTTACAGTATGTCCTCTAAACCCTTTTCCAAATCCTCCTCCTCTCTATACACACCAAATAACTCCTCTTTACATCCTTTCCCACCACCCACTACCTTAAGTTCTTCCTCCTCTTTCCTCCACGATATGTTGGGCAATGGCAATCTCCCCCAGTCCTCCAAGCCTGCTCCCCCTCTCCCCCCACAGGTAAGATGAGACACTTTGGTGCTATAAACATTTGGGTCTGGAATCTTTTGAATGATGTTGATCAATATTCAATGTAGCAATTCAAAAAGTTAAAACAATATTAGTGTTCATTCTTCAAATCACTTAGTCTAAGATAACCTCTCATTTACTGGACACTCGCAGTAATTGAAGTGTGGACAAGGGGCCCACTGGTGGTTCCTTTTGACTCGTAGGAAAACTGGTTTTGCTGACTTGATCTGTGCTGCAAAGGGACCCACCAATGGCTCCCTAGTTTTTCCTAATATATGAAAGAAATAATAAATCATATCTGAATGGACCTACGAATGGTCACCCTTTAGTTATAAATTGTAATAAGCAGCGAGACGAGAAAAAACATAACACAACCTCTTGAGAAGACAGCCACAGAGGCACTGGCATATGTATGGGATCGCAGTGCGAGCATAAACATACATTTGGCAATTACATCATTTTGCAATTGCGGGAAAAATGTGTTAAACATAGGTCATGAACCTATATGACCTTTAAAATGACTGATTGACCTACCATGGATACCAACTATAGTTAAATTATAATTAGTGTATACTTATTCTTATGAAATTATGATTGAAAATGTGTAACTGTTAGATCACTCATAACTTATCCTAGGTGGTAATAGCCTTAAATTATTTAGCAAATAGATAATTTTTTTGGAAGATTCAGTTCATCTTTTGAGGTAAGACGAGTGAAGTGATTTGATTAAAAAGCTTTGTTATATTTGCTTAAGGATTTGCTGAGAGAATTTATTGCTATTAGTAAATTGAGAATAATTAACAGCTAGATTAAATTGATCTAATTTCAGAGAAAGTAAGTGAACTGAAAGAATTAACCAATTGGTGATTTATTTGGCTAAACTGTTAGCTATTAACTTATCCTAAACATTGCCATTTAGATCACTAGTTAATTCCTAACATCAAACTTATTTTCTCTCTTAACGTTTTCAGTTGCCGAGCTCTCCCTCGTCAGGCAGGAGTCGCCTGTTAGCTCCTGATGGACCCCCATCCAGACCCCCAAGTAGAACCCCCTCTAACTCTTCACTTTCTGGAAAAGGTCCTCCACCTAGACCTCCTTCCTCCTCTAAACCTAATCAAAAACCCCAGGTAACCAAATGACAGAGTAGTTGCAAGTTGTTGAGTAATGTTGTGATAGTAGTTACTTGTTTAGTTACCTATTGAACTAACTTCAATTTTTACTTGAGCGACAAAAAAAAACGCATGTTGAACTAACTTTATAGGTATCTTGTAGTTGTAGTGTACAACTTTATAGGTATCTTGTAGTTGTAGTGTACAACTTTATAGGTATCTTGTAGTTGTAGTGTATAACTTTATAGGTATCTTGTAGTTGGATTGTCATAACTTTATAGGTATCTTGTAGTTGTAGTGTATAACTTTATAGGTATCTTGTAGTTGTAGTGTATAACTTTATAGGTATCTTGTAGTTGTAGTGTATAACTTTATAGGTATCTTGTAGTTGTAGTGTATAACTTTATAGGTATCTTGTAGTTGTAGTGTACAACTTTATAGGTATCTTGTAGTTGTAGTGTACAACTTTATAGGTATCTTGTAGTTGTAGTGTATAACTTTATAGGTATCTTGTAGTTGGATTGTCATAACTTTATAGGTATCTTGTAGCTATAGTGAATAACTTTATAGGTATCTTGTAGTTGTAGTGTATAACTTTATAGGTATCTTGTAGTTGTAGTGTATAACTTTATAGGTATCTTGTAGTTGTAGTGTATAACTTTATAGGTATCTTGTAGCTATAGTGAATAACTTTATAGGTATCTTGTAGTTGTAGTGTATAACTTTATAGGTATCTTGTAGTTGTAGTGTATAACTTTATAGGTATCTTGTAGTTGTAGTGTATAACTTTATAGGTATCTTGTAGTTGTAGTGGATAACTTTATAGATATCTTGTAGTTGTAGTGGATAACTTTATAGATATCTTGTAGCTATAGTGAATAACTTTATAGATATCTTGTAGCTGTAGTGAATAACTTTATAGATATCTTGTAGCTGTAGTGAATAACTTTATAGATATCTTGTAGCTGTAGTGAATAACTTTATAGATATCTTGTAGCTATAGTGAATAACTTTATAGGTATCTTGTAGCTGTAGTGCATATCATGTTATCTTTTCATTTTTTGTTTTTGTAAATTGTGTTGGAATGAGTACCACAAGATTATTCATACGTATTCAAATGCATCTTCCTACATATAGCTACTATGTAGATTATATTCACTCTCATATGCAAATAGATAAGATAGTGGGATAGATAAGCAAAAGAAAATATCATTCAACAAGTAAACTGTATAGTTTTGATGATTGTAATGATGTCTTTGATTTCTTTAAGTTAGGTGAATGATATTGCTTTAAACAGATTAAAGCCCCAGGTAAATTGATTAATTAAACTGATTGATTGATGGCCTGATAATTTAGATATCTGTTGAATGTTTTGTCATGAATGTATCTAGTAAAAATGTTCTAGTTCTCATTCCTCTAAAGTCATTGCTTTGGTTCAGGTTTAGTGTGATTGGGAGGTTTATTCTACTAGTCAGTTTGCAGTTGTTTTCTAAGTGAGAGAGTGGGCTAAGTTTCCTTGTCTGGTTTGAGTGTAGCATTCCATTACTGATATGTGTTTGGATAACTTTATATGTAGCTAGCTACACTAATTTTTTTAGAAAGATGTTAATACCGTAGTTGTGCTGCCTTTTCACAATTCAAGCGTAGCTACTGTTATGTTGAACTAGCTAGTTGGTGATGGTATGACACATCTAAGTCTGGTTTCATTTGATAATCTTACTATTAATTAATCACTACTAGGTTGTTTGAACTACTTTTAGCCCAATATGTCGTTTTACACAAGTACACTAGTCATCAAAATTTTTAAATAGCTAATATTCAAGTTATTGTTCTCTTACTCACTTTTTCTTCTATTGGCAGAATGGAGCTCCCCCTCCACCCCCATCCTCCAAACCCCAGAGAACGCACTCTATGAGAGCCTCCCCCATCACCCCACCCCTCCCCTCAGCTCCTAATTTCCCTCAGCCCCCCCACATGCAAAGCAAGACTGTGGGAAGATCTGCAGGCAGGGCAATGACTAGAAACATGGGCAGACCCACCGTACCTGCTCCTCCCCCACCCACCTCTGCTCCACCACCTCCACCTAACAGCATGCCACCCATTCCCCCACCAATTTCCACCATACCTCACTCTCAGCCTCCACCTCTGCCCCAACACTCCAGTGGGGGTTACAACGGCAGGGCCACAGCTCCACCTCCTCCCCCATCTTCTGCAAAACCTGATGTGAGTTGAAGGGAGTATTTGTCGTGTAATTAACTGTCTAGACACTACTCTAGGTTGTCAATATTTTAGCCCCAAGATTCCTTAATCAATTAATCTTTAAAATAACGTCTTTTTCTTATCTTATCCCCTTTACAGAGTCAAAATGGTCCCCCTCCTCCCCCTGCTAGAGATTCCTCCATGTCAACAACTGGCAGAAATTCAGGTAAATTTTCTCTATGCTAAGTTACTGAAATATTATTTTGTTGAATTACAAGTTGTTCTAATTCAAACAAGCTATTTATTTTGAATATCTATAAGCTAAGATGAATTCCTCGGTGTTCCCAAAAGGTTATGTTTCTTCCAACTAAAATTTTAAAAATATATTAAAAAGCGCATAATGGTTTTAAAATATTGTCTCTACTGCCTAAGTTTCTATCGATACAGTGCCGCAAGCATAATGTTTTTACAGATAACATTTTTAAGAATAACTCCTCTCTGATTGGTCGTCAAGTAGGTGGAGACAACAGGGGGCGGAGCACTAAACTATTAGTGCTCCACCCCTTGTTCGCTCCTACTCCATGCTTTTAGTTATGAGTTGAATTATTGGTCAATCTCCATAGCCAATCAATGAGTTTGTAACCTTAAAAACATTATCCTAAAAAACAAATCCACACAGAACAATATTTTAAAACTAGCTACATTCTTAGTGTTGGTAAGTAACATTTCACTTTCTAACCTTGGAGGTACCAACCAAATACCTGAGCTATCGGACTGTATCACATTTTCAATCATGTGATATTAATTATTATTTACCGATTAAAACAAAAGTAAGCTAATAATAGCTTGTTTATTATTTCAAAACAGGAAGAATATAATCCGATTAGCTACTTGGAACTTACTCTGGTGATTTCTTGGTTAATTTTATTTGTGAGCATCTAATTTTTTGCAGGTGATTTCGAGAGCAAATTTGCTAGTCTGTTCCGTTCTTGCCATCTATTTCCCAATCCCCTGAAGATGGATACAAGTCGCGAGAAGGTGTACCCCAGCAAAAATGGTGAGCATGGTTGTACAAGGGACTTCGGTGATGAGGAATACCCTCCTAGTGACTTTAGTGATGAAGAATTTAGTGAGACATCCCTAGAGCTTAATTTTGAAAATGAATATGGGAAATTTCTTGAAAAGCTCCATAATGTAAATAACTCTGATATGCTAGTTCTAAATTCCTCAAGTAATGAAAGTAACACAACAAATAATGATTCTACAATTAGGTCTATGTTAGATGGGGTAACTTCTTCTAATGTGTTATCTGCTTCTAATTCTAAGACGAATGATGTGAATATTCCTGTACAGTGTGATGTGTTATCATTAGTTAGTAAGGATGGGGCATCTGCTTCAATTGCTACTCCAACTGTTGCTCATTCTTCTGAACCGCCTCCTGTGGTTGCTCGTTCTTCTGAACCTCCTGCAGTTGCTGGTTCTTCTGAACCGCCTCCTGTGGTTGCTCGTTCTTCTGCACCTCCCCCTCCTCCTCCTTTGGTTGCTCATTCTTCTGCACCTCCTCCTCCTTTGGTTGCTCGTTCTTCTGCACCTCCTCCTCCTTTGGTTGCTCGTTCTTCTGCACCTCCTCCTCCTTTGGTTTCTCGTTCTTCTGCACCTCCTCCTCCTGTGGTTGCTCGTTCTTCTGCACCTCCTCCTCCTCCTGTGGTTGCTCGTTCTTCTGCACCTCCTCCTCCTCCTGTGGTTGCTCGTTCTTCTGCACCTCCTCCTGTGGTTGCTCGTTCTTCTGTACCTCCTCCTCCTCCTGTGGTTGCTCGTTCTTCTGCACCTCCTCCTCCTTTGGTTGCTCGTTCTTCTGCACCTCCTCCTCCTCCTTTGGTTGCTCGTTCTTCTGGACCGCCTCCTCTTGTGGTTGCTCGTTCTCCTGAACTGCCTCCTAATGTGGTTGCTCGTTCTCCTGAACTGCCTCCTCCTCCTCCTGTGGTAGCTCGTTCTTCTGAACCTCCTCTTTTGGTTACTCGTTCTTCAGTTCCCTCTGCTCCTCCTCCAACTTTTTCTCCCTCTGTTCCTCCTCCAACTTTTTCTCCCTCTGTTCCTCCTCCAACTTTTTCTCCCTCTGTTCCTCCTCCAACTTTTTCTCCCTCTGTTCCTCCTCCAAACTTTTCTCCCTCTGCTCCTCCTTTAGACTCCATCTTTTTGCCTGATAGTGTTGATAGACCATTTTCCTACGCCACACTGCCTGCTCCAAAGCGTCCTCCCCCACCCAGGGACACCAGCCATGTCCCTTCTGTACCACCAAGAAAAGTCTCACCAGTTGTAAGAAGTGATGGATTACCGGACCAAATTTCATCTCCACCACCACCACTTCTTCCACCGCGGAAAGTTTCCCACAATTCATCAGAGAACAGAAGATCTACAATTGAAAGAAATTCTTTCACTCATAATGGTGAACATAATTCAGAGAAGAATCTTCCTGCTGCATTGCAACATATCCTTTCTAAAAGAGGAGAAAGCTCCTCTCTCTTCAAAGGCAACTCTACAACTTTGCATAAGCCAAATGCTTTAGTAGATAAGGGAATAAATCGCAACATTGAAATGTTGCAGTCCTCCTCTAACACTTTGCCTGAGAGATTTAATAAACCTCTCAGAGTGAATGACTCTCCAGTCTATCCAATAAATAACTATAAACACTTATCCACAAGCCACAGTGAACCATCTAAAAATTCTACCTTGAACTCTTACAATTCAATGAACACTTCCCAATCATTTGGCTTCCATAATGGTCCTTCTTATGGACCTCCTTCTTCAGGAGATGTTTCTTTTGACCCTATCCACAGGACCAACACTGATACTGCTTATTATGGGTGGGCAACTCTTGGGGCATCCCAGGCCACCCCACCGTCCCAGATGAATACGTTGGGGAGCATGAACAACAACGACAATACTAGTAGTGGTTGGCAAAATTTTCATGACGCCATGAGAAATCTTTCTCCCAGAAACAACTAACTTTATTCTCTTGAATCTGAACGACTAAAAGAGATGGTAGTCGAGCAATGCAGGTTTCGTTTGTTTGAAGTAGCTACAGTACTAAATCCCTGTATATACTCCTACCTTTTCATACTCTTATTCAATAGATTCGAATGTTATTTCGATGTAAGCTTCGTCTCCTTTTGATTAGTGTTTTCCGTTTTTATTAAACTATTTCTTGATTAATTTTTGATTCTCTTTATTTTATTGTTCCGTCTTTTTAATTCATTAAATAACTGTGATCACATTTCAGAAATACTTTTATAGGTTTCTCAGTGTTCGCGGTAACACCAGGGAGTTCAATAATTGAATAACCATTAATATTTCATTCTTTCCTTACAGAAATACTTGTACATACCTTGTTACTGGGTTGCTTCATATCAGAAAGACTAATTTTACATTCATTTTGTTGTATCATTTGAAACAACTAATAATTCATCCAATCTGTCAATTAGACATTGTGGACATTTACATGCGTCAATGTAGACGTGTGTGATTGGTGGACATTGACATGAACGTGTGTGATTGGTGTAGCTACATGGACATGAACGTGTGTGATTGGTGCAGCTACATGGACATGAACGTGTGTGATTGGTGCAACTATATGGACATGAACGTGTGTGATTGGTGCAGCTACATGGACATGAACGTGTGTGATTGGTGCAGCTACATGGACATGAACGTGTGTGATTGGTGCAGCTACATGGACATGAACGTGTGTGATTGGTGCAGCTACATTGACATGAACGTGTGTGATTGGTGTAGCTACATGGACATGAACGTGTGTGATTGGTGTAGCTACATGGTCATGAACGTGTGTGATTGGTGTAGCTACATGGACATGAACGTGTGTGATTGGTGTAGCTACATGGACATGAACGTGTGTGATTGGTGTAGCTACATGGACATGAACGTGTGTGATTGGTGCAGCTACATGGACATGAACGTGTGTGATTGGTGCAACTATATGGACATGAACGTGTGTGATTGGTGCAGCTACATGGACATGAACGTGTGTGATTGGTGCAGCTACATGGACATGAACGTGTGTGATTGGTGCAGCTACATTGACATGAACGTGTGTGATTGGTGTAGCTACATGGACATGAACGTGTGTGATTGGTGTAGCTACATGGTCATGAACGTGTGTGATTGGTGTAGCTACATGGACATGAACGTGTGTGATTGGTGTAGCTACATGGACATGAACGTGTGTGATAGGTCCATGGTTCTACAACCATGTCCACCGATCACATATGTTCATGTCTATGTACATGTGTGATTGGTGGACATGGATGTTGAACATTATGGAAATGTGTATATTTTTGAATAGTTAGACTCATCTCGCTGAATACTCTTCTCTCACTTCCTCTGCACCAGACCTTCCCTTCTATCTCCATGGTTCTTATTTGGATCTGCACCAGTCTGTAGATGATGAACTAGATACTCCTATCAAGCACCTTTCTTACAATTCTTTTTTCTCGTCAGAAACAGGCAAGATGTGTTACCCCATCTAATTGTCTTGAATTTCAACTAATTCCTTGATTTTATAAAAATTATCTATATGAAGTCATCAGCAGTTGTGGAGAATTTTCCTTTTTGTTTGGAGTTTTCCACTAAGTTGTTTATTTCTCATTCTGAATAATTCCGAAATTAACTTCAATTTACTCTGCAAATCTGTCGATTGTCATTTCTAGAGGTTGTGTGGTGCTTTTGCTCATCTCTTTGGAGTGAAGGGCCACACAACATGTCGAATCACTTGCAGAACAAATCTTAATTAACGGGTAACTGTTTTATCTCAAGACTGATTTCAATCAACTTTAAAACAATGAATGCGGTTAGATATTAGGTTTCCAAATATTGAATTAGAATTCTCCAAGATGAAGTAAATCGTCAGCTATACAGATTTTAATTAAACATATTTTTATCTCCGTAAGAATAACATAGGAATAAGATTAGTTGGAATGGCGCTTTCTTTGCGTAGCTTGCCTAAAGGGCCGTACACACGTAGGTTTTTTTTAAACCACACCAACTAAAATAAATAATGATTATATCGTTTTTTCTTATATTCTCGTGGAAAAAGTAGGAGGAGCTTATCAAAAAGTCTGGTGGAAAGACTTTAAAAACCATACGTGTGTACGGTCCTTTAAACTAATGTTGATAGTTTTGATTCTATCTGCATCTGTAAATGTCAATTGATTTAGCTCTTCACAAACTATAAACTCTTTCTAAACACTGTCTGTGGTGAATGGTACAGAATTATTTGTAAATCCCTTGGGCTCCAAACTGTTGTAATTTTATTTGTCTTTTTTTTTTCCTTTTTTCCATGTTTATCATTTTTTAACACTACTTGCAGTTTTAGAGGATAGCGCTAGGGCTATCTTTTTGACTTGGAGTTATTAGATTTTTATGATAGGTAGGCCCGTAGATTTCATTTACTATCTCCTCTTCATTTTCCTCTTCCATCAGTGAGTACAGCTACTGGTGCTTGTGTCCCTTTTTTCACATTCCTTGGTAAGTGACTGCACTCACATAGTAGCTTTTCTGCATCCATAAGCATCGTCACTGACTGGTAGTAGGTGACTTTGTTAATGGAGTCTTTTACCTTTCTGTCTTCTTTCAGTCTCTAGTTTCATTTTATTTTCAGCAATGTGGCCTTTGGGTTGGAAGCAGATGTTAAACCTCTACATAATAATTCTCAATTCACAAGTGATAACCTAATGTTCTTGCTTTTTACAGCCCGCCCTATGAGTCAGAGGAAAGCTCCTCCCCCTCCTCCCTCAGTTAACGCTCCTCCCCCTCCACCAGTCCCCTCCCACCACAACACTCCATTGCCCGTTCCTCCGCACGCTCCAATCCACCTCCAGGTGGGCCCCAAGTTTTACGGCACGGAGGCCTCCCACTGCTAGCGAGAGAATAGAGTTGGTTACTCCAGACTTGTTGGCTCCTCTTCCTCTGAATCCCTCCTCGCAGAATCCTCCATATCTGAGAGGTCAGGATCCCTGGGATCTGTCAGGTCTGACAGGTCAGCATCAATCAAATCCTCTGACATTTCTTCCGCCAGTGACAGACTGTCGACTACCAGCGAGCTGAGGGACTGCAGTCGGAGTGATGCTGCTGAATCTGACGGCAGAAACAACCACCAGAGCAGTTCTGTCAGGCATTTTCTCTTTAAATTAATGAAACATTCCTGAATGAGACTGCTATCTGTACCTAAGGTGTTGACGCATTTCCAACTCTCACGTCAAATACTTGCGTATCCTTGATGCTGAGGTAGATGTATCATGATGCATGATATGGAGCATCATGGATACATCTAACCATAATACGGAGGTAGCTGTATCATGGATACAAAATACAGAGTCGGATGCATCAAATGGATATGAACATTTGAAAATAATTCTTTCTATTATTTGACATGAGAGTGAAATAAGTAGCTACACACTTTACGGTGTTCTTCACTTGCTTTATTGAGTTTACGTTGCCGTGATTATGCTTCAGATTCTATTTGTGTATTTATTCCTCTAATTGATTTGGTAGGTTTATGTTGGTGTGTGTCTTGATTCCAGTTGTGTTGGCTGACATCTTTTGTTACTTGAGAGAATTTAACTTTAGGAAGTTTTTAGGGGAAAGCTCAGTTTATTTGCATAGCTACTTAGCCATAGGGATATATATTTACTATTACAAACTGTGTGGCATATCCTAGCCTTCTATTGCATATTTATCTAAACTAGAGAATTCTACCCATTATTGCTGTTTTATTTCATGACAAATCCACTCGCTTGATGTTGGGTAATTTTGTTTGGGGTAGGTTATGAGTTATTAAACCGTTCCACATTTTCGATCATATAAAAAAGAAGTATATATTGTTAATTAAAAGTTAATAAATATTCTATATTTTTTTTTCTTATGTGACGAAAATATGGTACCGTCCCATAACTCTGCACTTGCCCTATATTTTTCTATAGCTACTATCAGGTATGATTAACTTTTGTGAAATAGTATTGGTAACTTGTATTATTTAGTTCGCTAGTAAACATTTAGACTGCATCATTGATTGTATTTTGAGCCTCTATTTAATTTGGCTGCTTTTATATATTGTGTTATAGATCTATATATATATATATATTTATTCCTTATTGAAACAGAGTTCATAGCGACGAATACAAATGATTGTACTTAATTGCCTAGCGACTGTATAGCTAGGATATATTTCATACTTTTATAATTAGTCTAGATCCCCTACTTTTGTATAAAATGATCCCTATGATTTAGCTGCTCCAGTTATCTTGGCTGCATCACTTTAAAAAATAGATACTTTGTATCAGTGATACGGTACATTTCTAGTGTTTGGTATGCGTATCATGGATACCGTACCCTTTTATTGTCTTTTTTCAAAGTGTATACTAGATACAGCTCAAGTATTGACACCTTAAAGTTTTTGAATAAAAGTTACTAGTAGTAGACAATAAAATATCTAAACACTTTTGCAAAACTATTAAACTGATATTTGATTTTCACTTTAGCGATAAAAATTCAAATTACTGTAAAAAAGTTTTATCAAAATGATTATATTTGTAGTTTCTGATAGCTACATTGAATCAAACTTCTTAATTTATTTTGAAATATCTATTCTGCTCCAAAAAACTTAATATTTGAATTAAACTTGCCATGTCCATTAATGGGACATTACCATTAGTTTATTGAAATATCAAATGTGAATTGAATAGCTACCTAATTAAAATTTCAATGGGTTATTTAAAATTTATGTTACAACTCAAAATATATTCATTCACAATGAATATATTTTGTTGCATTTTCTTTAATGCTAATCTATTTAAATTTTCCTCGGGTAATTGTCCCTTTAAAGTAGGCTGAAGGTTGAAATTTTAATTTCAGCTGCACTGACCAGCAAAGCCATAATTAGAATTAGTCTTTTGTGGAGAGTTCTGACCAATTATTTCCCTTATTAAGTAGTCGTAAAGCTCTAATTGCTAGGATTGTTACGATATGCTTTTAAAATCATAGAGAATATCATAGCCGAAATGAAATGGTATCGAATGCTATATACCGCTGTTTAGAGTGATCCAATAGCGTTTAATACAGTCTATAGCTGATATTTTCATGGTCTATGATTTTAAAAGCATATCGTCACAGCCCTAGTTATAGGTAATTCCTTAGAATTTTTTAAAATAAAATGCCGTGAGAATAATGTGTTAGTTAGTGCAATCTATTTTTATATGCAATTACTTCACTTTTCTATTTAATAGGTCCCTTCTTTACACTTTAAATCGACCAGAATTTGTATTGTGTTCATAAAAATTAATTCCTGAAATTTTTTTTTTGCGATGTATGAATTAGAATTTGTTTTTCGGTATCGGTACTCCATTTAGCGACAACTCTGTTCTAATTAGTAAATTTGTGCTTTGTATTATTTATATGCTGTCTGTGAGGCCGCCTATGTTATTTTCCCTCATTATTTAATCTTTTTTATTTAAACACAAAGTTGAGTAACCGAAGTAACACACTAGCGAGGGAAATATACCCTTCCGATCGAGTCATCTTAAAGTATGTAGCATAACTAGTGAATAACTAATATACCTTGTATTATATTGCTAAATACCTAATCCTGTTAATTTTGTATAAATTATAATCTATATAACATATTACACGGTTCTTTCAATTTCCCTATTTAATCTATTTTCTATTCTGAAAATTATTTAGCAAATCAAAGACGCACTTTTTTCATCAATTCTGAACTTATTTTTTATATATGAAAAATATCCATTGTTATTAATTTTACGTAAGGTAGTGCTTAAATATCTCGTAATGATAAATCATGGATTTTAATTTTCACGGTTAACCAACATAATCAAAATTTATCCCAGATATTCTTTATCAAATACCTATATTCTTACTAGGAAAGGTCAGTCTCTGCGTTCAAGTAACATGATTCACACCTGTCTGACGTGAACGCGTTTGCACAAGTGTTCATTTTTTGGCTGTCTATTTCTGGTCCATATGTTGTTAGTATCTGTACCTTTGGCATTGGTGATGGCAATGTCGTACCTTGTGATCTATTTTATTTTGTTCTCGTTTGCTCTAGCGAGTGATATGGTGAAAGATGTTTCTTCCGTGTGGAGAAGTCTTTATCACCCCGATGAGAGCCAACGTCACATTCTGGACAAAGTGAGAGAGCAGGCAGATGTTGGTGATGCTCCTTCCAGGGATTTTCTCCGTCTGCATCAACTGCTAAAGTTTGAGGATAAGTTAGCCTTCATCAGCGGTCAAAGTTCTGAAACCACGAAAACTAACCTGGCATTTCTTTTAAGACACAACCTCATCAAAGATTACGGCAGTGTTGGATCATGTCCTAACTCCTTTTGGATGGAGTCTGATCCCCCTTTAGACTCTAAAAAGACCGCACTGACTCTGTTTGCAGAAGCTTCCGAACACGGTGACCCACTAGCTTTGATAATAATGGGGGAGCATTTCAGCAGCTTGAAACAGTGCGAAAAGGCGGTAAAGATGTACAGGAGAGCATCTTTACTTACACTTGAGAGTTTGACGGACTTTACCATAGCCATGTTCGACACGACTCGGTATGTAAACTCTGAAGACGAAACTCATGCACAACATTCCAGTAAAGATGATTATGATTATCTATTTTACGAGGCTTGGAGAGGAAACGTGGATGCTTCTTACAATCTTGGTTTGCTGTTAATCGGTGAAGACTTTGACTTGCCTTACGATCCTGATAGAGCTGCAGAGTATTTTAAGCCATCTATTGCAGCAGGAAATTCGAAAGCAATGTTATTTTTAGCTATTCTTCACATCTCAGGATCTGTGGCGAATCCTAATATATCCTATGCGAGGGAGCTTCTAGAGGCGGCTCTTAGTTTGGGGGACTATCACGCTAGCGCACATTATGCCAGGTTTTTAATGGATGGAACTGCTGGTCTCAAAGTTAATAGAAGCCTTGCAAAAGAATATTTGGATAAAGGAGTTTCACTTGGCAATGTGGATGCTATGTTTTTATTGGGACAAATGTATGCAACTTCTAAACTCGAAGGTGATATTAAAAAGGCAAGTTTTTATTGGCAACTGCCAGCCTCGTTTAGACATGTTTTTGCTTCTTGGTACCTCGCTGAACACTACAGCAATCTTGCAAATCCTGTCATTATTTCAGGACATAAGAAGAAAACAGTTCCTCCGCATAAGCTTTGCGAGATGTCGCTACCTCTTTACAAACGAGTCGCTCAGTCTGGTGGCTGGCAATATATTCTTAACGATGCTTATAAGGACTTCAAGAACCAGAAGATGGACTCTGCAGCTCTGAAGTACATGCTTCTCTCAGACCTCGGGTACAAGGTAGCTCACGTAAATCTAGCAAGGATTCTCCAGACTCCCGAGTCCATTACCCTCTATGACAGCGCAGACGACGTAGCACTTGAAGAAGTTGTCGCTTGGACTCGCGTAGCAAGAGACGGAGATCCTTTGGGCTACCTACACCTTGGTCACCACTTCTATTACGGATCTGGAGGACTGAATCAGGACCCATACGCTGCTTACCGCCACTACCAAAAGGCTTCACAACTTTTCAATGGCGAGGCTACCTTCAACTTAGGTTACATGTTTGAGATGGGATATGGTGTTGATAGAGATATCAACGAAGCTATTAAAATTTACACAATTTCAAAGAAACTTTCTAATGATAGCATTATTCCTTCTAATTTGGCTTTAGCTCGATTATACTCTTTTAAATTTGTTTCGGATCATTTCTCAATTAATTTGTACACTGTTAACTCTTTGGAAATATTTACATCTGTTATTTACACTCCAGAAGCTGTATTAGGTATTTTAATGGTTATTCTAATAGTTACAGGTAGAAACTTTATTCCGATCTGAAATGGCTTGGAATTCTTGCCGTTACTTGTGGTTTTAGAAATTAGTGGAGAGCACTTGTGTTATGGTCTTCAACTATAAGGTCTTAGATAATATTGGAACGAAGGTTCATATGATTCATTACTGTAACCTCTTCATTTTCCTCTTGTATTTTTAGGTAGGCTCGTATGCTTCATTTACTATCACCTCTTCATTTTCCTCTTCCATTGATGAGTGTTCACCGGGTGGTGTACCAATCAATTAAGGAAACTGCGCAATCATTGTAACTCCTCCATAAGTTCCTCAACATCTGCGTCACTATCACAGGTAACTTGATAAGAGACACTATTCACAGAGTAGCTTTTATGAATCCGTGAGCACCCGTACCAGAAGATGACTTAGTTCTCGGAAACCACTTCTTTCTCTAACTGCTTCTTCAGAGTCCCTTGTACATATTTTCTTTTGACTTATGATTTTTTCTAAACAGACACTTAATAACTATATATTAAAATAAGTATTGATTTCATTAAATAGTTTCCAAGATATTAGTTATTATAAAATATTTTTTCATAGGTATTTCAACTAGATAATTTCAATATACGCCATGGATTAGTAATTTAAGGTAATTCTGACTTTGATTAAAAGTTACGTCACTGACTCGTCAATTTTAAGAATTATTTAAAGAAGGTCTGCTTCTTCTGGCAGGGGGCCTTTAAAAAAAGTAAGATTATATGTGTATATAAATAAATTGTTTCTCAAATATTCATGTGACTTTTATTTCTCAACAGTAATTCAAATTGTGTTTTTCTCTCGTTTCCAAATGTATCTCTCACATACAAAATAGAATATAAGCTAAAGTAGGTATAATAAATTCTTTACCATGCTATTCTACTCATGAATATTTGTTGGCTTCGCTCTTGTTATGGTTGAATTATACACACTAACACACACTATATATACCATAGTAAATAAATAGTATGGTATATACAGTGTACACATATACTACCCAGCAAACATGTCCGAATCTATTCGATATCGGGTTGTGTCTAATTCGTTGCTCTGGTAGCGCATGCCGGTAATAGATATGAAATACACTTAAATTAGACATCTAAATGAATGTATCTAAATTATTTGACTGTTTAGAAAACTAATTTGTTTCTACCATCAGTATCCAAAAATCTTCACTATAATCCGTATCGTTTATTTTCTAATCAGAAATCGTTAAATACATATCGAAACAACACCAGTAAATAGATATCTATTATACTATTATTTATTGAATTCCGTTTTAGAATAGATATCTAAAATTTCGTATAATTTATGATCAATTCCGATATCTACCTAAATGAATCGGAACAACATCAGTAATTAGATATATATTATATTACGGAATTTAGTTTTAGAATAGATACCTAAAATTTCATTCCATTTATGATCAGAATACTGTTGCATCGCCAACCGAAAATGTATTTGAACGATCAAATGTTTCTTTGTCGTTACTATTTAGAAACAATAAGTGAAATATAGTTGCATCATTTAGAAAGAGTACTGAATACTGTATATCGGTATCAATATAAATATCAGTATCAGTTAATAAATATTTTTAATTTAGATGTATGTGTATTTGATATCGATATGGTGTCTATTGCATTACTAAAACGCTTTCGTTTATATCTCTTTTTTTTATTTATTTGAGTGTTGCACCTCTAATCTAAATATGTATCTAAACGATGCGATGTCTCTCTTTGGTTAATATTTTAGAAATGAAAAATGAAGATTCTATGCGTCATTTATAAAGAGTTCTGACTTCTGACAAAGTATAATGGTATCAACAATCCATCGAAATAGTTTCCAAATTAGATATGATTTTTGTATCGCTTTTTATGTCTATTCCATTAGTTATTTTGGGTAATTAACTGTCGCAAAATCTGCAAAAAGGGGATCAGCTAGATTTGCATACTCCAACTAAATAAAAAGTTTTTAAATTAACTGTAAGCTAAATTTTTTTGAAGAATAGAGTTATGAAGAGTACTGTGATATATACATATTAACAAAAAAAAAACAATTTACTGATGAAGACTTTTTTTGATTCAAAAATTGGAAGCCATGTATTTTTTTAATGCAATACGTAGAGAAAGATTGACAACATTGATGGACTCTTTCATTTAAAGGTCCTCTCCAGGCTCCGGGGAAAAAATGAGTTTATTACATAATATCATAGAACTAAGGTCTACGATCATTATTCTGCAAACTACATACAATTTAGTTCAGTATATATTTTATAATTTGTTTTTAAAGTTTTTCAATACTCTGTGAGCAACAATTGAGCGAATCACTAATCTGATGCTCAAGAAGAAGATTGTACACTCTTTGTTTTGATTACAAATTTGAATTTTATAAACAAACCAAGCGTTTTCGGCCTTTATTTAAATTATTTTAGATATTATTTGTTTCCTAAAGTATATAAACGTTTCTATTATAATTTATTTCAATTTTATAACTTTACAATAATAATAAATGGATTAATTAAACCTAATACCTAGTTGACAATCAAAACAAATGGTGTATATTCTTTTTCTTCAGGCTGAAAATTTCTTAAATTCGTAAGTCGGAAGTAAAATAGGTTTTGTAGAGTTTTGATTTTAAAAATCTTTAAAAGCATAAAAAAAATTAAAAATACGCTACCAAATTCGATGCGGTTTGCAGCAAAATGATAAGGAACATTAGCTAGTTAAATAAAGCAATAAAATTATTTGCTTGGAGGGGACCTTTAACGCTATAATTTTTTGTTGATTAAATATAGTTACGTACTTTCATAGTATAGAAGTGAGGTTAATAATGAGTCAGTAAAAGACAAATAAGATTGTTTGAGCAAATGAAAAAATAGAGGTAGCCTCTTTGCAAACTGACAAGTAGCATGGAGCATATATATATATACCCTATATTGAAGAAGTTTATACTTATATTCAAGTTGGACGCACTCACACTTTAATCTCTAAATATCCGTTAAATAGGAAAAAGTGACAATTCTCGATAGTAATTAGTAGTTCCTAAAACCGTGAAACGTTGCAGAGTTGAGAATATCTTCTGCAATTCTAATAGGTAACTATCAAAATTTATTCAGTTAATACTTCCTAATGTCAGTTATAATTAGGTACTCAATGATTGTAGCTTATTAGGATAATGAACCAATTAGCGGATGCTTATTTTTCTTTACTAATTACCGAATGGAATATTTCGAATTAGTATATTTGTAAACTATGATTGTTTATGAGTTATGACTATAAAAATATATTCATTATAGGTACCAGTTTCTTCTATAATGAATATATTTTTATAGTCCTTAAAACAATCATAGTTTACAAATATACTAATTCGAAATATTCCATTCGGTAATTAAGTACTAATTAGTAAAGAAAAATAAGCATCCGCCATCCGGTAATTGGTTCATTATCCTAGTCATAAATAAATATAATATACATAGCTAGCCTAGTTATTCAATTTCACTATGAGTCTATGCCAGTCTGTATTTGGTGCAAAAAATCCAGACTGCAGGAACTGGTAAAGTGTTCTCCAAGAAATCCTCTATTTTGCTTTCTTTTCACATTAAAATTAATGTAAATATAGGAAGAAATTAAGGATTGTTCGCACAGAAAATGTTTAAAATGTTCCATATTCTGCAGACTGGCAAATAATTCCACTGACTTTTTGAAATAGCTGAAAAAATCCACCATAAATTTCCAGTAATTTGGCTGATCCCAGACCAGATTGCATTAGTTGCTGTCTAAGAGCCGCCATTTCACCAACAGGTTATTTGAAGAGTCATGGCCTCGTGGGGATATCATATCTGAGCCGTGGCCCGTGGGATAAAAATTGCGAGCCGTGGGATAAAAAATACGAGCAGTGGGATAAAAAATGAGAGCCGTGGGATAAAAAATGAGAGCCGTGGGATAAAAAATGAGAGCCGTGGGATAAAAAATGAGAGCCGTGGGATAAAAAATGAGAGCCGTGGGATAAAAAATGAGAGCCGTGGGATAAAAAATGAGAGCCGTGGGATAAAAAATGATAGCCGTGGGATAAAAAATGCAAGTCGTGGGATAAAAAATGTGAGCTATGGGATAAAAACTACAAGCAATGGGATATAAAGCGAGCCGTGGTGGAAGGAGCAATTACTACCTAGATTTAGTTACTTATTAACAGACCGGGAATATTTGATCAAGTGAAAATTCACATTTGATGAGCCGCAAAGTTTTGAAACTCTATATAAATGTCTTTTAGAAGACCGCGAGTTTCGATAAAAATTCACAAAGAATGCAATCTGGATCCCAGAACCACCAACATCTTACCCATCTTACAATATAGGAATAAATAGCTAAAAATCCACCAACTTTGCCAGAATATTATTTTCAAGAGAAAAAAAATTCCACCGACATGTCGGTGGAATTTACCATGAAATACTGATACAGACTGGAGTCTATGAGTAATTGACTTGTTATTTACAGGTTTCTAAACTTATTTCACCCCTCAAAAGTTTCCAGTATACTCCAGATTGCATTAGTTGTTGTCTAAGAGCCACCATTTCACCAACAGGTTATTTGAAGAGCCGTGGGGATATCATATCTGAGCCATGGGATAAAGATCGCGAGCCGTGGGATAAAAATTGCGAGCCGTGGGATAAAAAATGCAAGTCATGGGATATAAAGCGAGCCGTGGTGGAAGGAGCAATTACTACCTAGATTTAGTTACTTATTAACAGACCGGGAATATTTGATCAAGTGGAAATTCTCATTTGATGAGCCGCAAAGTTTTGAAACTCTATATAAATGTCTTTTAGAAGACCGCGAGTTTCGAAAAAAATTCACAAAGAATGCAATCTGGAGTATACTGGCATTAATTTTCGGTGGATAAATTGGGAAAATATTGTTGGATCAGCCAAATTAATTTTCGGTGGATAAATTGGGAAAATGTTGGTGGATCAGCCAAATTACCAACAGTATCTAAAGCTGAGCGGCGCACTACAATACGGCGCACCACTGTACTTTCTATTAATGACCTCAATGTGAAAAACTATAATGTAGTTTGTTGTATCCGCTAGTTTGTTGTTCTGCACACTTCATGATTGTTTAATGACCTGGCAGGGAGGTTTGGGGTGGCACCCCTTCAGTCTGCAGAATATGGGACATTTTCCTTAATTTCCTCCTATATTTATATGTATTTTACTGAGAACAGAAGCCAAAATAGAGGATTTCTTGGAGAACACTTTACCAGTTCCCCAGACTGAATATTCACAATATCTCAGATATTCTGCAGACTGGCTAATTCATAATTGTTATAGCCTATAACTTATAAGTTTATATCAAACTCTGACTGAAACTGCAAATTTTTTCAACTCTCATTAACACATTTTAACCTGTAATGTAAAGTTCGCAGAAGTTCCCAGACTGCAGTCTGCAGAAACGGGTTAAGTGTTCGTAGAGATCTGTTATTCTGTTTGTAGCAAAATTAATGTAAATATAGGAATTAATTCAAAATTGTTTGGGGAGAATTTCCCAAGTATCTCCCATATTCTGCAGACTAGCTGCCAGTCAGCAGAAGCTGGTAAAGTGTTCATAGAGATCTCTTATTCTGTAATTTCTGTTCATAGCAAAATTAATGTAAATATTGGGATTAATTCATAAGTGTTCATAGCAAAATTAATGTAAATATATCAATTAATTCAAAATTAACCAGTCTGCAGAGTATGGGAGATATTTGGGATATTCTCTCCAAATAATTTTAAATTAATTCCTATATTTACATTTATTTCCAGTCTGCAGAACATGGGACAGTTTTAACATTTTCTGTGCGAACTATCCTTAATTTCCTCCTATATTTACATGTATGTTACTGAAAGCCAATCTGGAAAATACTTTAGGCTAACAGTCAGCAGATGAACTTTAGAGGCTAAATTCTTATGCTGCGGATTATACAGTTCCCATCAATTTATTACTGTATTTAAAGCCTAAGGTTTGTTAAAATCCAACAGAGTGATTAATCCATCAGAAAAGACCACTTTTTCTGGATTGGAATGAGAACAGAAGCCAAAAATGAAGATTTCTTGGAGAACAGTTTACTAGTTGGCAGTTCCCATGTTTCAAAGTATGCTAGTCTGTATTTGGTGCACCATATCCCACTGACTTTTTCAAAAAGTTGAAAAAATCCACCATAAATTTCCAGTAATCTGGTGCGCCGTACTGTGGTGCGCCGCTCAGCTTTTAGATAAGTATACAAATTACTGGAAATTTATGGTGGATTTTTTCAGCTTTTTATGAAGGAGTTGGGTAGAGATAAGACGTGTGCAGCTCTCTATATTATTTACAAGTGAACGCTATAACCGTTGCTTCTAAATACTAGAGGTGAGCACTATAACCGTAACTCTACAATCTATAATATCTAATTAGTGATCCTATCTACTCCTAAAATGGGTAGAACCAAATCTAAAAAGAAGAAAAACAAATCAAGGGATTATAAGAAAAATCCTAAAGAAAATCCTAGTCATGATAAAATTGATAACAAGTCTGGCAATGAAAGTGATAGCACTTCAAATAGTACAAATACTAATGATTCTGAGCATTCAATTGAAATGATACCTGAAACCCCTTTATTTTCACAAGCTAGCAATCAACATTCCCCAAATTTGTACCAAAACCATTCAGATCTAGGAGCCTGTGGATCTAGCCAACTAAGCCAAGAGCCACCCATGCTGAATTCTCTAATTTCTCTTCAAGATGAAACACTCTATTGTACTCAAATAGAATCTAGCATACCCAGCTATAACTGCTCTTTTCCACCACTGCCTTCTCAAAGTCCATTAACTGCCCTAACACCAACTCCACCCTCCACACTATATTCAGGCACCCATGATTTCAACCTGAGAGAAAATAATACTGGGAGTACCAAACGCATGCTGAGCACTAGTGCAAACTCTCTGTTTACTGATGATGATGACTCTCAGTTCCATGGATTCCAACAACTCAAGAAAAACAAATACGGAAATTCTGACACTGAACAATTTATAGACGACGATATGTCATCAATGCATTTACAACTTTCAAATGAACAAAACAGCATGAGCGCAAGTAATCTAACACCTAGAATATCCCAAACCCAACCTACAAATGGTATGCAATCAGGTCTACCTTTCTCTCACTCTCAGTCCCATCTAAATCATAATCAAACTAACTCAAGAAATAATATGAAAGGCACTGCTATTATTATTAAACCCTCTGAAGATTCTCGAGCTGGATTCTTCAGTAGTACAGTGAAGCTATACCGGATTCTTCAGAGCTCTGCATTTCATTCTGCTAAGATAACTCAGTCACGCTCAGACCCTCATAAAGGAACACAAACCATATTTGTTCAAGATGAATCCAAGGTTGATCAGCTGATTCAAATTACCAACTTGGGAGGATTTGAAGTAACGTGCTCTAGAGCTATCTCTCAGAAGCACAAGATTGGTATGATTGGTCCAATAGAAATGGACACAAATGAAAATGATATTGTGGAACTCTTATCTGATCTCGGATATACAAATCCTAAAGCAGAAAGATTCATCATTGGAAAGGGAACCAATCAGAGAACTACCAAAACAATGAAAATCTGGCTAAATGTAGACCAGCTTCCAGAAAGTGTTTCTTTTTTCTACCGAAGATTTCCAGTAACTCCATTTGTAGACAAACCATGGCAGTGCTTCAAATGTCAAGGTTTTGGTCACATGGCAAGCAGCTGTCCAAACAGAGATCGCTGTGTAGTGTGTGCTGGAAACCACAATGTCAAAGAATGTAACGTTAAAGAAGATGGGAACAAAAAGTGTGCTAATTGCAGTGAAAATCATACAGCAAACTATGGTGGCTGTGCCAAAATGAAAATAGAAAAGAAAGTGCAACATGCACGTGCCTTCAAAAACATTTCTTACAGAGATGCAGTCAAAATAGTTAGAAATGATTCGGTAAACAGAAACAACAATATAATTGTACATGCAAACAAAGAAAATAATTCAGAAAACCAAAATTCTCATCAAATTATTAGACCAAATCCAAATGTAAAAGAAATATCTACACAAACTTGTTCCAGTGGCAAACCTACACTTACAGAAAATAATGAGAAAAATAATAGCACTAATGAAAAACTAGCATTCTGCCTGTTAGATGTCTTTGTGTCAATGCTTAAATCAGATCCGATATCAAAAAAATGTGCATTGATTAGTAAGGCCTTTTCAGAACACCTAGGAATAACTGTTACGAAAGAAAATCTCATGTTATCAATTAGAAACTCTCAAAGTATAAGTAAACCAACTCAAAGTCCCATTATACAAAGTAAATCTCTACATGCACGCAAAAATGATCCTTCAAAATCTTAATATAATTTCCTTTAACTGCAGAAGCATTTACAGTAAACTCAGCGAACTTAAAGTATATATTTACTCAAATAAACCTCATATAGTATGTTTAACAGAAACTTGGATGAACTCAGATCAACAATCCCCAAATTTCATAAACTATAAATCCTATTGGAAACCAAGAGCTGCTAGACAGGGGGGTGGGTTGGGAATCCTAGTTAGATCTGATCTCTCTGTTGTCCCAGCAAACTTTGAAACACATGAGGGTATTCTGGAAGTACAATCTGTATCTATCAAAATGAGAAACTCTATACTACAGGTAGTCAATGTTTACAATCCGAGTGGCACTACCCCACTTATCCAGTTTGAAAAATACACCCAGCAGCTGTCAAATAATTATGTAATGTCTGGTGATTTTAATGCACATCACCCAATCTGGTCAATGCCAAACACAATAGCAAATGTATCTGGAAATGCACTCATAAAAGTTCTGCAAACAAGCAACAATATATGTCTAAACTCACCTCGAGGATTGGCAACTTACATTCACAGCTCAACTGGAGCCCTGTCTGTTCTTGATCTTGTATTTTCCTCACCAAATATCTCCTCAGATATCACAATCTCCCAAGGTCCATGCATGGGAAGTGATCACTTTCCGATACTGATCAAGTTGGAAATGACTCCTGATGTACACCCCATTAAAACTAGAAAAAGATACAAAATAAAAGATGTCAAATGGGATAAATGGGCTAAAGAACTACCTAAACTTGAATGGAAAATTGAAGAGACACTGAATCAGAATAACCTTTCTTTAATTGAAGCCATCAAATCATCTAAATACAAAATTCCTCAGACATCTGGTCAGTATTGCCCTAAATTCAACAAACCTTGGTGGAATGAGGAGTGTGCTAGGTTGGTAGCCATCAGAAGAAAGATGAAAAAAACAGTTCTGCCGAAATCAAACTGCTGAAAATTTCCAAGAAATGAGGAATTCTGAAAATAAAGCAAAATTCTATATTAATCAACAAAAAAAGAAATCATGGCAAGAACATGCTTCAACACTCACCTCAAGTACACCTCTGACATCTGTATGGAATCAAATCAGGATCATGAGAAATAGATATTCACCAACAAATACAGCCATTTCCCATATGAACAATATATACACAATTCCTACTGACATAAGTGAGATACTAGCAGACCATTTTGAAACAAAATTTCAAAATAATCTTTCTATTCCCAACCTGAATGAAATGTTCTTCAAAGTACAATCTTCAATAATTGATGAAACTGATAGGGAATATAACACACTCTTTACAATGTCTGAGCTGCAATATTGCCTGTCATTTCTAAGAAATACCAGTCCAGGTAACGATGATATAGAAAATGCGTTTCTAAAGAATTTGCCATACTCGTATCTTGAATATTTGTTGAACCTAATCAATAAAAGTTGGATAGAAGAAAACTTGCCTGATGAATGGAAAACAGCTCTTCTTTGTCCCATTCCTAAGCAAGATAAGGATACACTGTTGGCAGATTCCTACCGACCAATTTGCTTGCTGTCCACTATCGCCAAACTTATGGAAAGGATGGTAAACAATAGGCTTGACTGGTGTCTAGAACAGAAACAATTACTGCTTGAAGTACAGGCTGGTTTTCGAAAACAGCGCTCTGCATATGATCAAATATCGCTTCTTGAGAGTCACATAGCTAAGGCATTGAAGGAAAACCATACCTGTGTTGTAGTGTTTTTGGACATGGCTGGAGCATTTGATGCTGTTGACCACACTTCAGTTCTGTTCAAGTTAACAGAGTTTGGGTTTTCAGGACGTTTGGTTGGCTGGCTCCAGTCATACCTAGCTAATAGAAATTTCAAAGTGTTGTTCAGAGGGGAACAATCATCTTCTAGAAACATTAAGTGTGGAGTCCCACAAGGTGGCATTCTAAGTCCTCTACTCTTTAATGTCTTAATGAGTGACATACCACAAGTCCAAGGAGTTCAGATGTCTATATTTGCTGATGACATAGCTATATATGCTGTTGGAATTGATGACTGTAAAACAGTAAAAAAGATTCAAATGCAACTGGACTTGCTACAAGAATGGAGTGGGTTGTGGGGTCAAATGTTCAATCCACAAAAAACCAAGACCCTCCTATTTTCAAATTCAACCACAAATGTCCCCCTTTTGAAACTCAATAATGAACTGCTCCAATATGTGGATAAGCATAGATTCTTGGGACTGGTATTTGATGCTCCAAAACTCAGTTGGAAACCACACATCAACCAACTTAAATCTTCATGCCAGAAAAGACTGTCTTTATTAAAATCAATATCACACAACCAATGGGGAAGTGACAGGAAGACCTTATTGATGTTGTACAAGTCTCTTATCAGGAGTAAACTGGATTATGGAAGCCCTTTTTATGGTACTGCAACAGGGACTTTGCTAAAAGAATTAGAACCAATTCAAAATCAATGTCTTTCTATGAGCTCAGGCTGTCGTTCAACGACACCAATCATCTCTCTCCAAGCTGAAACACATATTCCTCCATTGATCTTCAGAAGGGAGGAATTGAGCCTGAAATATTATTGTCGTATAATGGAACAAGACCCTTTGATACCTACTGTGCAGAGACTTATTGATATTAGAAGATGGCAAAATTCACACAGAGGACTCCTAGGTCAAAACCAACTTCTTCTCGAAAAATGGAATCTTCCGGTCCCTTCTAGAATGCCTAGCCTGCCATGGAGCCCAATTCCCCCCTGGGAAAATATTGACCAAATTATCTCCATTGATTTTTTTTCTAATCCTAAAACAACCAATCCACTAAATATCCAAAACTATTTCCACGAAATGCTACAGACAAAGTATGGTAACTCAATAGCAATTTACACTGATGGATCCAAATATGAAGAAAAAGTTTCATGTGCATACTATATCCCCCATTTAGAAATAGAATTCAAAATATGTTTACGAAAAGAAGCTTCTGTACTCATGTCAGAATTATTCGCAATCTACAAAGCACTCCATTACTGTAATGCTAATAACAAAAATTGTTACACCATATTCAGTGATTCAATGTCTTCTCTCCAGCTCCTTTCTGGGAAAAGTATTAAAAGCTACAAATCCCTTGTATGTGATATATTATGTCTAATCCAGAAGATGGAGGGAAACATTAGAATTCAATGGATACCAAGTCACATGGGAATTCCTGGTAATGAAAAAGTAGATGCTCTTGCTAAAAATGCCACTTTACTGAACTCTGACACCTATAACAAACTTCTTAAAGAGGACTATTACAACCTTATACATGAAACTAAAATCAGAAGATGGAATGAATATTGGATTGGACAGGTAAATCAGCTGCAGAAGGGAAAGTTCCTGAAGGATATAAAACGTGAGATTAGGTACTGGCCATGGACTAATATTGAGAGTAGGGTTGTTGAGACTGCCATGGCAAGACTCAGAACTGGACATGCTGGAGTAGCTCAATATCTTTTCAGGTTCCATCAAGCAGACAGCCCACTCTGTCAGTGTGGTGAGCTGGAAACTATAAGCCATTATATTTTGTATTGTCCAATCTATAGTTTGCAGAGGGATTGCCTAAGGAAGGAGCTTCAGGAGGCAAATATTAGGAATCCTCTCTCTCTTGATCTTCTCTTGGGAGGATCAGACCATTCTATGAAGAAACAAGTGATCATTATTAACTCTGTATCATCATATATCAGAACAACTGGTAAACTATTTTTGCTATAATAACAAACAACAATTTTAAGCAAAAGTTTATATGGGTCAAGCCAACTGTAAGTTATATTAATCTAACAATCTTTAATAGAACCTTGACATGGTTGGTAGGCTTGACCCACTGTGGGTGGGTCAAGGTTCGTCTGCCCTCCCAGTAGGTACCAGCCCAACTCCCTCTGGAAGCTCTTCCGGAGGGATAGGTGTCTGGTACCGAAGAGAACGCCCGGCAGTTCCCCATTTTTCTGTACTTTTTGCCCTCCCAGTAGGTACCAGCCCAACTCCCTCTGGAAGCTCTTCCGGAGGGATAGGTGTCTGGTACCGAAGAGAACGCCCGGCAGTTCCCCATTTTTCTGTACTTTTTGCCCTCCCAGTAGGTACCAGCCCAACTCCCTCTGGAAGCTCTTCCGGAGGGATAGGTGTCTGGTACCGAAGAGAACGCCCGGCAGTTCCCCATTTTTCTGCACTTTTTGCCCTCCCAGTAGGTACCAACCCAACTCCCTCTGGAAGCTCTTCCGGAGGGATAGGTGTCTGGTACCGAAGAGAACGCCCGGCAGATTCCCCATTTTTCTGTACTTTTTGCCCTCCCAGTAGATACCAACCCAACTCCCTCTGGAAGCTCTTCCGGAGGGATAGGTGTCTGGTACCGAAGAGAACGCCCGGCAGTTCCCCATTTTTCTGTACTTTTTGCCCTCCCAGTAGGTACCAGCCCAACTCCCTCTGGAAGCTCTTCCGGAGGGATAGGTGTCTGGCACCGAAGAGAACGCCCGGCAGTTCCCCATTTTTCTGTGCTTTTGCCCTCCCAGTAGGTACCAACCCAACTCCCTCTGGAAGCTCTTCCGGAGGGATAGGTGTCTGGTACCGAAGAGAACGCCCGGCAGTTCCCCATTTTCTTTTATGCCCTCTCAGTAGGGATTTACCTTCCCTTGTAAATAATGTACATATAAATTCAAAATATATTTAGTTGTGTGCCTGTGTTTTGGTGACTGTGTGTTTTGGTGACTGTGTGTTTTGGTGATTGTGTGTTTTGATGATTGTGTGTTTTGGTGTTTGCTGTTATGTTACCATGAGAAATACTTAAATTGGAATATTTATTGTGAATTGAGTACTAAATAAAATATATTACAAATATTCTAATGAAAAAGGGACATATGGTATTAACCGGAACCCTTTAAATTAAAAAAAAAAAAAAAAAAAAAAAAAATTAGTAGTTCCTAAAACCGTGAAACGTTGCAGAGTTGAGAATATCTTCTGCAATTCTAATAGGTAACTATCAAAATTTATTCAGTTAATACTTCCTAATGTCAGTTATAATTAGGTACTCAATGATTGTAGCTTATTAGGATAATGAACCAATTAGCGGATGCTTATTTTTCTTTACTAATTACCGAATGGAATATTTCGAATTAGTATATTTGTAAACTATGATTGTTTATGAGTTATGACTATAAAAATATATTCATTATAGGTACCAGTTTCTTCTACTCAACGAGTATATTTTTATAGCCTTAAACAATCATAGTTTACAAATATACTAATTCGAAATATTCCATTCGGTAATTAAGTACTAATTAGTAAAGAAAAATAAGCATCCGCCATCCGGTAATTGGTTCATTATCCTAGTCATAAATAAATATAATATACATAGCTAGCCTAGTTATTCAATTTCACTATGAGTCTATGCCAGTCTGTATTTGGTGCAAAAAATCCAGACTGCAGGAACTGGTAAAGTGTTCTCCAAGAAATCCTCTATTTTGCTTTCTTTTCACATTAAAATTAATGTAAATATAGGAAGAAATTAAGGATTGTTCGCACAGAAAATGTTTAAAATGTTCCATATTCTGCAGACTGGCAAATAATTCCACTGACTTTTTGAAATAGCTGAAAAAATCCACCATAAATTTCCAGTAATTTGGCTGATCCCAGACCAGATTGCATTAGTTGCTGTCTAAGAGCCGCCATTTCACCAACAGGTTATTTGAAGAGTCATGGCCTCGTGGGGATATCATATCTGAGCCGTGGCCCGTGGGATAAAAATTGCGAGCCGTGGGATAAAAAATACGAGCAGTGGGATAAAAAATGAGAGCCGTGGGATAAAAAATGAGAGCCGTGGGATAAAAAATGAGAGCCGTGGGATAAAAAATGAGAGCCGTGGGATAAAAAATGAGAGCCGTGGGATAAAAAATGAGAGCCGTGGGATAAAAAATGAGAGCCGTGGGATAAAAAATGATAGCCGTGGGATAAAAAATGCAAGTCGTGGGATAAAAAATGTGAGCTATGGGATAAAAACTACAAGCAATGGGATATAAAGCGAGCCGTGGTGGAAGGAGCAATTACTACCTAGATTTAGTTACTTATTAACAGACCGGGAATATTTGATCAAGTGAAAATTCACATTTGATGAGCCGCAAAGTTTTGAAACTCTATATAAATGTCTTTTAGAAGACCGCGAGTTTCGATAAAAATTCACAAAGAATGCAATCTGGATCCCAGAACCACCAACATCTTACCCATCTTACAATATAGGAATAAATAGCTAAAAATCCACCAACTTTGCCAGAATATTATTTTCAAGAGAAAAAAAATTCCACCGACATGTCGGTGGAATTTACCATGAAATACTGATACAGACTGGAGTCTATGAGTAATTGACTTGTTATTTACAGGTTTCTAAACTTATTTCACCCCTCAAAAGTTTCCAGTATACTCCAGATTGCATTAGTTGTTGTCTAAGAGCCACCATTTCACCAACAGGTTATTTGAAGAGCCGTGGGGATATCATATCTGAGCCATGGGATAAAGATCGCGAGCCGTGGGATAAAAATTGCGAGCCGTGGGATAAAAAATGCAAGTCATGGGATATAAAGCGAGCCGTGGTGGAAGGAGCAATTACTACCTAGATTTAGTTACTTATTAACAGACCGGGAATATTTGATCAAGTGGAAATTCTCATTTGATGAGCCGCAAAGTTTTGAAACTCTATATAAATGTCTTTTAGAAGACCGCGAGTTTCGAAAAAAATTCACAAAGAATGCAATCTGGAGTATACTGGCATTAATTTTCGGTGGATAAATTGGGAAAATATTGTTGGATCAGCCAAATTAATTTTCGGTGGATAAATTGGGAAAATGTTGGTGGATCAGCCAAATTACCAACAGTATCTAAAAGCTGAGCGGCGCACTACAATACGGCGCACCACTGTACTTTCTATTAATGACCTCAATGTGAAAAACTATAATGTAGTTTGTTGTATCCGCTAGTTTGTTGTTCTGCACACTTCATGATTGTTTAATGACCTGGCAGGGAGGTTTGGGGTGGCACCCCTTCAGTCTGCAGAATATGGGACATTTTCCTTAATTTCCTCCTATATTTATATGTATTTTACTGAGAACAGAAGCCAAAATAGAGGATTTCTTGGAGAACACTTTACCAGTTCCCCAGACTGAATATTCACAATATCTCAGATATTCTGCAGACTGGCTAATTCATAATTGTTATAGCCTATAACTTATAAGTTTATATCAAACTCTGACTGAAACTGCAAATTTTTTCAACTCTCATTAACACATTTTAACCTGTAATGTAAAGTTCGCAGAAGTTCCCAGACTGCAGTCTGCAGAAACGGGTTAAGTGTTCGTAGAGATCTGTTATTCTGTTTGTAGCAAAATTAATGTAAATATAGGAATTAATTCAAAATTGTTTGGGGAGAATTTCCCAAGTATCTCCCATATTCTGCAGACTAGCTGCCAGTCAGCAGAAGCTGGTAAAGTGTTCATAGAGATCTCTTATTCTGTAATTTCTGTTCATAGCAAAATTAATGTAAATATTGGGATTAATTCATAAGTGTTCATAGCAAAATTAATGTAAATATATCAATTAATTCAAAATTAACCAGTCTGCAGAGTATGGGAGATATTTGGGATATTCTCTCCAAATAATTTTAAATTAATTCCTATATTTACATTTATTTCCAGTCTGCAGAACATGGGACAGTTTTAACATTTTCTGTGCGAACTATCCTTAATTTCCTCCTATATTTACATGTATGTTACTGAAAGCCAATCTGGAAAATACTTTAGGCTAACAGTCAGCAGATGAACTTTAGAGGCTAAATTCTTATGCTGCGGATTATACAGTTCCCATCAATTTATTACTGTATTTAAAGCCTAAGGTTTGTTAAAATCCAACAGAGTGATTAATCCATCAGAAAAGACCACTTTTTCTGGATTGGAATGAGAACAGAAGCCAAAAATGAAGATTTCTTGGAGAACAGTTTACTAGTTGGCAGTTCCCATGTTTCAAAGTATGCTAGTCTGTATTTGGTGCACCATATCCCACTGACTTTTTCAAAAAGTTGAAAAAATCCACCATAAATTTCCAGTAATCTGGTGCGCCGTACTGTGGTGCGCCGCTCAGCTTTTAGATAAGTATACAAATTACTGGAAATTTATGGTGGATTTTTTCAGCTTTTTGAAAAAGTCAGTGGGATATGGTGCAAATTCACTCCATTTATCATTTATCTGTATTCAAATTACCTATCTAATAGATAGGTAATTTTAATTACCAGAATTACCTATCTAATAGATAGGTAATTTGAATACAGATTAATGATAAATGGAGTGAATTTGATAGCCTGATAGGTAATTGTCGTATCAAATTTATGTCTGACGCCTGACGGTACCTGAATCCAATGTTTATACTACACAGTTTAATTCTTTGATTGAGATGTTCAATTTGGAATAGAAAATAAAATTCATCATAGAAAACTGTAATTGTAATTTTATGGGGTAACTATTTTAAACTTTCAGTCTGAGGTGTAAATAAAAACTTATCAGTTAGCCGTTAGGTAGATGTATCGCCAGTATCGGGGGGCGTGCCCAGACTGCAGGAACTGGCCAGTCTGCAGAATATGGGACATTTTTAACATTTTCTGTGCAAACAATCCTTAATTTCCTCTTATATTTACATGTATTTTACTGAGAACTAAAGCCAAAATGAGGATTTCTTGGAGAACAGTTTACCAGTTCCTGCAGTATATTCTCTACAAAAGGCAGACTTGTAATTTGTAAACAATTACAACGTAATAGTTAATTCAATAATTCCTTTGTTAATTCTCTGGAGAATGAAGTGGAATATTTCTGAGAACATCTGATTAATTCATTGGCTTATATTTTTAATACCTATTATTATCTGGAAATTGGCTTATGGCATACCAGTCCTTATTCCTTTTAAATAATTAATTTGGTTTACTGTAAAAATATATAAATCTGCCACAAATCATCAAAGTTCAAACAAGAATTCTATAATATATTTAGATTTTAGATCAAAATTGTTAATTTAACTTAATTAAACTTAATAGTATTCCTGGCTAAATCAAACTGATATGAATTGTATCTTTATATTATTCCTTAATATTATATATTGGATGATCCCATTTGTTTTTGAAGTTTACTAAAATTTATAGTTTCTTCTATAGCTGAAGCCGAATAGCTTCTATACCTACTATAGTGGGCTTGACAGTATTAATTGTGTGTATATGTTGGTTTCAATTTGAAAATGTTTATATCGTGTATATAACTTGCAATCTTTTATTTAATATCTTCACTAAACTATTATTATTATTCACCTAAAAGCTTCATTAAACTTTCCGTCCATTTCTATATTTTCTTATTAAATGATTTTGAATCATTTGTTGGTAGTTTAATTTCATGTTTTATTTGGTATCCTTTATTTTTATTCAAAACAAGATATATTTTCTATGAATATCAATTAACATTAATTTTCTATTACAGATTTCAACAGTGAAGCAATAAACCTTTCAAGATGTCTGAGCGAAAAGTCTTGAATAAATACTACCCTCCTGATTTTGATCCAACAAAAATCCCCAGGGCAAAATGTGGCAAAAATCGTACATTCACTGTCCGTTTGATGGCTCCCTGTAACATGAAATGCTACACGTGTGGAGAGTATATTGCACAGGGAAAGAAATTCAATGCTCGGAAAGAAGACGTGGATGATATGAATTATCTTGGTATCAGAATCTACAGATTCTATATAAGATGTCCAGGCTGCATATCTGAAATATCCTTCAGAACAGATCCAGAATCTACAGATTATATTCTTGAAGCTGGTGCACATAGGAATTTCCAGGCACTAAAGCTTGCAGAAGCCCAGGCTGCAAAAGAAGCTAAAGATGCACAGAATGAGATAGAGTCCAATCCGATGCTGCTTCTGGAGAATCGAACTCAACAGAGTCAATACGAGATGGAACTCATGGAATCTTTGGAAGATTTGAAGGAACTTAATGACAGGCATGCTAGAGTTGACTCTGGCAAAATAGCCATGACTTTTCAAAAAGAGAAAAAACTGACAGAGGAACAGATTGATGCTGCAGAGAGACTGACTGCTCTGAAAGCACTTGGCTATGAACTCATTGAAGGGAAAATGGTGAAGAGACTGAAGGATGACAGTGATGATAGTGATGAAGAGAAAGAAAGTCTCCTTAAAAAGAGAAAACTGAATAATCCTCTTTTAGGATCTGATTTACTCACTCACGGTTCTAAAACCAAATATTCACAAGAAAGTTTGCGCTCCAAATTCAGCGGTCTCGTTAAATTGAAGTCCACTCCTAAAACCACTGTTAACACTCCTGATAAATCTGAACCATCAACCACTAATGGTAATTTTTCCAATTCAGATTTTAAAATTCCTGTTATACCTCCTCTCAGAGATACAAAAGATATTACAACAATTACCTCCTCTACTTCTCAAGAAGTTCCATCTAAATTACCTTCAGTAAGTAAATCCTTACCATCTACCACCACTGAAACAAAAGATGCCTCCTCTTCTAGTTCCACAAAGGATGAATCTTCTTCAAATGTTAAACTAGGCAGTAAAGAAAATTCTGAACCTAAAAGTCTTTCTCTCCTATGTGCTTATAGTGACTCTGACTCTTCAGATGAGGACTAAACACTTCTTATCACTCACTTGGCCTTGGTCACCTACTCACCTTAATGATGAAGTAGGTTGTGAATGCTGCTCAAATGTTTATTTTGTAACTTGCTATCTAGAAACTATTTAAAGTGAGTTACAAATTATCGGTCAGTTTCACATTTTCGGTCATATAAAAGAAAGTGATATAATAATTGTTACATAAATTTTATTTTAATTATTGTATAGTTTTTTCTTACGACCGAATATGTGAAATTAACCGATAATGCGTAACTCACCTACTAATCAATTGCATACAACTGTTCTAATTAAATTCATATCTTTATTTGGTTTACTGATTATCATCTTTAGATGTGTAATGTAACACTTTAGATGTAACACTTTGTAAATAGAGTTTTAATTATTCTAATTTTTAGTTATGTATCTAAATTGTCTCATATTTTTCTCCTATTATTGATTGTAAATAGCATCAAAACTTATGTAAAAAGTAATAAATTTTAAATTTGTACTATAGTTATTTTATATATCTTATAAATAAAAAAATGTATTTTTATTTCTCCATGTGTTGCCCCAAGGTCTCTACTTTGCTACAAAGAAGAGAAAGGGTGTGAGGTTCCCTGGGCCCCAAACTGTTGTAATTTGGTAAACATTCAACTTTGGTAAATCTATAAATAAAATGACTATTTCATTGTCTCTAGCCATCAGCTGTCTGTGGTACAGGAAAGAAAAGGCTTTTCTTAGTCCCCAAACTGTTGTAATTTGAATTATTTATTTATTCATTCAGCTAGTATAATATTTTATATTTGTATGCAATATTTCACGCAGCTAAAATTTAACTTGCCAATTAAGAAACTTTTTAACCATTTATAGAGACTAGTTACATTTTGCATCAAAGTATTTACACTAAACTTGTCCAAAAAAGAAATGTGCAAATTTGAACAATTGCTTCACAAAATGGCAACCGAGAGAACAAAACAGGTGTGTTTACTTTCTTTTGGATTCACTATAATATTATCTTTGTGGGTTGAATATGATAGAAATGTTATAATCTTGCTAATTGAAAAGTTACAGTGCCATATTAAACTGTCCTGATATTGTCAGTGGTGAACGGAAGTGATGGTGGGTCCTTTGTCCCTGAACTGTTGTAATTGGGATTATGGATTTTCTTCTCATTTTTACTATGTTTATCCTTTTTTACCGCTAATTGCAGTTTTAGAGGACAGTGCTAGGGTTATGCTCTTCAACTACGAGGTCTTAGATTTTGTGTTAGGTAGGCTTGTAGGCTTCATGTACTATCACCTCTTCATTTTCCTCTTCCATCCGTGCGTGCAGTCACCGGTGCTTGTATCTCTTTTCGTCACATTCCTTGTTAAGCGACTGCATTCACGGATTAGCTTTTCTGCATCCATGAGCATCGTCTCTGACGGTGGTAGGTGACTTTGTTCATAGAGCCACATTCCTTTTTGACTGTTTTTTCCACTCCCTTGTATTTGACGTCAGCGTTATGACCTATGTTTCCGAGACTGTTTTTAAACCCTTTTAATAATTTATTTTATATTTTAACTATTGAAGAGTTTATCAATTAGATAAAGTATATTATAGGAATATTTAAAGTATAAATAGTTACTTTTTAACATTCCAATTGGAAATCAAAGTCAAATTCGTTCAAATTTTATTTTATATTGTAGATAGGAATTACAGGAAAACATCTAGTTACTATTTAGTTTAACATCCACTTAATTTACTTACGGGTAATTATTATTATAAATATTGATAATGCTCATGTGGGTTATTCTAATAACTCTTGGGTTATTCTAATAACTCTTGAGTTATTCTAATAACTCTTGGGTTATTCTAATAACTCTTGAGTTATTCTAATAACTCTTGGGTTATTCTAATAACTCTTGGGTTATTATAATAACTCTTGGGTTATTCTAATAACTCTTGGGTTATTCTAATAACTCTTGGGTTATTCTAATAACTCTTGGGTTATTCTAATAACTCTTGGGTTATTATAATAACTCTTGGGTTATTCTAATAACTCTTGGGTTATTCTAATAACTCTTGGGTTATTATAATAACTCTTGGGTTATTCTAATAACTCTTGGGTTATTCTAATAACTCTTGGGTTATTTAAATAACTCTTGGGTTATTCTAATAACTCTTGGGTTATTTAAATAACTCTTGGGTTATTCTAATAACTCTTGGGTTATTCTAATAACTCTTGGGTTATTTAAATAACTCTTGGGTTATTCTAATAACTCTTGGGTTATTCTAATAACTCTTGGGTTATTCTAATAACTCTTGGGTTATTCTAATAACTCTTGGGTTATTCTAATAACTCTTGGGTTATTCTAATAACTCTTGGGTTATTTAAATAACTCTTGGGTTATTCTAATAACTCTTGGGTTATTTAAATAACTCTTGGGTTATTCTAATAACTCTTGGGTTATTCTAATAACTCTTGGGTTATTTAAATAACTCTTGGGTTATTCTAATAACTCTTGGGTTATTCTAATAACTCTTGGGTTATTCTAATAACTCTTGGGTTATTTAAATAACTCTTGGGTTATTCTAATAACTCTTGGGTTATTCTAATAACTCTTGGGTTATTTAAATAACTCTTGGGTTATTCTAATAACTCTTGGGTTATTCTAATAACTCTTGGGTTATTTAAATAACTCTTGGGTTATTCTAATAACTCTTGGGTTATTCTAATAACTCTTGGGTTATTTAAATAACTCTTGGGTTATTCTAATAACTCTTGGGTTATTCTAATAACTCTTGGGTTATTTAAATAACTCTTGGGTTATTCTAATAACTATTGGGTTATTTAAATAACTATTGGGTTATTCTAATAACTATTGGGTTATTCTAATAACTATTGGGTTATTCTAATAACTCTTGGGTTATTCTAATAACTCTTGGGTTATTCTAATAACTATTGGGTTATTTAAATAACTATTGGGTTATTCTAATAACTCTTGGGTTATTCTAATAACTCTTGGGTTATTTAAATAACTCTTGGGTTATTCTAATAACTCTTGGGTTATTCTAATAACTCTTGGGTTATTTAAATAACTCTTGGGTTATTCTAATAACTATTGCGTTATTCTAATAACTCTTGGGTTATTTAAATAACTATTGCGTTATTCTAATAACTCTTGGGTTATTTAAATAACTCTTGGGTTATTCTAATAACTCTTGGGTTATTCTAATAACTCTTGGGTTATTCTAATAACTCTTGGGTTATTTAAATAACTCTTGGGTTATTCTAATAACTATTGCGTTATTCTAATAACTCTTGGGTTATTTAAATAACTATTGCGTTATTCTAATAACTCTTGGGTTATTTAAATAACTCTTGGGTTATTCTAATAACTCTTGGGTTATTCTAATAACTCTTGGGTTATTCTAATAACTCTTGGGTTATTCTATCCCTTCTTCTAGTCTTCTTATTTCCCTGTGTTGTGTAGTCTGCTCACCCCCAGAAGGTTTGGGGGGATGCGACTGATGGCCATGAATCCGGGGGAGAAAACGAAGGGGGGTTCTGCTAGGGGAGGAGGGGGAGATATATCCATTAATTTCATTCACAATTATTTCACTCAAAGAAGATGTATTTCATTCATTGCTTCAATAGAACGAGATTTCTACTATTTTGCTTCATTCGACAGTAGAACAACTACTTGAATTTGAACATCCGAAAATTTCGAAGTTGAGGAATTATAAAATATTTTGCAGGCATTAGATATCTGAATAAAAAGCTATTAGTGTTGTTTCTCTGGTTCCTCACAGTGATACAGTGGGCCTCTTCCAGAATAGAGTCATGTATCTACTCCTTTATGCATTCATTCAATAAATTCCTATTTTTGCCCAAAAGTAAAAAAAAAATCTTCAGTTTTCAAGTTAGTTACATTATAATAGGTACCGATTAAAATATTCAAACTAAATGCATTATAAAAATGAAAAAATAGAAAGAAAACATAATCAACATTCTAAACTATATCCTTCTCAATGTAAAATGAAATTAATGGAGGAGTCCAAATTTGAAGAAGTTCAAATTTTGCTTTGTTCGAATTCGAAGAGTTCTACTGTATTTGCGTAATTGTTTAATGTTATATGTAAGCATCTTCTTGCGATTTGAAGAAGTTTTGATAGATGAAAATGCTATAATGAAATCTGTTAAAGCTAAATATATTAGCTATGTTTTAAAATGCAAATATTGTGAAATATAATTAAAAACTTCAATCCATGAGTGAAAACCACGAAATGGTGAACTTTAAATTTTTTGATTAAAATTGATCTGCAGGGTTGTGACAATATGCTTTTAAAATTATAGATCCCGAAAATATTATAGACAGAGAGAATTAAACAGTATTGAATGATTTTAATCGTTATACACCAGCGGTATATGGTATTCGATACCATTTAGTATGTGATTTTCTTAAGATCTATGATTTAAAAGCATATTGTCACAACTCCATTGATCAGTTCACTTCAATTTCATTATTTGTAATAAAAGTTTGTTGATTCGTTTATTTTGATAATTTAGTTCATTTTTCCAAGTCTTACCTGGGTTAGAACCGAAATCTTTGGGGTTTTGAGGCTGGAAATTATTGTTCTCTCCTAAAAAAGAAAAATTGATATTGATTAATAATAAGTAGATTGAAATAAGTATTAAATGTAGCTATAATTGTATTATGTTACAATTAAGTGAATGAATTTAAATTATACGTTTTCAAACTAAAATATTATTGAAAATTACTGTTGTACAGGCATACCTTGCTCTTATTACATTTCACACTTATGACAATCTAATAAGTGTGGGACATGTCTCGGTTTTATTACTCCTGGTATAGAAAATATATCCGGTAGCTATAACTTTGGTAATTTGTTTTGTTGTTTTCAGTTATAGCGGCAGTACAGTCATTTTTTATTTTAACAATTTTAATGTCAAACGATTGCTTAGTAAGAATAAAATATTCGTGTAGAATTATAATGTTCAATAAAATCTAATAATGGAAATATATCATTTTATATATAATTAATTTCGTAGCAAATGCTAACGGTAGATGGCAAATATTCAAATATTACATAATTTAATATTTTGAATCGATTTATAACCAATTTGGCGATTGCTTTATTTTGACTTTACTATCCCTTGAAATTAAAGCTGTTTTCGTCATTACTCATGCAGGTGGGATTGATTCAAAATAATTTTATGGTAAATAACTTATATTACTTAACATAAAATTATATTTTGAAAGTTACATAACTTACCATAAATAATAGTTGTATTACTTACAATAAAATTATTTATAATTGATCCCTCCTGCTTAAGTTTTTGCGAAAACAGTTTTACTGAAAGCGTCCAATTAAATTACCAGAGTTACCCCTAAAATATTTTATATACCAGCATAAATAATAGTGAGACATGTTCCACATTTAGTAGATTGTCATAAGTCTGTGATGTAATAAGGGCGAGGTATGCCTGTACTATTTTAAATTTGTAACCAAATGCTTGTGTAACAATAATTATGTATTCGACTCTCAAGTGACGTATGTTTTTACCTTGATAAGGAGGTCTGTTGCTATTCGGTGCCATGACGTGTTTCAGGGGAGACCCTAGTGCAGATTCGATAATATCAGTAAGACCAGGGATAGGTCCAGAGAAATGCTCTGCAGAGTTAAAATCCAGACCTCCAGCCGCTGCAATCAACGAAGGGATTATAGACGATCCTGGCATCCTATTCCTGAATGGTTGCTCAGGATTCATGAACGGTTGCTCAGGATTCATGAACGGTTGCTCAGGATTCATGAACGGTTGCTCAGGATTCATGAACGGTTGCTCAGGATTCATGAACGGTTGTTCAGGATTCATGGACGGTTGCTCAGGATTCATGAACGGTTGCTCAGGATTCATGAATGGTTGCTCAGGATTTCCTCTGTATGGAAAACCAGGTTGGTTGTTCAGTGTGTTGGTTATGGAAGGTAGCTCATTGCTAGGGAATGGACGACCATTTTCTCTTGATGGACCATTGAAAGGGCTGATATTATTAGGTCCTGCTCCAGACATAGCATCTTGGCATGAACATTGTACGCAGCCGTTCTGTGCCGCGGTGATGCAAGAGACTTTACAAGCGGGAACTGCTGGACAAATTATGGCGTCTGACCCGCACAGACATCGACCACAGCCATCCCTCTGGATGCACAACGAACAACCTTGAGGACAGGATGTTTCTCCACAAGGAATGTTCACGGGAGGTGGTTGAGGGGTATTTTGTGGTCCTCTGGATGGAGTGGGGTTATTGTTCTGTGGACGTCTTGGTGTTGGAACGTCCGACTGTTGGTTGGTTGGGTTGTTCATAGTTGTAGGATTGTTAGTTGCTGGATTCGTTGGGTCGTTCATAGTTGTAGGATTGTTAGTTGCTGGATTCGTTGGATTGTTCATAGTTGTAGGATTGTTGGTTGCTGGATTCGTTGGGTTGTTCATAGTTGTAGGATTGTTGGTTGCTGGATTCGTTGGGTTGTTCATAGTTGTAGGATTGTTAGTTGCTGGATTCGTTGGGTTGTTCATAGTTGTAGGATTGTTGGTTGCTGGATTCGTTGGGTTGTTCATAGTTGTAGGATTGTTAGTTGCTGGATTCGTTGGGTTGTTCATAGTTGTAGGATTGTTAGTTGCTGGATTCGTTGGGTTGTTCATAGTTGTAGGATTGTTGGTTGCTGGATTCGTTGGGTTGTTCATAGTTGTAGGATTGTTAGTTGCTGGATTCGTTGGGTTGTTCATAGTTGTAGGATTGTTAGTTGCTGGATTCGTTGGGTTGTTCATAGTTGTAGGATTGTTGGTTGCTGGATTCGTTGGGTTGTTCATAGTTGTAGGATTGTTAGATGCTGGATTCGTTGGGTTGTTCATAGTTGTAGGATTGTTAGTTGCTGGATTCGTTGGGTTGCTCATAGTTGTAGGATTGTTGGTTGCTGGATTCGTTGGGTTGTTCATAGTTGTAGGATTGTTAGTTGCTGGATTCGTTGGGTTGTTCATAATTGTAGGATTGTTGGTTGCTGGATTCGTTGGGTTGTTCATAGTTGTAGGATTGTTAGTTGCTGGATTCGTTGGGTCGTTCATAGTTGTAGGATTGTTGGTTGCTGGATTAGTTGGGTTGATCATAGTTGTAGGATTGTTAGTTGCTGGATTCGTTGGGTTATTCATAGTTGTAGGATTGTTGGTTGCTGGATTGGTTGGGTTATTGGTTGCTGGATTGGTTGGGTTATTCATAGTTGTAGGGTTATTGGTTGCTGGATTGGTTGGGTTGTTCATAGTTGTAGGGTTGTTGGTTGCTGGATTGGTTGGGTCGTTCATAGTTGTAGGATTATTAGTTGCTGGATTGGTTGGGTTGTTCATAGTTGTAGGGTCATTGGTTGCTGGATTGGTTGGGTTATTCATAGTTGTAGGATTGTTGGTTGCTGGATTGGTTGGGTTGTTCATAGTTGTAGGGTTATTGGTTACTGGATTGGTTGGGTTGTTCATTGGTGTAGGACTGTTGGTTGGGTCGGTTATCAGAGTTGGCTGATCAGTCGGGAAAAACATCTCAGGAGAGGTAGAGCTCGGTACCATTGGCAGGCTATCCATTGATGGTTGTCTGCCAGCATTTGGAGGTATATTTGCCGTAAGTAAGGTCGTCGTATCAACATAATCGTCTGGTAAGATATTTAAAATAGTTGTAGCTGGAGGAAAATCTTCTGTGAATGTGTCGTACATAATTGGTTCATCATACTTATCTTCAGCTAATATCAGGCCATCATCTATTAATTCAGGAATGAGCTCTACTTCTGTAGCAAAATCAAATGGATATTCTACATCGTCAGTTGGGATGATCTGGTTAACACTCAGTAAATCTTCAATGATGGTGCAGTTACAGTCTAAACAACTTTCGTAGCCCAGGTCTTCATGCTCGTCTATGCAGCCTAAAGGACAAGCTGGCATTTTGGGACAAACAATATCTGGAGGTGGGCACTCGCACGAAGGACACCCATCAACACCCGTTACCTCCCAACATGATGATGGGCAATTCACCGCCGGACAAGCTCTTTCAGTAGCTTCTTCTGGACAAGTACATCTAGGACATCCAGTCGTTAGCTGGATTTGACACCTGGAAGGACATGGTGGAATTGGAGGACACACCTCCTGAACCTCTTCAAAGCAAGTGCATTCTTGACATCCCTCTGGGTTCATCTGTTGCACGCAAGTTGCGGAGGTGCAGTTGAGTGGGTCGCAGTCGGGGAGCAGGAGACCATTGCATATGCATCCATCGCAGCTGCCATCAGTCTTGGCAACAGCAAGACAAGCGTTCAGGGAACAGTCTCTGCAATCTGAGAAGAAAGTCATGTTAATAATGGCGCTCTTAGTAATAGTCTATATGGATATCTTTTAATTTCATTAGATGATAGTAATTAGATGGTAAATCACTTTAACTTGAATCATTAAATGACAAAAATACACAAATATGTGTTTTAAGTTATCATCTGAAATATGCTATATAATTATGAATTGAGCAATACATTCTATATAAGAATATACGGGGCAACGACAAAAGCCCACAACGACAAAAGCCCACACCGACAAAAGCCCACACCGACAAAAGCCCACACCGACAAAAGCCCACACCGACAAAAGCCCACACCGACAAAAGCCCACACAGACAAAAGCCCACACAGACAAAAGCCCACACCGACGAAAACAAAATTAGTATTCCTGAAATATAAATAATCCATATATGTAAAGTTGGACGAATAATTTTACAGTTTTGTTTCTACGGAATCATTGTCAATTTGTATTATGCACCAAATTAGGGCGATGCTATCGCAGAACTTAATTTTATAACACTTTAATTTATGTACTAAAACTTTAGTATATACTACTGGAACATTTAGTCAGACGTCAGGTAACCAGTAGACGTATTGTTCAGTTGTCATGTAGGATTACTGATCGAAAGGTCAAACATCAGCCTCTGTAGACTTTGCTAGCTTTAGTCTTAGATTCTAATGCCAGTTCTTCGTAAATACTTTATTTGGCTACAATTGTGTATGCCTCATTGCCCCTTATACATGTGTAATTAGTCAATTAGTATGGTTGTTGATGTCCTGAATACAGATTTTATTCTATTTTTCATCAAACCGTGGAGCAACAGTTAGCATATAACTGTAAAATAACCGAAATGTTTTGTAGTTCCTTATTTGTATATTGTACGTATTTAACTTGTTCCAGGAAAGCAACGACAACTTACAATTTATTTATATTTACTCGCAGTTTCCATTGTCTAGTGTTTTAAAATTAAGTCCTGCGATAACAGCGCCCTAATTTGGGGCATAATACAAATTTACAATGATTCCGTAGAAATAAAACTGATAAACTATTATCTTCCTTCGTTCCAACTGTACATTTAGGAATTATTTATATTGCAGGAATACTAATTTTATTTTCGTCTGTGTGGGCTTTTGTCGGTATGGGATTTTATCGTGTGGGCTTTTGACGCTAGGGATTTTATCGTGTGGGCTTTTGTCACCCTTTCAGAATATACCACATATTCTCGACTTTAATATTGAATTGAAATTTTGATTCTTGGTATACTCCACCCCTGTAAATTCCACCCATATAAATAAAAACTCAAATATTATATTATTAGATGGCCATTCGTTAAATACTTGCGTAGCCAAGAAGAAATAACACAGACGATATCCTGAAACAATTGAACAATAATCAGAGGTAACTCAAGTCAATTGAAATTTTATCCTAATAGAAAAAAATACGTATATTCATAATATGGGAGTCTATTTCAAAGTTCTCATGTTTAGCATGTTAATATAAATTTCTCTTTAACATGAAACTGCAGTGTATGTTTTTACAAAAATGGTTGGAAGAGGTGTGGAGCGGTTCGGCTGGCAGAGACAACTCATTAAATGTTTTCGCTTATTTCCAAAAAGTTGCTGGTTTGGATTCTAGACAAAAACTCCCGTGGTCAAAATCTCTCCATGTATAAACGGGCAATTATTTCTCCATTCTTAAAACCCTGTGTTCCCCACCTCCCTATCAAAAACCTCCTACTCAAAAAAATAAACATGTAAAATACCCCCGATGTAAAAAAAAGCCTTCGGTCAAAAATCATTTTACACCACTTCTTAGTAAAATACCAAATTTATAATAAAATTAAAATAACGAGAAGTACTATATGACATCATCTTACAATTAATATCGCTGTTGTGTTGGCAATAGTAGAGAAAATCAGCTTGTGATTGAAAATCTAAATATCTCGACTGATAAAGTGGGTTCACACAACCTTTCCTTCTGCTGTTCTATCACTTGTGTAGTGAAAAATAAACAGCTTGTGATTGACAAACAGAAGGTGTAATTTGTACATTGAAATTTCAAATTACTTAGTATTATATAAAATATTAATAAATGATCAATATTTATAACTAACCAGACCTAACCCGTAAAGTGGGGTGGAATTTACCTGGGTGGAATATACCGGTCACCGAAACAAAGGTGGTGTAAAACTTTGAACATTAAACGGAGATGAAAAACTTTTTGGGAAAAGTTAGAAACAGCTAAATTCACCCGACAGTAAAATTAAACATGAAAAAAATTCACTCGAAATGTTTAAATTTCCGAAATGAAAAAAATAATGAGTAATTTATATTAACAGTGGATGCAATTATTCGTGCTAAGTGTAGCTACTCTTCGCTGTTAGTATCGTTACTTTTTTAGGTGCGTTTATATCCGCCTTTTAGTCGCATGATATCACTCCCAATCTCCTAGGTATTATTTTATCTATCTTTTCTCAGTTTTTGTATTTTATGGCATTTCTTCATTTTCCTTAATAAGTGAATGATTATCTTGATAGGAAACAATAAGATTGTAATTTATGTTTAGTATTTATTTTACGTAATTCGTCGTCTCTTTTTCAATATTATTTGCACATTAATTTTTATTGACTGTAAATAGATATTGTATGAATGTTCTTCACCGCAAGAGTTCATCCTTAGTGGAATATTATTTGTATTGACTGTAAATAGATATTGTATGAATGTTCTTCACCGCAAGAGTTCATCCCTAGTGGAATATTATTTGTATTGACTGTAAATAGATATTGTATGAATGTTCTTCACCGTAAGAGTTCATCCCTAGTGGAATATTATTTTTATTGACTGTAAATAGATATTGTATGAATGTTCTTCACCGTAAGAGTTCATCCCTAGTGGAATATTATTTGTATTGACTGTAAATAGATATTGTATGAATGTTCTTCACCGCAAGAGTTCATCCCTAGTGGAATATTATTTTTATTGACTGTAAATAGATATTGTATGAATGTTCTTCACCGTAAGAGTTCATCCCTAGTGGAATATTATTTATATTGTCTTCACCGTAAGAGTTCATTCCTGGCGGAATATTATTTGTATCGTCTTCTAGAGACGAATTAATATGTTATTCATTACTTTTACCATCATGTATTTGATAGTTCATATATCTTATTTATAATAATAATAGGTTTAATATAAAATAAAGGGTTAGTCAGAAAATAAGGATACACAACAACATATAAAAAAAGGAAAACTAAGACATTTAGATTAATGTGGCAAGTTTTGATTTATATTTAGTTATAAATCAAATATTAGTATTAATCAAGTAACAAATAGTTTATTTACTTTATACTCGTTTCCAGACACCCCCCCCCCCCTCTATAGGTTACGTAGGGTGTCATTCCATTTGACCTTCATAGCTCCGTGGAGTCACTCCGTACTTTAGCGATAATAACTCTGCCCTGACTTTTCACTGTTCTTTTGGATGTCTTTGTTTTTGTCCTTTTAGTGGGTATTTCCCCGGTACTGAGAATGCACTTAGCTGCAGTCACTGCATTGCTGGATGTATTTCATCATCAGGAATGCATTAGGGTGAGTTACGAGTTATTGGTCGGTTGCGCTGTCTCGATCATGTAATGAAAAAAGTTGTATAATTATTGGACGCCAATTTAAGTGAAATTGAAATAATAGTTGTTTACTTTTTTATGGTCGATAATGTGGAACCGTTCGATAACTTGAAACTTACTCTGTGTATTTATATATTAACGAAAACTATATTTAAATTTTAAAATTACCCTGTAATTGAACCTATTTATATATTATAACTAGTGTACTTGCCCGTGAAAAATGACTACATCTCAAATCAATATTTGTATAATTTAACTATCCACACTTCCGGTCCTTGCCCGCAGATTTTATTATTATTATTAAATGGTGAATTTTATTGCGACCAACCGTTTAGAACGACCACTTCATGAGTGGTTAAATTAAAAGGAGATGTTCAATTGTTATCAATTAATATGCATTTAGATATTTACCTATAAATGTATATACCTATAGACATATATAAGTATATTACTTATGACGTAAGGGCGGAACCTTAAAAAGGGGCGGAGTCTTCTTTACGTTCATGAAATTGACTATTCAATAAAAAAAAAATGTAAAAAAAAACACGTGTTAAATTTATCAGAAATAACGGATTTTGCTTATGGTTATATTGTAAATCCTGTTTGTTATTAAACTGTGTACTTATCATATTGAAGTGTTTTTTAATATCTATTTGTTAATATCAAATAAAAGTGTTATTGTGAATTATTCGTTATCTTGTGTAATAACTAATGATATAAACCACGTAATTCATTTATATTTGAATTTCAGTAGTAATTAATATTTTGAAGTCGGTAATTTTGTACTTGAAATTTTTTTTGCTGTTGAATTAGGGTCGAATTCGCAATAGGAATTGAATCTATTCATCGTTCACTGACAAATTATTAAATTTTGTTGATATTTCGAACAAAGGTAATCATGCAGCAAAGTATCTTTTTATTTATAATGTATATGTTCTGCGCTATTTGCCGATTGGCACAATCTCGAGAATGCGCCGCGCCTTTTTAGGATCATTGAAAAAGCGCGACAATCTCAAGATTGTGCAAGGCAGGTGAAGGGTATGAAGCAGGACCAACAGTGATGGAGTAGATAATCAATTATTTAGGCATTAATTTGGTCCATTTCATCAAAATATGATAGTTAAAGCTATACATAATAACTAGGTAATATCACAGTACAGAGAATATATAGTATCCCAGAGCTATAGGGGGGATATTACGCGTGTCCTGGTAGGCTGTGACGTAACATGTCAACAATGGTGCGTGCGTTTGTACGTACAGTACAAACACAAAAGATGGCTGCAACACACCCAACTTTTGTTAAATAACGTTTTCGGTGATTTCTTTTTTAATTCCACATTACCGCGTGCTATTATCCAATCTTTATAGTCATACGGACGAAAATTAAAAAATGACTGTTGATGAAATTGCTACTAGTCTTTTTACACCCAAAATAGTAACAAATTTTTAGTCTTGAAGAAGACGATTTATTCAAGATAATTAGATCATTAGTCAGATCGGTCGCGTTGGCCGCCATCTTAATTCTCTATTCCACGTGACCCACAACTAGCAATTCTGTTTACTATGACGTGACCTCTTGTTTACATACATGACGTCACAGCCTACCCGGAATAAATTTGAATAATACATGTAACTGGGGTACTATACTATTCTGTTTACTATGGTAATATATTGGTGAATAAGCTTCAGTTAGTTACTTCGAAAACTTGAACAAAACTGGTACTTTAATTTTACTGAGTTATCAAACATTCTACTAAACGTTTGGAATTAACCTCATTTGTTTTCCCTGTTTTTAATGAAAAATATCGTCTTTCAAATTAAATTTAAAAAATTGAAGTTTTTTATAAAAAAATTATGTGAGAATGCGCTGCTCGTTTTAAGGATCTTGAAAATGTGCGACAAAATCAAGATCGTCGCCAATTTCAAGATCCTAAAAACGCGCAGCTCATTCTCGAGATTGTGCAGAATCAGCAAATTGCGCGGAACATATATATTATGTTATTTTATATACTTTCAAAGTATTTTTTTAGTCTTTTATAAATTTATAATGTATAGTTTATCTTATTCCTCTTTATATTTTGCAATACAATTTAATTTGATAAATATTACTGAACAATATAGAAGCCATTAAAACAATTCATTCATTCATGATGCCGTTACAATCGCAATTATTTACGTAAATATTTAAGAATATTCTGTGTCTTTTCGTGTAGCTATTTTTTTCTTTATTTTTCGCTGTTTCTGCGTGATACGACGTCGAAATCCGTTATTTTTTATTTTAGTGTTACATGTGCCACTAGTGTAATAAGCAATTTAAAAAATATATATACAAATATGATATTAGTACAGTTTCTTTTTTAAACCGTACTATTTGGTTAAGTTCTGCGTTATCGAAGAGATTCACATTATCGATGACATAAGAACAATGGTAGGTTACCCGCGCATAAATTGCTCGTAAAAATATTTCTTAATGACTGTTAACTCAAAGGTTAGGTTTGTTTTGTGAGGATTGTGACAAAATGACATTTTTATTTTGTTGGAATGAAGAACTGGTCTACTAACACCATGGGTAGTCACAATTTACTTCCACAATTGATCAACTCGAATAATTGTTTTCGAGCAATTTACCTAGATCCAAGAAAATTATATTATTTAAAATAAAGATTTTTTTCGGTTATTGGAAAATTCGGTCTCATTCTATAATAATTTTATTAAAGAATAATATCAGAAAAAGTTGAAATTATGGATACTAAAATGTGTAGTATTACTAGTATATTTATTAAAAGCAGGTAACATCCTTAACCGTTGTAAAATGGTACCTACGTAACATTAGTAATTTTAACATTTGAGCGGAAAATTCGGTCTTATAAGTTAGATGTATCAGAGCGCATGCCGCCCCCGAACCCTCTGCCAGGTAATAAACAGTACTGAAGTGTGCAGTACAACAAACTAGTGGATATAACAAACTACATAACGGCCGTTTATGTTGAAAGACCATTTATAATTCCGAGACCGAAATTTCCGGCCACCTTTTTTACTTCTATGATCGGAAATGTGGAACTGCCCGATAACTCGTAACTTGCCATATAACACTAAAAAAAACACATAAATTCTTTCCTGGAATCTACCTATACCTTCTTAACCCTTTATAATTCTTGTGATGAAATTTAGTCACTTAAAGGCCGTGCACATGTAGGTTTTTTTAAAGTCTTTCCACCAGACTTTTTGCTAAGCTCCTCCTACTTTTTCCACGAGAATATAAGAAAAAACGATATAGTTATTATTTATTTTAGTTGCAGGTATCATGGATACCAACTAAAATAAATAATAATTATACTGTTCTTATATTCTCGTGGAAAAAGTAGGAGGAGCTTAGCAAAAAGTCTGGTGGAAAGAATTAAAAAAAACCTACATGTGTACGGCCATTTAAACTGAGTATCAAAACTTGTTTGCTGAAGAATAAAGGATTTGATAAAGAGTTAATGGAAACCGAAAATATTGAAGAGGAAAGCTCACGATTTTATCTGCCTTGCCCCTAAGATTATTTATTTAATGACTATTACAGAAGTTAGGGTTGGAATTCTTCAATTTAATTATTTTCGACAAATTACTTTAACCTCTCAATGTGCTCATTATTAACAACTATTGGTGGTTGTTTTAACCCTTCACTGTGCACTTTATTAACAACTATTGGTGGTTGTTTTAACTCTTCACTGTGCACTTTATTCACAACTATTGGTAGTTGTTTTAACCCTTCAATGTGCACTTTATTTACAACTATTGGTGGTTGTTTTAACCCTTCACTGTGCACTTTATTTACAACTATTGGTAGTTGTTTTAACCCTTCAATGTGCACTTTATTTACAACTATTGGTAGTTGTTTTAATCCTTCAATGTGCACTTTATTTACAACTATTGGTGGTTGTTTTAACCCTTCACTGTGCACTTTATTTACAACTATTGGTAGTTGTTTTAACCCTTCAATGTGCACTTTATTTACAACTATTGGTAGTTGTTTTAACCCTTCACTGTGCACTTTATTTACCACTATTGGTGGTTGTTTTAACCCTTCACTGTGCACTTTATTTACAACTATTGGTGGTTGTTTTAACCCTTCACTGTGCACTTTATTTACAACTATTGGTAGTTGTTTTAACCCTTCACTGTGTACTTTATTTACCACTATTGGCAGTTGTTTTAACCCTTCAATGTGCACTTTATTTACAACTATTGGTGGTTGTTTTAACCCTTCACTGTGCACTTTATTTACAACTATTGGTGGTTGTTTTAACCCTTCACTGTGTACTTTATTTACAACTATTGGTGGTTGTTTTAACCCTTCACTGTGCACTTTATTTATCACTATTGGCAGTTGTTTTAACTCTTCAATGTGCACTTTATTTACAACTATTGGTGGTTGTTTTAACCCTTCAATGTGCACTTTATTTACAACTATTGGTGGTTGTTTTAACCCTTCACTGTGTACTTTATTTACCACTATTGGCAGTTGTTTTAACCCTTCAATGTGCACTTTATTTACAACTATTGGTGGTTGTTTTAACCCTTCACTGTGTACTTTATTTACAACTATTAGTGGTTGTTTTAACCCTTCACTTTGTACTTTATTTACCACTATTGGCAGTTGTTTTAACCCTTCACTGTGCACTTTATTAACAACTATTGGTGGTTGTTTTAACTCTTCACTGTGCACTTTATTTACAACTATTGGTAGTTGTTTTAACCCTTCAATGTGCACTTTATTTACAACTATTGGTGGTTGTTTTAACCCTTCACTGTGCACTTTATTTACAACTATTGGTAGTTGTTTTAACCCTTCACTGTGCACTTTATTTACAACTATTGGTAGTTGTTTTAACCCTTCAATGTGCACTTTATTTACAACTATTGGTGGTTGTTTTAACCCTTCAATGTGCACTTTATTTACAACTATTGGTGGTTGTTTTAACCCTTCACTGTGCACTTTATTTACAACTATTGGTAGTTGTTTTAACCCTTCACTGTGCACTTTATTTACCACTATTGGTGGTTGTTTTAACCCTTCACTGTGCACTTTATTTACAACTATTGGTGGTTGTTTTAACCCTTCACTGTGCACTTTATTTACAACTATTGGTAGTTGTTTTAACCCTTCACTGTGTACTTTATTTACCACTATTGGCAGTTGTTTTAACCCTTCAATGTGCACTTTATTTACAACTATTGGTGGTTGTTTTAACCCTTCACTGTGCACTTTATTTACAACTATTGGTGGTTGTTTTAACCCTTCACTGTGTACTTTATTTACAACTATTGGTGGTTGTTTTAACCCTTCACTGTGCACTTTATTTATCACTATTGGCAGTTGTTTTAACTCTTCAATGTGCACTTTATTTACAACTATTGGTGGTTGTTTTAACCCTTCAATGTGCACTTTATTTACAACTATTGGTGGTTGTTTTAACCCTTCACTGTGTACTTTATTTACCACTATTGGCAGTTGTTTTAACCCTTCAATGTGCACTTTATTTACAACTATTGGTGGTTGTTTTAACCCTTCACTGTGTACTTTATTTACAACTATTAGTGGTTGTTTTAACCCTTCACTGTGTACTTTATTTACCACTATTGGCAGTTGTTTTAACTCTTCACTGTGCACTTTATTTACAACTATTAGTGGTTGTTTTAACCCTTCACTGTGTACTTTATTTACCACTATTGGCAGTTGTTTTAACTCTTCACTGTGCACTTTATTTACAACTATTGGTGGTTGTTTTAACCCTTCAATGTGCACTTTATTTACCACTATTGGTAGTTGTTTTAACCCTTCACTGTGCACTTTATTTACAACTATTGGTGGATGTTTTAACCCTTCACTGTGCACTTTATTTACCACTATTGGCAGTTGTTTTAACCCTTCACTGTGTACTTTATTTACAACTATTGGTGGTTGTTTTAACCCTTCACTGTGTACTTTATTTACAACTATTAGTGGTTGTTTTAACCCTTCACTGTGTACTTTATTTACCACTATTTGCAGTTGTTTTAACTCTTCACTGTGCACTTTATTTACAACTATTGGTGGTTGTTTTAACCCTTCGCTGTGTACTTTATTTACCACTATTGGCAGTTGTTTTAACCCTTCACTGTGCACTTTATTTACAACTATTGGTGGTTGTTTTAACCCTTCACTTTGTACTTTATTTACAACTATTGGTGGTTGTTTTAACCCTTCACTGTGTACTTTATTTACAACTATTGGTGGTTGTTTTAACTCTTCACTGTGCACTTTATTTACAACTATTGGTGGTTGTTTTAACCCTTCACTGTGTACTTTATTTACAACTATTGGTGGTTGTTTTAACCCTTCAATGTGCACTTTATTTACAACTATTGGTGGTTGTTTTAACCCTTCACTGTGTACTTTATTTACAACTATTAGTGGTTGTTTTAACCCTTCACTGTGTACTTTATTTACCACTATTGGCAGTTGTTTTAACTCTTCACTGTGCACTTTATTTACAACTATTGGTGGTTGTTTTAACCCTTCACTGTGTACTTTATTTACCACTATTGGCAGTTGTTTTAACTCTTCACTGTGCACTTTATTTACAACTATTGGTGGTTGTTTTAACCCTTCAATGTGCACTTTATTTACCACTATTGGTAGTTGTTTTAACCCTTCACTGTGCACTTTATTTACAACTATTGGTGGTTGTTTTAACCCTTCACTGTGCACTTTATTTACCACTATTGGCAGTTGTTTTAACCCTTCACTGTGTACTTTATTTACAACTATTGGTGGTTGTTTTAACCCTTCACTGTGTACTTTATTTACAACTATTAGTGGTTGTTTTAACCCTTCACTGTGTACTTTATTTACCACTATTGGCAGTTGTTTTAACTCTTCACTGTGCACTTTATTTACAACTATTGGTGGTTGTTTTAACCCTTCACTGTGTACTTTATTTACCACTATTGGCAGTTGTTTTAACCCTTCACTGTGCACTTTATTTACAACTATTGGTGGTTGTTTTAACCCTTCACTGTGTACTTTATTTACAACTATTGGTGGTTGTTTTAACCCTTCACTGTGTACTTTATTTACAACTATTGGTGGTTGTTTTAACCCTTCACTGTGTACTTTATTTACAACTATTGGTGGTTGTTTTAACCCTTCACTGTGCACTTTATTTACCACTATTGGCAGTTGTTTTAACCCTTCACTGTGCACTTTATTTACAACTATTGGTGGTTGTTTTAACCCTTCACTGTGTACTTTATCTACAACTATTGGTGGTTGTTTTAACCCTTCACTGTGCACTTTATTTACCACTATTGGTAGTTGTTTTAACCCTTCACTGTGCACTTTATTTACAACTATTGGTGGTTGTTTTAACCCTTCACTGTGCACTTTATTTACCACTATTGGCAGTTGTTTTAACCCTTCACTGTGTACTTTATTTACAACTATTGGTGGTTGTTTTAACCCTTCACTGTGTACTTTATTTACAACTATTAGTGGTTGTTTTAACCCTTCACTGTGTACTTTATTTACCACTATTGGCAGTTATTTTAACTCTTCACTGTGCACTTTATTTACAACTATTGGTGGTTGTTTTAACCCTTCACTGTGTACTTTATTTACCACTATTGGCAGTTGTTTTAACCCTTCACTGTGCACTTTATTTACAACTATTGGTGGTTATTTTAACCCTTCACTGTGTACTTTATCTACAACTATTGGTGGTTGTTTTAACCCTTCACTGTGCACTTTATTTACAACTATTGGTGGTTGTTTTAACTCTTCACTGTGCACTTTATTTACAACTCTTGGTGGTTGTTTTAACCCTTCAATGTGCACTTTATTTACCACTATTGGTAGTTGTTTTAACCCTTCACTGTGCACTTTATTTACCACTATTGGCAGTTGTTTTAACCCTTCACTGTGTACTTTATTTACAACTATTGGTGGTTGTTTTAACCCTTCACTGTGTACTTTATTTACAACTATTGGTGGTTGTTTTAACTCTTCAATGTGCACTTTATTTACAACTATTGGTGATTGTTTTAACCCTTCACTGTGTACTTTATTTACAACTATTGGTGGTTGTTTTAACCCTTCACTGTGCACTTCACTTACAACAATTGGTTGTTTTTTACAAGATGCTTCTATAAAACAGGGAAATTTGTTATTACTTTGCAATCAATCTGAATTCAGACAAAATTCATTTATTAATTTTACTGTAAATAACAAAGTGACACTGTTAATAATAAAGTGACACTGTAAATAATAAAGTGACACTGTAAATAACAAAGTGACACTGTAAATAACAAAGTGACACTGTAAATAACAAAGTGACTCTGTAAATAACAAAGTGACACTGTAAATAACAAAGTGACACTGTAAATAACAAAGTGACACTGTAAATAACAAAGTGACACTGTAAATAATAAAGTGACACTGTAAATAATAAAGTGATACTGTAAATAATAAAGTGACACTGTAAATAATAAAGTGACACTGTAAATAACAAAGTGACACTGTAAATAACAAAGTGATACTGTAAATTATAAAGTGACACTGTAAATAATAAAGTGACACTGTAAATAACAAAGTGACACTGTAAATAATAAAGTGACACTGTAAATAATAAAGTGATACTGTAAATAATAAAGTGACACTGTAAATAATAAAGTGACACTGTAAATAACAAAGTGACACTGTAAATAACAAAGTGACAGTGTAAATAACAAAGTGATACTGTAAATAATAAAGTGACACTGTAAATAATAAAGTGACACTGTAAATAACAAAGTGACACTGTAAATAACAAAGTGACACTGTAAATAACAAAGTGATACTGTAAATTATAAAGTGACACTGTAAATAATAAAGTGACACTGTAAATAACAAAGTGACACTGTAAATAATAAAGTGACACTGTAAATAATAAAGTGATACTGTAAATAATAAAGTGACACTGTAAATAATAAAGTGACACTGTAAATAACAAAGTGATACTGTAAATTATAAAGTGACACTGTAAATAATAAAGTGATACTGTAAATAATAAAGTGACACTGTAAATAATAAAGTGACACTGTAAATAACAAAGTGACACTGTAAATAACAAAGTGACACTGTAAATAATAAAGTGACACTGTAAATAATAAAGTGATACTGTAAATAATAAAGTGACACTGTAAATAATAAAGTGACACTGTAAATAATAAAGTGATACTGTAAATAATAAAGTGACACTGTAAATAACAAAGTGACACTGTAAATAACAAAGTGACACTGTAAATAACAAAGTGACAGTGTAAATAATATCTTACTTTGTGCTGCAATGACTACTATGGCCAATGTTAGTACAGTTCCCCGCCACAAGGCGTCGCTGGTTCTCATTTTATGAATTGCTGTTCAGTCTTCACTAAGAGGTGTATACTGTACGCTGTGAAGGTGGTTATATACTGTGCTGGGGAGACAACGCCAAGGCTCTTTTATGAGTGCATACCCAGGTGAAAAGTGTGGTGGGGGGTAAGATGGTTAAGATCCACCTTAAAGCGTTATGGCATAAAGTTTCTTCCAGGAAACAAACCATTAAAAGCTGTACAGTTTAGTGTGCATTTTTAATATTTTATTTAACAATAAACATATCACCTAAGGACCCGTTTGGACATATTTTTTCCGCGGAAATGTATGCCATAAAGGGTTTATCTTCTATGGCCCCACCATAACTTTCTCTATGAGAGTATTTAGTAGTATTATTGGGTCCGTTGAACCACTTCACAAATTGTTTTTAATGTTGCTAGTTATAATACTTTATTTACTGCTGAAATGGTATTTTTTTTGTTATATTATCATATTTGGAATCTATTAATTACTTGTATTAATAACTATTAGCTTTAACTTAGATTACTTTAATGAAATAATAATAAATAAATCTTTAATTGAAATTTAACAATATGAAATAATAAAGTTCATATTTTGGTTAATTTAGTCACCTAAATACTATGGTTAACGTTAAAATATTCCTTAAATGGAATACCTATAAGAGTTTCGCTATTTTCAGTAATGTTTAAAATCCAAAGTATGATATATGTGTTTTTTTTTTCCCCAATCCTATATTAGTGTTAGTTGCACTAATATAGGAATGAGGTCATGTACCCCCAATCCTATATTACTGTAACGTTGCTGATATACGAATTTACTGTTTTTTTTTATCAGACTTTCAATAATTTTTGTTTCTTCTCCAGAACTCAACACTCAAGTTCTCGTATCCAGTTTTGTCACCTTTAGAGTCCAGTAGGGTAAGTTCTGAGTTATTAAACGGTTTCACATCATATGAGGAAAATTTATATAACTATTATTTCAATTGGTAAACTTTTACGAAAATCTAAGTTTTATTTTTTCTTACGTGATCTAAAATCTGGATCAGTCCGATGACTCATTAGTTATTCAACCAAGTGACAGCAAAAATATTTCCAATTAAAGGTGGATAAAAGCAAATACATTACCAATGTCCCGTACACACTGTCAAACAAGTGAAAACCCATTCGTCAAATACTAAAATCGAGAGTTTGAAGATATCAAACATGTTTGTCAAACCGTAAAATTGGAATTTAAATGTCCCCTCCACATTAATTTTTTATTTCTCTATTCATTAGAACTAAGGTTACTGATTACAAAACTGCAGTCCATTTGAAATTTGGTTCTATAGTTTTATTATAATATGTAATTTAAGATTTCTCCTGTTCTGCTTTTACCATCTGAATTTCAAGCAAAGAAAAAGGATCCATTGAATCTGGAAAAATTCAAACCTATAATAAAGCTTTTAGACATTTTAAATGGCTACCTATACCGCTATCTAAATACCATTACCCTAAAAAAACATTAGGTACCTAAATACCTAATTACCAATAAATTTACGATAATATGTGATAAGTTGGAATGCAGCCTTGTTCTTCTATTATTCTAATTATTATTATTATTATTTTCAGGGTTTAAAAGTTGCCCCCATCCACTACGAGGTGATCCAAAGAGACATGAAGAGAAGAAGACCTCGTAGAAGAGGGGACTGTGAAAGTACGCTCCATGCACTACGTTGACTACTCGGCTACCACAGGTAACCGTGTCGACCCAGCACATGGATTGCAAGAATAGATATCCGTGAATAAGAGACCTACACAGTCAGTCTGCTCACCCATGGATAAGAGACCTACACAGTCAGTCTGCTCACCCATGGATAAGAGACCTACCTATACAGTCAGTCTGCTTACCCATGGATAAGAGACCTACCTATACAGTCAGTCTGCTTACCCATGGATAAGAGACCTACACAGTCAATCTGCTTACCCATGGATAAGAGACTTACACAGTCAGTCTGATTTCCCATGGATAAGAGACCTACACAGTCAGTCTGCTTACCCATGGATAAGAGTCCTACACAGTCAGTCTGCTTACCCATGGATAAGAGATCTGTACAGTCAGTCTGCTTACCCATGGATAAGAGACCTACACAGTCAGTCTGCTTACCCATGGATAAGAGACCTACCCATGGATAAGAGACCTGCACAGTCAGTCTGCTTACCCATGGATAAGAGACCTACACAGTCAGTCTGCTTACCCATGGATAAGAGACCTACACAGTCAGTCTGCTTACCCATGGATAAGAGATCTGTACAGTCAGTCTGCTTACCCATGGATAAGAGACCTACACAGTCAGTCTGCTTACCCATGGATAAGAGACCTGCACAGTCAGTCTGCTTACCCATGGATAAGAGACCTGCACAGTCAGTCTGCTTACCCATGGATAAGAGACCTGCACAGTCAGTCTGCTTACCCATGGATAAGAGATTTACACAGTCAGTCTGCTTACCCATGGATAAGAGACCTACACAGTCAGTCTGCTTACCCATGGATAAGAGACCTACACAGTCAGTCTGCTTACCCATGGATAAGAGACCTGCACAGTCAGTCTGCTTACCCATGGATAAGAGACCTGCACAGTCAGTCTGCTTACCCATGGATAAGAGACCTGCACAGTCAGTCTGCTTACCCATGGATAAGATACCTGCACAGTCAGTCTGCTTACCCATGGATAAGAGACCTACACAGTCAGTCTGCTTACCCATGGATAAGAGACCTACACAGTCAGTCTGCTTACCCATGGATAAGAGACCTACACAGTCAGTCTGCTTACCCATGGATCTAGCAAGGAAGGGGAAATAAGAACTCATTTGCTGATGAAACATTGAAAAAAAAACATTTTAAAAATTATTTTTTTCTGCTAAGCACAATATTTAGAAGTCATTATTTTGAATTTCGCCCACCACTTATTTTATACTTTATAAGCACGAAAAATAATAATAATAAGTTACAGAGAACAACAGCCGCTTCAGGAGTTTCCCAATTTAGCGGCTAAGGGTAACAAAAATCATTCAAACTAAATAGAGAAACATACTGGAATCTTCTTTCCATCTACCAATGAAATTTGGTAGCAAACAAAAAATAATAGAGAAAACATAAGAAACAATTTAACTAAGTATAATAATAATTTTTATTTACCAAGGATATTTGGTAACAAAACACATAACACATCAGTTTAGAGAGGAGAGGTTTGCATTTCTTTAGATTTCGGAGTATAGGTTGATATTCTTCAAGAATTTTAGAACATTGTCGATACTGTAGTAAGGTTCCAATTCTTAATTCATTTCTCATGGTGGTTCTGTGTTGGTCGTGGTTAGGGCATTGTAGTAGGACATGTTCTATCGTCAGTCTCTCGCCATGGCATGTAGGTACCATTTGTCTGGTGCTATCTTCCATCGAGTGGCCATGTGTTAGATGAGTCCAATCCTCATTCTATTGAGGTTAACACCATCTCTTCGTGAAAGTTTGAGTTTAGACCATTTGCAGGGTTTATCTGTGATATCTTTCAGTTTGTTATAGGTTGCTTGCCATCTATTTTTCCATTTGTCTCTCATTCTTTCTTTGATGTGGGGGAACCAATCTGTATAAAGGCAGATTATGAATTGAGGTGTTGCTGTTGAAACTGACCTGGCGGCTCTGTCTGCTAAATCATTTCCTGGTATATTTTTATGAACAGGTATCCAAAGCACTGTGATTTTGTAGCCTGTTGTCAGCAGATGGTGGAACAGGATTTGGAGACGGTTTCATCAGATAACTTTTAGGGTCTACGGTTTGTAGTCCTTGAACGGCACTTAATGAATCTGAGCATATGAGCTATTGGGTTCTTGTAGTCTTCCTCAATGAGGTTGAGGGCAAACATCAGAGCTCTTAACTCGGCTGAATAAACTGACGCTGTCGCTGGGAGAGATGCAGATTTGTTTCTTCTTCTGTAGATGGCAGCCGCTCCGACTCCATCTACGCTCTTGGAGCCATCTGTGTATATTTGAATATGATGAGGGTTGTTGGCGTTGACGTGATCTCTGAAAAAAGGATTGAAGTTCTCTATGGTTTTCACAAGTGGGGTAGCTAGTTCAGTATCAGTTAGTGGGCGCTGTAGAATCCCGGCGAAAAGAATGTTTTTTTTATATGGGAGGACAGGTTGGAGGGTGATATTGAGATCTGTGACAGCTTTGTTTGCACGTTGGATAAAGGGGTTAAGGGCAGGATGAGTATTAATGAATTGTCTCATTAGAGTTGTGTTCATTATGGAATTGTATACTGGGCTATGAGGAAGCATTTGTTCTGGAAGTGTTTCCTGCATGTGAGATCAATTCTTCTGTCATTTAGTGAGGGTTTGTTTGCTAATATGTACAGACTCTCCACTGGGGAAGATTTAAAGGCGCCTGTACATATCCTTAGTGCCTCGTTGTGAACAGCGTCCACCTTCCTTAGATCAGCATCTGCAGTGAACCATACACAATGCAGCCATAGTCTATTTTAGGTCGTGTAATTATGAGGTAAGTTTGTAGCATGATGTCCGTCCCTCATTTAGAAGAGGACAGAGTGCGCAGGAGATTCATGGAGGTTTGACAGGAAGTCACAAGCTTAGTTATGTGGGTTTTCCAAGTCAGCTGTGATTCCCAATGCATTCCGAGGAACTTAACCGATTTCTTGACCTTCAGCTTGCAGTTTTTGAGTCTTAGTGTTGGTAGGAGCGGGTAATCAGGTTTCTTACGAAAGACAATACAGTTTGTTTTGGTAGGGGAGAAGGTAAATCCGTTTTCATCTGCCCAGCAGGACATTTTGTTGATAACAGGTTGGAGGTTGGTCATAATGTATTGCATGTTATATCCTGAGAGGGCAAGTTGAACGTCATCTACAAACAAAGAAGTGTGTATATGTTTTGGAATGACTGATGCTAATGGGTTTATTTTAATTGCGACAAGAGTTACTGACAGATTGCTTCCTTGTGGGACTCCTGCCTCCTGGACACTCTGAATTTCCTGTCTTCAAGAAACTTTTTTATGTACTTGGTAGCTTGCCTCGGAGTCCCATGGAGTGCATATCCCTCAGGATGCCATGACGCCAGGTGGTGTCGTAGGCTTTTGCCAAATCGAAAAAGACACCTACAACAACCTTGTTTTCGCTGAATGATTTCCTGATATATGTGTCTAGACGGATGAGATGATCAACTGTAGATCTATTTTTTCTGAAACCACATTAAAGTGGAGTGAGTAGTTTATTTGTCTCAAGGTATTCTATTAGTCTGCGGTTTATAATCTTCTCAAAGACCTTACCCAGACAGCTTGTGAGTGCTATTGGGCGGTAGTTTGAAGGGTGCCCGGTTTTGGTATTGGTATGATTGTTGCTATTTTCCATTGAGGTGGGTAGTAAATTTCGGACCAGAGTCTATTGTAGATGTTCAGTAGATAGTTAAGTGCGTTTTCTGGAAAGTGCTTAATCATTAGATAATGTATTTACTATTTCCTCACTGCCAGGGGAAATGTTTTTACTTGAAGTGCCGATTTAAGTTCATGTAGAGCAAACGGTTGATTTATTCTTCATCAAGTGATGTAGAGAAGTCGATTGGGTTATTTTCTGCAGTTTGTTTATTTTGGAGAAATCTAGGGGAACAGTTTCGATAGCTTGAAATGGAAGCAAATTATTCAGCAAGAGTATTAGTTATTTATGATATAGTTGTTATTTTTCTACCGTTACTATTGAGAGCTGATATAATTCTTGCTGGTTTGCCACTCATTTGTCTTAGTTTGGCGTAAATTTGAGATATGGGAACGGAATGTTTTATTTCTTCAAGGTAATTTTAGAGTTCTTCTTTTTTGGATTCTTTAATGTATCTCTTTGTAAGGGCTCTTTGATGCTTCCAGTGCACTTTGTCTGCGATAGATTTAGTACTTCAAACTTTCTGTAGAGTTTTTCGCGTTCGTTTACCATTCTTCGACATTCGTGGTTCCAGAAAGTACGTGGGTAAAAATTCTTGGGAGTATATTTTGGGATATGCTGTTCAGCAGCATATTTCAGTTTATCGTAGAAATAATGTATGGAATCCTTCGCATCTGCTAAATTTCCTGGTTTTGTCAGTTCATCCCATGCGGTGTCATGCTCAAAAGAGTCAGAGTCAGTTTTCTTGAATCTATACTTTGTTGGGATAGGTCCTTCCAGTCAACTACCGTTCACTTTCATTAGTATTGGGTAGTGGTCACTACAGAGGACAGAGGGTAGGACTGTCCACTCGATGTCAGGTGCCAGAGAACTAGAACTTATAGAGTGATCAATAGCTGATCCTGATTCATATGTTGGTGACCCATCATTTAGGCATACAATCTGAAAATTTTCCAGGATATTCTTATTCTCAAAAATTCTTCCTCTTGCGTCAGATGGAGCATCGCTCCAAAGAGGGCTATGACCGTTGCAATCTCCTAACAGTAAGAGGGGTGCTGGGAGTTGTTGGATGACTTCTCTAATTTCCTGACAAGTGATTGGTACTCTGTCAGGGATATAAATTGAAGGTATAGTAATGAATTTTGAAGTTGGATTCGAGCAGCTATAATTTGTAGGTTGCTTTGGATGGGGATTGGTTCAAAGGGACAGGAGGAATAGGTGTATAGGGCCACTCCTCCAAGGAATCTCTGGTGGAATTGTCCTTGTTTGCACGTTCCATTGTAACCAGGAACTTTTATTATAAATTCACTTCACAGAAAAGTTTCTTGGATTGCAATAACGGATGGTTCGTATTGCTCTATTAGGGATATGAGGTCTTGTTTTGCGGATGATACACCTCGTGTATTCCATTGCAGTATACAGTGTGTTTCAACATTATTGATATTTTTCAATAGCCATATACAGGGTGTGGCAAAAGTCAGGTACTACTTTTAAAAATTAATTATGCAAAAACTAAGAAAGATAGAATCGTTTGAGTAAATTTAAACAAAAGAGGAGACATTAAAGTTTTATTTGAATATAATATCTTTTATATGTGTACCTTTAGTGTCTATGTACATACGCATCCTTTCAACCACAGAATCCATCACTTTTCTTAAAATATCAGTAGTAATGTTTCGGATTTCTTAAACAATATTCGCTTTCTGATCTTTCAAACTACGGGGCCTATTATGTAAACTTTCTCCTTTAAATATCCTCATTGAGTAATCTAGAGGTCCAGGTGACCAAGGAACAGGACCGAAACGGGAGATCAATTTATTTGAAAAAAAGGTCAAGTAATTTTTTTTTTTTACTGTGTCTGCTGTTGCATCGTCTTGTTGAACCACATCTTTAAATTCATATATTTGATATCTGGGATTAAACATTCTTCAATGCATTTTCGATATGGTGCTCCCTTAAATAGTTTCAGTTTTCTCGTTCTCATCCTCAGAGAAATACGGACGATGATCTTCTTGCATCTCATACCGCACCAGACAGTAACCGTTTGAGGATGCTGTAGTAGATTGCCTCTAACCGTAAATACCATCATTACAACTGAATCATTGATATATGAAAAAAAAATTGAATCTCCTTTTTCATTTAGAATTAACCAAACAGTTCTACCTTTCTTAGTTTTTGCAAAATTAAGTTTTAAAAGTAGTACCTGACTTTTGCCACACTCTGTATAAACAATTAAATATCGTAATGCGGTATATAGAATACACTAATTTGTTAATTAAGATTGGATTTTCAACGTGGAACCAAAAATATTGTGAAAACTTGACTTAGAAGAAATAACAGAAGGCTAAAAGAAATGGTGGAATTCTCTGATGAACAGAAAAAGTTTAAAATAAGAGCATTCGGCACAACATCTTCGCCAGCAATTATCAGACGTCTGTTTCTACAAGATATCTAGAAGAGCAAGAGAACAGTTCAAATTGTTTTATTTTACAAGAATAAATCGGGATTTCAACAAGACTGGAACAATTTTTCGAAAGAAGAAATCAGGAGGTCCCACAAAGAGAACGCCAGAAAAAGTCGAAGAAGTCAGAACATTTTTGGATGGAAAATCAAGAAGCTCAGTCAGGAAATCAGCGCCTCTTTTCGACATTTCTTCAACTACTTATTGGAGAATCCTTAAGAAAGAACTTCACATGCGGTTCTATCTTGATATGGCTGTGCATCCAATAACGGAAGCCCATAAGGAACAGCGACTCAAATTCTGCTGGTGGCTCTTGGATCAGCCAGATCCCGAAACATTTGTGTTGAAAGTTATCTGGAACGATGAAATTTTTTTGCCTTATCAAGGCTCACACAGGAAGAATGATGGTACTTGGTCTCCTACTAGTCCCAATGAGATTTTCGAATCTAACAATAGAAATGATGAGAAGGTTATGCTTTTTGATGCTATTGTTATCGGTAAAGTGCCAGTCGTTCATATCTTCATGGATGAGAATGGAAGACGCAAGATAGTGAATGGAGACTGCTACCATAAGTTGCTGCAAGAAAATATTTGGCCCAACTTTCGTTCATTGGCTACATGACAAGGTTTATGGTGGATGCAGGACGGTGCTCCTGCCCATTGCACCACTGCCGCCAAAGAATTCCTGTTGAACAAGTTTGGAGGCAGAGTCATCAGCCGTGGGACACAGATTGCGTGGCCAGCGCATTCTCCAGATTTGAATACTTTGGATTTTATTATTGGGCCTTAGCTCAAAAAGAAGTGTATTCTGCAAAAACAACTACAGTGGACGACTTTATCAATGTTGTGAAGAGATTTTCAGAAGAACATCGCGAGAATGTCCTTCAGAGTGTAGCACTTAATGTTTTGAAACGGACGTATATCTGTGTGCAGAAAAATGGAGGCCACTTCCGGTACCTTCTATAAAATGTATTTCTTGTTTTTAACCATTAAAAATACACTCTTCCTGAACATTTTGGTGTATTATTATTATTTTTTTAAAGCCACTGAAAAACATCAAAAATGTTGAAACACACTGTATGGTCACTCAGTTCTATTGTCTATTTTTGTTTCGTTTTACGGTCATGCTCCGATCTGGAACGGTATTTTCTATCTAGGCTTTTTTATATTTCGACTCATTATTATTTGATTGCTTAGTTCTTATTCGAGGGATATGTTCATTTTTTTTGGCTCCCTGAAGTTGTTGTTCATAATCTTCTCTGTCTGAGTTGGTTTCGGTGCAGTAGTTTTAATTGAAATTAGTGGTAGTTTCATTGAAAATTTTTTGAGTGTAGCAGATTGATCTTCAAATGAGATGTCGGAGGGTGGCACAGATGCAGTTGGTACAACAGTGCTGTCCAAATAAACACCTTGGTAAATTCTTCCTGTGCTTGGGCTTCGCAAAAGAACATGAGTTTTCTTAGATGTGGTTGCTTTAGGAGTTACTTGGTTCAGTGGTGGTTGATCAATATTGAGAACAGGTTTTTTATTTGTTGATATGGTTTGTTATTTACAGTTGCTTGTCCTTTGACTGCTTCCCTAAAACTCATTTAGCCAAAGGTTGAGTTTGTTTTCTTAATGGATTGTATTGCCTGGTTCTTCCTTTCGTTCTTTAGTGACAATTTCCATTTCTCTCTTGTAGGCTTCACACTCTTTTCATCCAGTGACATGCTTACCAGTATGCTTGTTTATTGAAGATCAGTAGTGGTGTGGCTTTTGAATTTTTTGATTTAATCCATGATGCTCTTGTATATCCGATACTGGTAAGATTTTGATACACAAAAAATAGGATATTAAAACTCGGGATTAGCTAATGCGTGTGATGTTTATAATTATATAATAACATTATAAAAATATTCATATTTATAAAGATAAATAACGAAAAGAAGAAGCAATACTGAATTGAGAAATTGTTGTGTTGCCGATAAATAATTGAATATTAAATATTCTAAAACTAGGAATAACAAACAATAGAATTTAAGTCTACAAGATATACATACGCTTTTAAATAGATTTTTACACTATTTTACACTATTCACAACTAGGATTATTTTAAATAGGAAATTTTTTATATTGCAAGCTGAATAAAAAGATTAAAATTCTAAATCATATTATTAAATTTTGAACTTTTGCAGTTAAAAGTAAATTGAAAATTAAGTTTTTACTCACAGCTAAAATCATGAAGTAAATATAAATTGATAAATAGTTCACACTTTATAAAGAAGTTACTCATGTGATATGCAGTAACTAGGGTAAGTTACGAGTCATTGGACCGTTCCACAATTTCGATCATACAATAACTCTTTAAATTATATTATGATCGAAACTGTGGAGCTGTCCCTTAACTCGTACCTTACCCACCGTTTGATATGATATTGCAAGGCGTATATTATGCTAAAGCAACAAATTTGTCTCATTTAAAAGCATTGCTAGAATACTTAATTTAAATGGAAATATAACCATGTAAAAAGAGGTACGATTTTATATTAGATAATCTTTTCTTTATTGTCATTGTTTGTAGTTATTTATCATTCTATGAAACTCATTCTAAATTATATTGATAGTGTATTAATAAATATTATAGGGTAAGGCCCATACTGAACTAGCAGTTTCACCGCCGCGTTTTTACTGCCCTGTTTACGCGTCTTCAAAGCAAATTTGCATACTATACCAGCGTTGCTACCGCCTTCCATTCATTTAACTGCCCAGTTGCGAAATATGACTCCTTTGAAATACAAAAATTCGATCCGACTCCTCTCATGGTAATTAAATCGTATCTCTTCAGTATTCCTACGGGGAGAAATTCAGTGGAGTCGCTTTTCATGACAGTTATATAGAGACGATGTTAAAACAATCCGACTCCTCTCAATTTATATTCAAGTATTAGTAATGAAATCATTTGAATTCAATAATAATTAGAATAAATAAAATAGAAAATTTTTGTATCATAGTTACAACAAACTATACCATGCTACAAACATTTGATGGAGAATATTTAATTGTATTATAAAGATTAATAAAGGATATTTCATTTTATTACAACGTTTAATAAATTGTACCTAAATTGAATGGTATAAACATAGAAAGGCTTTTTGCTTATCAATTGAAGGTAGGTTAGGTTGGTCTTACGTTTCGTATAACATGAGGAGTCGTGTTTCGTGACAGCCATCTCTTTCCAATCACCAAAATATCACATTTTAGATTGAGGAGTCGGATATAATTTTTATATTTGAAAGGTGTCGTATTTCATGACAGCAGTCATTAAAAACACAAAAAAAAACTTATTATCCATTGGAGGGAGTCGTATTTCGCAACTGGGCCCATTTAACCGTGATTAATTGAAGAAGCGGGAACAGGGCAATGAAAACGCGACGGTGAAACTGCCAGTATAGTATGGGGCCTAAGAGACGAATTATCGGACGTTTCCACACTTCCGTTCATATCAGAAAAAGTAACATGAACTAAAATGTAGACCTTAATTTGTTATTGTCTGGACTGGTTAGTAGCTATTAAGTAAAAGTCAAATAAATTAAGTGAAAATATAATTTAGTAATGAGGAATTATTTGTTGGATTATTTGTCATTTTAACCTTTTTGATGAGAAAATTCATAGAAAAAATTGTTTGTATTTTTTTCTGTTCTCAAGGATTCTAGAAATTGTAGGCCATTTTTCCTTTGTGTTCAGTCAATAGCTACAGTTTATTTTCTCTGCTAATTCTTTAGTTTAGGGGGGTGCAGAAGGGGGGCGTACTGTAGCAACACCTCCCGCAAAGAGCGCCACAAGTGGGGGTTAGAAGCTCCGCCCCCTCCCCCTGCCTCCACCAGGTGGGGGTACAGACCAATGATCTGCTGCCACGTCATCGCATCCACTGAAAATGGGAACGAAGGGTAGAATTTTAAAGGTAAAATAGATAAATCCCGTAAAGTGAGAGTAGAGTCCTGAGTAAGAAAGTAGCCTCTATAGTGAACAAATTTTCTTTAGTCTGTCATCAAGAAATTCATGGCAGACTAACTAAAATTTATTCGCTATACAGGCTACTTCCTTACACAGGATCATCTGGTATCTAATTATTACCTATCCTAATATTGCTAATGGCGTAATTTCTCACCTGTATTTTCAGGCGCGTCTCTAATAGAGGAGAGTAGAGTAGCTATGGCCTGAAGAACGAAACTAATCTCTGCCAACCTGTGCCTGCAAGTGAACAAACATTTAGTGGAGAAGGTACCTACTACTTCTAAGCCTGCTATGGCTACCTATGCGAGTTGCAGCTACGCCTTCTATGGCTCTCCAGTGAGTGTGTGTTGCGTGAGGATGCTAGATATTACTCTCGGTTTAGCAGAGCTACACTCCCACAGATCCGAGGCCTCCCTTCCAATTCTTTACTTGTAAGAAGTGAAAGAAACAGGACTCTCATGTTTAAAGAGATGGAGCCTAACTCAAAGGAGGGAGTAAGGTGGTAATACCTCTGTCTCCTCCTTGTTGATGTGCGTTGTTTGTGAGCATTCTGCGGAGACCCGAAATGCGATGTTTTATGTTCTTTGTAGTTTCTGTTGCCAGTGTCAGGTGACAGTATGCGTGCGCTACGTATGTGTCTTATGAAACGTTTGTAGTGTTTTGGTGTCTATCTTGAAGTGTCTGTAAGTCTGTTTTGGCTCTATTGTTTATGTGGTGTTTGAACGTCATGTCGCAGTCAAGTGTCTCCCAAGGATTTTTTGCGATAATTATTTAAGTAGGCTATTTACACTAGTACCTAGTTAAGTTTTTGATTCGGTTACCTAGGTAGGGGACAGGATCCAGCAATTGCAGTGTCTTCTACATACTTCACCAGGACATCTTTGAACCGATGCAGCAATGACGTCACTGCTAGTTTGCTAGTGACGCAGTCTTTCTTGGAGCAGTTCAGAAGTGAATCTGTATAAAATATATCAAAGTTAGCTAAATAAAATTCACAATACACAGAATAGACGTAGTAGTGCTATTTGAGGTGTTTTGAGTATGTCACGTCATCATTCCCTCACCAAGGAAATACTTAATATCTAAATTAGGGTAATTAGAAATATATCAAAGTCTCATTAGTTACACATCACACTCTGACCATAAATAAAATAACTTAAAATTAAAAATAAATGTCACCTTGCATTCCAATAACGGCATATCTCATGTTCTTTTTTACATCATTCATTGAGTTTAAATAAACTATTTTTAAGTAAAAGAAGGTTAGTTAGAAATTAATAAAATTAGCTAATTAATTTCTGAAAAAAAAATTCACGATTTTAAATCATGCCGTTATTGAAATTAATGAGCCAAAATATACTCTTCTGCTAAAAAGCTAATCTGTTATCTTTGTATCTTTTTTGTTAGCTACAACAACTTCCTCACCTTTGTCTGAAATGTGTTTGCTGAAGTAACTGATGTTGTTTTTGCTCTGCAGAATGTCATTGGAGGAGAACAGAGAAAACTGAAGCAATGTCTCGAAACAAGTCTTGGCGAACTGTTCTCTCAAGATGAACCCTTCTATCTCTGAAAAGAAAGAATTAGAATGGAGACCTTGTGAAGTGAGTAGAAAGAATTAGAATGAATATTGACGTTATACTGAGCTTCTTGGTGTCGTGAATACTTTCTTTTTATTGAATATTATGAATAATTGTGAACCTGACTTTTTGTTAAATGAATGAATTGATTTTAATAAAGTTAATTTTCAATTTGAACTTCTTCACTCTATTACCTATCGGCTTTGAAAGAAGAACTTTTTTCCACTAGCTACAAAGATATACTACTAATGTAAAAATTATATTCACTTCAAGTTATCTCAGCAATTTTTTAAAATTTTAATCCAAAAACTAAAAATTATTTGGGAGGAAATTTGAGCTCAAAAATTAGACTTAGCGTCTAAGTGCTGAATTTTTCAATGTTTTTGTTAGTCTATGCCTAGTAATTCTGAAATGCAAGAAATTTTATACAATTCATTTTATATTAAATTATTTTAAATTAAACATGACTTAATTGTCTCACTAATTAAATGAAGTAACGATTTCATGAGAAGGCTTAGCTACATTTTATTACTTTCTTAGTCTTTGGAACACAAGAGAAATATGAAGAAAAAGGAGTTATTTCCCAAGAAATCCCTAAGGGGAAGGTATGAATTATCGGTCGGTTTCCCATCTTCGTTAGGTAAATTAAGAAAGAAACAATATAAGAATTCATTTTAATTGGTATCCATGCGGGTATCATGGAAACAATTAAGATAAATCAAGTCATTTCGGGGAATAATTTAAATAATTATTATGAAATAGATTTTTCTTATATGACCGAAGACGTGAAACCGAACAACAATTTGTAACTTACACTAGTTCCACTCAATTATAGACCCTCACTAAATCTCTCCTCTATCTTGCCTCACCTGACACAGGTGTTGAGTGAATGCTCCCCTTGTTCAGCAGCACCATAGTGTCCATGAGGAAGTGGGGCGGTGTGGTGGATGGGTGGGGGAGCACCTTCTCCTGCAGTATGGTCACCACCCTGCAGTCTATGGCCTCATCAGCCTCAGCCTCTTCACCAGACTGGTTAATGGGCGGGGTGCTGAGGATAACAACATGAAACTCATTGAAGAAGCAATTTTAAGTGCTATAATTTGCTGAAATCACAAGTCCATACACAAATATTTTATCAAATTTTGATATTTAAAATTAAATTTTCAAAAATATCTTCCCTAGAAAGTGCAATAAATACCCCAGACTACCATTTAAAGTTCGTTTCAATTAAATCAATTCACTATTGAAGGAGTAGTAATCATTTTGTAAAATCCCCAACAACAACAACAATCAGGGGGTGTTCTTAGACTGCGCACTTAGGAGGTCTCAGCAAATATTAATAAATGGTATATATTTAACAAGAAAAAAAATTGAATACCAAAGTAAGGCTAGTTGAATAACTTCTCTATTATTAGATTTGGTTTCTTGTAGAATAAGATACAATTCTTGTAGCGAGTCAAAGCGTCCCGTGTTTATTAACTGCGAATCTATTAACCAGTACACGGTTGTACGTAACCTTCCTATCCTGAAAAAGGGTTCACTTAGCAACTTAGTCATACATTAATTAGAAGAGGTAGATATTAAAAAGGGGAAATGTTGTTCTCCATGTCACGCTAATCACATTTTTGGTAACTTCTACCGACTTTGCGAAATAATGGCCTGAAATCCGTTGTTTTTTGTTCCAATAGCTCTATTTTTTTTTTTTGTGATCTAATTAGATAGAGTATTTTCTGCTGAACCCGATGCTACCTGTGTTTTTTTTGAAGCCTAATGGTTCAGAAGTTATAAACCTCTTTTTTAAGAAAATTCATTTTTGCCTATTTTGCTATATATATACGTTCATTATCAAAGTATCAAAGGTATTTATGTAAGAATAACACATTTTACTAAAAAAAAATGGTGCTCTGCAGTCTACACGATACAGATGTTATCATTTATGATCAACCGACCATATCTTTGCGCACGCTACGCACCTCTCCCGTCCACATATCAGGACAAACTGATCGTGCGCACACGTCTAAATTTAATTACCCCGCTCTCTCCTAAAACCCCAATTGCACTCACTTTTGATCCCCATTACGTTATAGGGCTTCACGAGACGATTCTGGTGGTACGAGGCAACTTTAACTTATCTGATGTGCCACATCTACAGATTGCTATCCCAAAATAAGGCCACCCTCCTTGTACGGGTTAAGTTACTTTTCTCTTTAAAAAATGCTACAAATTCTCTTCAATTAATCCCAATAACCCTAACTGGAAGGTAACTCCCTCACCTCTTAGAGAAGAGGAAGGCATCCAGTGCAGTGTTGAGACTGTGCCAGAACTTCTCGTTGTGGTTAGGGTTCTCTCTCGCTAAGGGCAGACCAGTGTCCAGTACTGTCAGTAGTCCTGAGATGAAGGGGCGCCATGAGGGACACGAGTACTTCAGTTGGAAGGCGGGGATGCAACACTGCAATGGAACATTTCACTGAGAGTGAGATTATATAGAACTAACAAATCTAGTAAAATAGAGTAAGTTACAAGTTATCGAACGGTTTCATATTTTCGATCATATCTGAAAAAGTCAAGGTTCATAGACTATAACAGGTTAAACGAGTAGAAATAGTACGAAATGTTACTAAGAGCTGAGTCTACAAATTCTTTATATGAAAACCTATTCTTTAGATTAAAACCTATGAAACCTATGTTACAAATAATTGACATTTTACATTGTTTATTTCTTATTTTATTATTGCAATATTATGTTTGTTCTTATTTTAGGCTTTTAGCTACAGAAATTAAACGGATGAAAATGTTGACCAGTGCCCATTAATCAACGGACAACGACGTGAATAGCAGTTAGCTTTTTGTTCTTTTAACAGTGGTAAAAACCATTTCTTTCAAATATTTTTTATACCATTCGATAGATTATTAAATTTTAAAGAATTCTAGATTGACTCACGCCCTAGTTTAATCTATCGTTTAAGAGATATTCAAGAAGAAAGACAGAAATTGTTCCTTCCTTTGCTAATTGTCGTAGTGAATAGCAGTTAGTTTTTGTTGGTTTTGCAGTGATAATAACCATTTCATTAAAATATTTTTTAAACCATTCGATAGATTATTAAATTCTAAAGAATTATATTCTGACTCACGCACAAGTTTAATCTACCATTTAAGAGATATTCAAAAAGGAAGACAGAAAATGTTGTCTTCTCAATGGCAATTTTTTCCCCATTCGTTTAACCTGTTATAGTCTATGAACCTTGGAAAAAGTACCTATGTAGCTAGCTTATTAATTATTAATTACTTTTTTATTTTAATTGGTATCCATGATAGCTACCTGAAGGTATCGTTGATACCAATTAGAATAAAAGATAATTAATAATTATTTCAAATTTTTATACACAGCTACATCAAAAATATGGAACTGTCCGTTAACTTCCCCAGTACACTTAGCTACCCTATAAAAAAATTAGAATAGTCTATGTTATTGTTATTTACAATAAATTTAGAGTAGCTATAAGGACAATCCTGACAGTTGATTTCACTTTATAAGTGCAATTATAAAAGGAAATTAGCTCTCTATAAAATTTTTAAGTGCCTCACCTGCACAATATCATTCAGCACACTGCCTGCAATGACTCCATTCCAGTGTGCTGTGACTTTGTAGAGTCTGATGGCGAGACTCAGGCACCTCTCACTGAAGGTGAAGTAGGGGGAGGAGAGGTACTCGTAGAAGCCATTGCCACTGAGCAGGGAGGAGCTGTTGGCGTTAGAGACGCCCTTGGGGGTGTAGGGCTTCGTCTGCAGTTTGCCATAGCTAGCAGACTGGTAGCTAAAGGTGGCTAGCTTGAGGAGGAGCTTGAAGACTGGGGGCACCAGTTCACCATCATGAGGAGCGGAGGATTCGGAGGAGAAAACTTCTATAGCTTCATCCTCCGCAGGAAGGTCCTTTTGCACCCCAGAGACGTGTCTGATGACTATCTCTAGCACTATGAGGACTGACTCCTGCAGAGGGGTGATCATGCTGCTGTCTGAGGCAGTGGGTAGGACAAAGGGGGCATTGTTAGCTGCTACAGGCACCTGTACACTGCCTGTCAGTACTGAGGAGAGGCCTGACAGCTCCTCCACTCCAACCCTCTGCTTGATGCGAGAGAAGAGAGGAGGGAGAGTCTGGAGAAGAGCTGTCAGGAAAGTTTGTGAAGGAACATAAGCTTCAGAACTTTTAGTAACAGAGTCAGGGGGCGGTTTGGTGACTTCTATCCCAATGCTGTACCATATCTTCCACGCTGTGTTCCAGTTGGCGAAATCTTCACCGGATTTAGGTTTATCACTTTTTTTGACATCGGACTCTTCCTCTACAGAGAGTCTAGTGGACTGAAGCATTTCTTGCAGTGACTTGAGAGCGGCCAAAGACACCTCGTTAGTTCGGGCCAAGGCTGCGGTGTGAATAAAGTCTAGCATTAATGCCCACGCTCTAGGATAGTCAGGAAGAATCTGTAGAAGGTGCTGCTTCGTGCTGAAAACTCTTGCACACCCAGAAAGAGTTAGCACTTGCGTCTCAGCCCACTGCTTCTGATGTGTATTCCTACTATGGTGGATCAGAATATTACCAGCCTCGTCCACTTTGTCAGTACTGGCACAAGCAGAGAGTTGTCTAACTTTGTCCAGCAATGGGAATAGAACTTGCCAAAGCACCGCCTGCCATGTTGTGTTGTGAAGCAGAGATCCGTGAGCAGCTATGGTGGAGAAAAGCGTTTGACCTGCAGATTTGCGCACTGCAGGTCTTCCATCAACGCACAAGTCACCCAAACGTGCAAACAGACACATCCACAGCTTATCAAAAGCTGGCATGTTTGGCAGACCGGGAAAAGCCGGAAAAATAGGCCCGCCATCATTGATAACAGAAGATCGCAATCGCTCCTGATTCTGATAGAAATAGTCGCTGATATTCCACATGAGACCTATGGCAGTGAGGGAAATATTCAGCTCCTGAATTTGTGAGCCGAATTTAGCTGCAGAAGCCACAGTGAGAGGAAGACATCGCCAAGGCATCAGGGGCAGGAAGTCTGTCACCACCAATTGAAGGCACTGGAAGGCCAGTCGCACGAGGTGCTTGTTGTGATTATCATTGACGGCAGCGATGACAGTGAGGATGGTAGGCCAGCCATGCTGCATCTGCTCTCCCGTGGAGTGAAGGATGGTCAGCAGACACTCCAACTGTTTGTGTCTGACGTCAGAGTGACTACAGGCTGAAAGTTCACTCAGTGGACTGAGGAGGAGACACTGAAGCTTCTGGTTATCTTTCAGAGGAGTCATTGTCGTCTTCTCCTCATTAGGAGAAGAGGATTGAGGATGAGTGAGGCCCGAGTGTGTAAGTGCCGTCCTCACGAGGTAAGTGACAGCTTCCACCCCCCACTCTCTCATCTGAACATGAGGGTGTTGACACACCTCCAGCAGATGGTTGGTGATTGGTCTCCAAATGGTCTCCACTCGAGACAGGTTAATCAGACCAGTTTCTAGCAGTTTTGCTACAGCGAAGAGAGAAGGTTCCCTGTTGGTGTAAGCAACCTGCATGCTCTCTGCACTCAGCTTGCAAAGGGCGTCTATAAGGTGGTGCAATGCAGTGTCATCAAGCTGAGCAGATGACTCAAAGAGTCTGCTTAGCATTGAAGACAGTACCGGTAGATCAGCAATAACAGCTGTGGTTATGACAGCATCTGAATTGTTACGTCCAGACTGCTTCAAACTGCCCCCTGGAGTTGGTTTCAGCCCCAGCACCCACACCAAGTGCTGGAGAGTAGTTAGTACTAGATGCCAAGCACTGCCAAGCACATCGCCATGACAGTGTGCTAGAGATAGCACTGCCCTCATCACCTGCAGGTTCTTATTGGTTAGCATCACAGGTCCCTGTTGAGCTGCTGAAGGTGTAGTGGAGGTGGCTAAGGCACTTCCCACAGCAACTACTTGATGGCGAGTCTCAGAATCGTAGTTCATGTTCAGGTTTGGCACTGACGATTGGGATGCTTGGAAAGGTTGCACCTGAGTGAAGACAAATCAAAACTAATGATCTATTGGTAATAACTAATAAGGTTAAACAGTTTTAGAGTGAAAACAGAGTCTGAATTTCACAGACTTTAAGTTCATCAGTTTCTTTCTCGGTTTACCTACACTTTTATTTAGCTAGCTACCTCATACATTTTTTTAAATACAGATATTCTCTGAAGATTGATTAAATAAAATTCAAACTGTTTGAATTCAATAAAATAGCTTAGTTTACCTTCAAAATAAATTTTAAATGATTTATATCTTTTTCTATATTATATTTCATATCCTCTAGGGACAACTCTTCATAAATTTTCAACAACTTATTTCGTGAACATAATTCCATAATAGGTTAAGTTCCAAATTATCGGACAGTTCACCATCTTCGAACATTTGAGAAAAAAGTAGGTATACAATGATTATTTTTAAACTTTTTTCTTATATGATCAGAGATGGTGAACTCTCCAATATTTCGGAGCTCATGTTTTCACTTAGGGCCGCAGTTATTATCACTAGCACCAGCATTGAGTACAGTGAGTGTACTTACCTTGCTATTATCACTAGCACCAGCATTGAGTACAGTGAGTGTACTTACTTTGTTATTATCACTAGCACCAGCATTGAGTACAGTGAGTGTACTTACTTTGTTATTATCACTAGCACCAGCATTGAGTACAGTGAGTGTACTTACCTTGTTATTATCACTAGCACCAGCATTGAGTACAGTGAGTGTACTTACCTTGCTATTATCACTAGCACCGGCATTGAGTACAGTGAGTGTACTTACTTTGTTATTATCACTAGCACCAGCATTGAGTACAGTGAGTGTACTTACTTTGTTATTATCACTAGCACCAGCATTGAGTACAGTGAGTGTACTTACCTTGTTATTATCACTAGCACCAGCATTGAGTACAGTGAGTGTACTTACCTTGTTATTATCACTAGTACCAGCATTGAGTACAGTGAGTGTACTTACCTTGTTATTATCACTAGTACCAGCATTGAGTACAGTGAGTGTACTTACCTTGCTATTATCACTAGCACCAGCATTGAGTACAGTGAGTGTACTTACCTTGTTATTATCACTAGCACCAGCATTGAGTACAGTGAGTGTACTTACCTTGTTATTATCACTAGCACCAGCATTGAGTACAGTGAGTGTACTTACCTTGTTATTATCACTAGCACCAGCATTGAGTACAGTGAGTGTACTTACCTTGTTATTATCACTAGCACCAGCATTGAGTACAGTGAGTGTACTTACCATGTTATTATCACTAGCACCAGCATTGAGTACAGTGAGTGTAACAACCAAGCTTCAGCTTTAAAGTAGATAATAGTAGATATTACTTTCACTACCAGTAATAATTAATTTGGAATTATTATTTCAGTATCTGAGGGAAGAATAATTAATAAAATATTCAAATAAAATATTATATTCTATTAGAAAATATTATACTATGTTAACAAAATGTTTTTATGATAGCGAGTGTCTAATTACCTGCTAGAATTCAGGCGAGAAAAACAAGACAATTAGTGGTAATTAGTTGCTAACACAATGGAACCTCTAATTACCTGCAAGAATTTTCGCTAGAACAACAAAGCAATTAGTGGTATCCGTACTAACACAATGAAACGCCAAAAGTTAACTCAAAACCTTGACGTACCCTAACCTTGTACCTAGAAGTTTGGAAAGTAGTTAAGGTATATAAGGATCTATCACCTAACTAGAAGAGGAGTGTGAAATCGGATTCCTAGATGTGACCAAGTTCTCTCGTGAGAAATTCCCTCGTCTCAACTCTTACTTAGACTCAAAAATTTGTTGTACTACTAAGTACCCGTCACCTTAGACAAATATTTACCAAGGAAGCAGAGCACAGGAATAATTGTGCTTATTGTAGTTACATTATAAGAGTATATTGTTATATTATTGTACATGGTAGAATATTGTGTCAAATAGTAGTAAATGCAAGTGTCGGTGTCAGGCAATTAATGCGTCAGTAATCAAAGATTCAAAATTGAAATAAAGAGCGCACACTAAGAACTCGTGATATAATTGAAATCTAATTTAATAAAAGTGTACTGGACTTACCTTGCTATTGTCACTAGCACCAGCATTGAGCACAGTGAGTGTACTTACCTTGCTATTGTCACTAGCACCAGCATTGAGCACAGTGAGTGTACTTACCTTGCTATTGTCACTAGCACCGGCATTGAGTACAGTGAGTGTACTTACCTTGCTATTATCACTAGCACCAGCATTGAGTACAGTGAGTGTACTTACCTTGTTATTATCACTAGCACCAGCATTGAGTACAGTGAGTGTACTTACCTTGTTATTATCACTAGCACCAGCATTGAGCACAGTGAGTGTGTAGTGTGGAGGCAAGCAGGATTTGCAGAGGGAAGTGATGAAGGCGTCCCTAGGAGTGTTCAGTTTCAAGTTACCAGACACTGAGGCCAGTGTTTGAAAGGACTGCAGAATGCTCTCAGTGGCTGCCTCGTCAGTACACGCCTCCAGTAAGGTGCTGAGTGCTGCCAACAGACCACACCTGCAACACGGTGAGGAAGAACAAATTAGTAGGAGTGAAGGAGTATGACGTTGCAAGGAACTTGACTTAATTAGGGTAAGATACGAATTATAGGTTGATTTCACATCTTCGGTCATATAAGAGAAAATTATATAATAATTATCAAAATATAAATTAAATAATAGCTAACTACTATAACGTTTTTTCTTATATGACCGAAGATGTGAAACAGACCAATAATTCATAACTTACCCTACTTCAGTTAGCTAATTAGCTATTGCAGAATCAGCAGATTTAATATAGCTAGCTGGAGTTAATCAGAATTAGATATAGTTATATAAAAGCAAGTTATATGAAATTAATGATATTATCCATCAAAATAAGTAGCTACCTAGCTAGGTAGTATATTTTTCTAGTTCTTACATCAAAGAAAAGAGAGAAACTTACCAGGATGACTTTATTAACTGCTTCAAAACAGCTTCTTCATCATCATAGGTAGGGACTTTCTTGAAGTCATTTGTACTACTCTTCTTATTATCCACCTTTTCAACCTTTGCTTCCTTCTCAACATCATCTTTGAGGTTAATTTCATCGATTGCATCAGCAGTGACTCTTTCAGCAACATCTGTGTCTGGTGCTGTGTTTTCATTGACTTCAGTAGTTTCCTTTTTGTTGTGCCTATCCTCTTTGTCCAGTAGCAGCTTTTGAATGGACTTAGTGATGTCTATGAGACAAATGCAAGCCAAAGATATGCAGTAGCCTTCAGGTATGATTGGTGGGTCCAGTTTGTCTATCATCTGAAGACTGAAAAAAAAGGATAGCTACTTAATATCCTATTTGTTGGAATAGAGAAGGTTCAGAAAGAATATTAATTTTGAAATTCTGCTGGAATTTCAAAAATTTCAATGATAAAACATACAAATTTTCAATATAATTTCAAAATCCCTTCAAATTTATTTACATTGTCTAATAATTGCCATATATTATAAAAACTAATGTGGAATATTAGTGATATAGAAGACATGCAAAATGGACAATATTCAAATTTTTAATACGAATGTAATACAGCAAACTGATAATGAAATTGAACAGAAATTTAAATAGTATCTTTTATCATTGAATAGCTATAAGGTATAAATTCAATTAATTATTCAATAATCACTTTTTAGTGCTAGCTATAAATATCAGCTAATAGCTAGTAATAATACTCACTAGACAGGTTTGGGTAGAGACGCTAGTGAAGTTACGAGAGGTAAATTGACTCCCCTGTAGCAAAAGGCAGCTTTAGGAGTTATTCCAGCACCAACAGGAAGACCGGCCAAAATAGCAGGACTGTGCGAGTTGATGACAACACCAGGACCAGAAGTTGGAGTGGATATAGTAGTGCTAACGACTCCACTAGTTGATCCAGAACTGCTGGACACGTTACCTCCAGCAAGAAAAAGAGTTTGCACAAACGATCCCAGGCTGTTGACGATATTTTCAAATATGTTGGTAGAGTGGTGACTGCAGTCGTAGTGCTTTGTGAACTCATACAAAAGGTGAGGCTGAGCTGCGAGATTGTGCAAAACTTCAAGAGCGAGACATCTCTGCCACTCTGGCCTTTCGTTCGATTCAAGGAACTTCACCAAGAAAGATAGAAATATTTCAGATTGTGTGACTAAGAGTGGGTAGTAGTGATGTATGAGGGTAGATACCAGCCTCAGCAGACGCACTGTGATGGGGAAGTAAGGCTTGTCTTGAGTTTGAACTGGAGGGTTACTATTACCACCTCCTTTGGAAGCTGCTGAGAGGTACTGAGCCCTGTACTTGATGTTTGGCGAGAAAAGCTGGATAACCAAAGCACAAACTCTCTCTTTGAGTATATACTCAAATTCAGGATGTTTGTAGAAAATGGAAGGGAATGATGTGAGGACATTCTCCAAGAGATCCAAGCCAAATGTTCTAGTCATTTCAACCAAACCAACTAGCCAAAGGGGTTGATCTGCATTTACTAACTGCACTAGATCTTGGAACATCAGAAATGCATCTGCAGCAGCTGGGCCTAAAGTTTTAGGAGCAGAGGGTTTGGCAGTTTTGAGTTCTTCAGCATCACACACACCATCTACTGTCCCTTCATTCCCCTCATCAGAAGTGACCATGCGTTCCATCACAGCACTAACCATCTGTCTGACTGTAGCAGAAGCAGTATTGGCTATAACTAAATCTTTGGTGAAATGGAGTCTCAGGCATATTACCAGAGCCTTGGCAAGATTTTCACCAACTACCACACGATTGGTAGACACGAGTAGTGTGATAGTCTGCAGCACACGAAGCTCCTCAACTCCACCCTCCATTAGCAGCCAAAGAGCCTCTATAACATGACCTCCTAGATTGGTGTCCACCAGAGCCCCAGAAATGACTACTTTTTGCAGCACACTCAGGGCAAACTGAACTATCTTAGGATCTTTGGTGTGGCACGCTTGTATCAGTGGATGAACCACGTGGGGAGAGACTTGAATCAAAGTCTCAGTGCTACTAGTCTGACCACTGTCTGATGTAGCTCTCTTACTCAGCTCCATGATAGCTTCTTCACATGACTGATGGGGGAAAATACAATGAAATGAGTGTTATATAACTACCAACTATTCAGAATTACAACCATGAAACTCAAAGACTATAATTTATAGGCTTAAATAATAAATATCAATCAGTATATCATAATCTTACTTAGCAGCTACAGTTACTTATTATTTATAGGCCTATCTGTCAGAAACATAAACAATACATATTTTGGCTATTGCAATATGTGTATATTGTGTAAAATATTTTTTCTTATCAATTTAAAAAAAAAAAAAAAAAAAAATTTAAACTGAAGAATTCAATAAGAGTAGCTAGCTCACATTTTCAATTTTAATAAATTAACTAGTTACTAACTTTACAGCTATAATCATAGAAAGAAGTATTTCATGAAAAAATATATATATTTCATAAAAAATATATTTCATAAAAAATATTTTTCATAAAAAAATACAGAAGCAAAAGGTTATATGCTAAAGCCTGAACACAATAACACAGTGTATATCTACCTCCTTGATATGGGGAAACCTCTTCTTGGTCTGCATACACAAATTCCTGAGGTCTGTTTGCATGGTCTCAAGAAGTTTTTGCATCGGCAGACCGTCACTTTGTAGAGAATCAGCCCCATGGCCGGCATTGGTAGATGCAGCCATGTTAGTGCTTAGAGAAGAGGGTATTTATAAAATACATAAATTATGTATTGCACTAATCATACCATTGATACCAATAGGTTATCTGTAAATTGAAGAAAATTACATTAAACATTATCAGATTTTCAGTCACAAATAGCTATATTAAAATCGGCTAATGGTAACAATGATAACAATTCAGTCATTTACCAATGGCAATTTTTAAATATCTTTAAAATTAGCTCCTATCATAATGAGTCATCATGAGTATCATCCTCTGTAAATGTTGAGACTTGAACCCCGCTGCCCCATCTGAATACTGTAGCCTGCTTTGGAGTCTGCAGAATATGGAATGGTTTCAAAGACAATTCCACCATTCTGTATTTGGTGCACAAAATTGGGATATTGATATTCTCTACAAACAATTTAGAATTAATTCCTATATTTACATTAATTTAGCTATGAACACTTTTGAATTAATCCCTATATTTACATTAATTTTACAGCCAGTCTGCAGAATATGGGAGATATTTGGGATATTCTCTAGTCTCTATGAACAATTTTGAATTGATTTCTATATTTACATTAATTTTGCTATGAACACTTCTGAAAATCCCTATATTTACAATAATTTTACTATAAACGTCGGTGGAATTTACCACGAAATACAGACTGTAACACCAGTCTGTATTTCGTGGTAAATTCCCCAGTCTGCAAAATGTATCTCTTCTCCCGCAGAGATTTTAATTTGAGAGACAGTTACTCTCCGACTCACAGTAGCAGATTCAGAATCTCCCGCAGCTAAATTAATGGTAACATAGGAATTTATTCAAAATCTCCCACAGCTAAATTAATGGTAACATAGGAATTAATTCAAGATCTCCCGCAGAGATCTCAAATTTTTAAAAATTCAATCAAAAACTCCCGCAGAGAGTCTTGGAAAAATGTTCCATATTCTGCAGCAGTCTGCACCCCTTTTTTCAGAACTATTCTAATCAAAGAAAATGTATAGAGGCTGCTGGCTGGATAACTAAATTAATAGATATTACTGAATACCAATCTGAGTCTTCTGAGAAAAATACAGAGAAATGAATAAATTAAGCATTGATTGTCAATTTTAAAACATCTGAATATAATCTATGTATACTTGGCAGACGAATCAAATATATGATAAACCTTATAATTTAAAGTAGCCGTTGACGGTTGATTCTTAAAGAGGGTAATTATTTCCTCTTGCATGTAGAAGGTGGCAGTTGTAGGAGCTTCAGTTTTTGTAAATAAATAATCACATTTATATAAAAACAACTTAGTTTTCAATTCTGGTGTATGGCAAACAATAATGTATAACATGTTCAAACTTTCGAAGTTTCGAATGAAATGACAACACTAAAATATGATGTATTTTTAACCATGACGAAGTGTTTGATTGTGTGTATGGGTAGGTAATAATAATATAAATATAATACTTACCATTACTTAGTACAGTAGGAAATACATTAATAAAAAAATACACATTGATTATATAGATATTAGGTATGACCCAGTCTGTATTTCGTGGTAAATTCCACCGACATGTCGGTGGAATTTCTTCCTCTTTGAAAATATAATTCTGGCAATCTCGGTAGATGTTTAGCTATTTATTCCTATGTTACCATTAATTCTCAGTGAAAAAATGGGTAAAATGTTGGTGGATCAGCCAAATTACTTGAAATTTATGGTGGATTTTTTCAGATTTTTCAAAAAGTCAGTGGAGTTTTGTGCACTAAATACAGACTGGGGTATGACTAAATTTATTACTAGTAATTAGAAGCGGGAGACTAATTATACTATATACTATTATATTAATCAGTCACTAAGTCTAATCAACAAGTATGACGAACATTAGTTGCTTATGATTGGCCACCTGACGATAATAGAATTGGAAGTGACCGAACATAGATGATAGATATTGCTATGACGATTAGATTACTAGCCTTTTAGACTAATGGGACATTTTTACTTTTAATTACATAAGTGATAACATAAATGTGTTTATGTGTGAAGCGATTGGAAAGATAAAATTCCAGCTTTCTAGACTTACTAATGATAGTTGCATCGTGTTTGTAGCGTTTATATCTCACTTGTTATTGGTATTTGTTTGTAATTTATCCTTAAGTGACCGATTACTAGCACAAACACCCTATCCGTTATCCGACGGACGACGACAATTTTCGAATTAATTCCTATGTTTACATGTAATCAATGGCCAAGTAAATTAGTATGTCTCATAAACTCGCCATTTTTCTCTCCAGCTCTCTCCAAAATTCAACAAATTCTCTCCAAAATGATCAAATTATTATTAATTCTCTCCAAAATAACATTGCAGCATAGGAGAAAAATAGATAAAACTCGCCATTTGCAATTGAAGGGCTCAAAATAACAGTCACAAACTCGCCATTAAAATGGCGAGTTTGGACATGCTTTATTACTTGGATCAATGGAGAGTATTTTGAGATTTTTGGCTATTTTGGAGAGAAATTTGGAAATCTTTGGAGAGAAATTGCACCAAGATTTAAATATCTTATATCTGGAGACTGATTCTATTTCTAATTGTGCATGCTCTGTTAGCCTCTGTCCAGTCTGCAGAATATGGAACATTTTTCCAAGACTCTCTGCGGGAGTTTTTTATTGAATTTAGAAATTGGAGATCTCTGCGGGAGTTCTTGAATTAATTCCTATGTCACCATTAATTTAGCTGCGGGAGACTTTGAATTAATTCCTATGTTACCATTAATTTAGCTGCGGGAGTTTCTGAATCTGCTACTGAGAGTCAGAGAGGAACTACCTCTCAAATAAAAATCTCTGCGGGATAATAAACGCATTCTGCAGACTGCCACTGGGCCTCTGTAGACTTGTTTGGAGAGAAATTGTACCAAAAATTAAACATCTGGAGACTGATTGTGTATGCTTTGCACTTACACACTGGCAGTGGCACCCACTGGGGAGAATTGGAGAAACAATAATATTAGTGCCAAAGAAAAAAGAGGATATAATCATTAAATAATATAGGTACCTATTAACCATATGTTACGGTATGGAAATATTTCGAAGACCTATTGGATAAATAATAACTTAAGAACAATATCACATGCAAAATTTGTCTAACTATAAACAGCGAACTACCTACGTCAAACATTGACATTTTTAATTGCTAATTCCAGGACCGTGAGAAACAATCGGTGAGTTGGCACGACTTTGTTTACATAAATTAGAGGCATGAGACACAATGATAAGAAAAGAAGCTATTAACAAAATACTATTATTTATCTAGGTTTAGCTCCGAGTTATCGAGCAGTTACACATTTACAATCATATGCGAAAAAAGCATATTATATCATGATGATTTTACTTTTAATTTAATTGGTATCTACCTTAAGGTCCCCTCCAAGCAAATATTTGTATTGCCTTATTTAACGAGGCTAATGTTTCTTATCATTTTGCTACGAACTGCATCGAATTTGGTAGCATATTTTTAATTTTATATGCTTTAAAAGATTTTTAGAATCAAAACTCTACTAAACCTATTTTACTTCCGACTTGCTTATTTAAGAAATTTTCAGCCTGAAGAAAAAGAATGTACACCATTTGTTTTGATTTTCAGCTAGGTATTAGATTTAATAAATCCATTTAATATTCGTGTAAAGGTATAAAATTGAATGAATTTATAATAGAAACGTTTATATAGTTTAGGAAACAATTGATTTCTAAAATAATGGCCGAAAATGCATGGTTTGTTTATAAAATTCAAATTTGTAATCAAAACAAAGAGTGTACAATCTTCTTCTTGAGCATCAGGTTATCGATTCGCTCAATTGTTGCTCACAGAGTATTTAAAAATTTTAAAAACAAATTATATAATATATACTGAATCGAATTGTATGCAGTTTGCAGAATAATGATCGTATACCTTAGTTCTATAATATTATGTTATAAACTCATTTTTTTCCCGGAGCCTGGAGAGGACCTTTAAGATTCAGGATCTTTCCCATTTGACGACCCTCACCAAATTTAATTTAAATTATATAAGATGAGTATTTTTGTCCATAGAATCCGAAAATCATAACCGTTTTCTGTATAAACTAATACTTTTTGAGATATGACGGTTTAAAATTGTTTATTTCCTATGTATTACTGAAGGTGACCGGACGTTTCGTTACTGGACGTTTCGTACCCGGACGTTTCGTTACCAGGACGATTCGTTACCAGTTTTTTTTATTTTTCATAAAATGAAAACGATTTTTTATTAGATGTGGGCTTCGCAGACTACAATTTTATATCAATCCTATATACCTATTATAAATCTATACTACTTTAAAAATAATATTTTATATTCCTTTGGTTATACATTGATTTTAATCAGATGTAATATAATCAATAATTATAATCATTACGTAATTTCTTCGATTAGAAAAGCTGGAGGTAAAGATAGCATGGATACCAACCGATATAGAAGTTAAATAACAATACTCCTATTTTTTGGTCCTTATATGATAGAAGATGTGCTTCAGTCCGAGAACTCGGAACTTACCCTACATTGGGAAAATCTTTTGTTTTTCATAATTTGGAAAAAATTAACGTTAGGGTAAAATTCCAATTACCAGATGTTACAAGTTTCCGAATGAAAATAACCTAATGAAAGAAACATAACCTTCCGCAATTTTAAGAAAGTAATAATTATTTTCGATCATATAAGAAAAGACTACATAATTTAACATTTCAACTCTTTATTCTTATTCTTATATATACTATTTTCTAATTATGTTCGAAAACTTCCAGTAATTGGTCCACATAGGGAAAAAAATTGAATACATATTTATAATTTATACCTAATGTATGGGATTAGTATATTTTGTAGTCTATAACTCATTTCGAATTAAAAAAAATCGTTAGTAGCGATTCGGAACGAAAAATCTGGTAACGAATCGTCCTAGTAACGAAACGTCATAGTAACAAAACATCCGTTAACGAAACGTCCAGGTACGAAATGTCCAGTAACGAAACGTCCTAGCACCGTTCATTAGAACTATTGGATGTTCATTAGAACTATTGGATGTTCCTTAGAACTATCAGATGTTCCTCAGAACTATTGGATGTTCCTTAGAACTATCAGATGTTTCTTAGAACTATTGGATGTTTCTTAGAACTATTGGATGTTCCTTAGAACTATTGGATGTTCCTTAGAACTATCAGATGTTTCTTAGAACTATTGGATGTTTCTTAGAACTATTGGATGTTCCTTAGAACTATCAGATGTTTCTTAGAACTATTGGATGTTCCTTAGAACTATCAGATGTTCCTTAGAACTATTGGATGTTCATTAGAACTATTGGATGTTCCTTAGAACTATTGGATGTTCCTTAGAACTATTGGATGTTCCTTAGAACTATCAGATGTTCCTTAGAACTATTGGATGTTCATTAGAACTATTGGATGTTCATTAGAACTATTGGATGTTTCTTAGAACTATTGGATGTTCCTTAGAACTATCAGATGTTTCTTAGAACTATTGGATGTTCATTTGAACTATCAGATATTCCTTAGAACTATTGGATGTTTATTAGAACTATTGGATGTTCCTTAGAACTATTAAATGTTCATTAGAACTATTAAATGTTCATTAGAACTGTTGGATGTTCATTAGATCTATTGGATGTTCATTAGAACTATTAGATGTTCCTTAGAACTATGAAATGTTCATGATGATTATTAGACGTTAAGTATTGAAAAGCTGTCCAACATTAAAGGTCTTATCGAAGCAATTTTATTACTATTTAATCAAAGAGGGTAATGTTAAACATATGTCCTAAAAAAACTTTTAATTCTATTAAAAAGTAAATTAATAGAATATATATATTGAATTCATGTTACTAGCTTGGCAACTCAATGGCGTCTGTTTATTGGCGTACGGAATTCCTCAATGTTGTTGTTATGGAAAGTCATACCACTTGTGCAAACAGGTATTAGTAGGTACTAAGGCGTGCCGAAGGTTACCTGCCGTGTTGTTACCTGGATATCTTGTTCACGCAAATATTATATCATTCCAAGATTCTTCTAGACTATATAAACCATGCTTAGAGTGTTTAACATTTTCATTAGATATTGTGCTATTGAGTCTCACCGACGTGGAGTTAGTTACCAGTTAGGTATTCGGTTTTCGTGAACATTGTGTATTGTGAATTTATCTAACTCTAAATCAAGTTAGGTATAGTGTATCCAACAGTAACTGCGAGCTCCGATAGTATCACAAGATTCTATGTCCTATTATTATCAATTTACTTGGGACAACAACGAGTCTCATTATCCATTCGTGGTGTAATCTAATCTAGTTCCACCAAAGCCTATTAGAATATTTAATGTGTTGTACAAATGTACAGCAAAGAATAAATATCTGAGGAAATACTTATAAAGTTAAAAGGTTTATTATGTGATTAACTTTATAGTGTTTATTCTTACGTTTAGTTCTTATTATTTTCATTATTTTGTTTTAGAAATCTGTATGTTTAAGGTGCGTTACGCAGTTCTTTTCTACTGTTCTGAAGCTCTGAACCCCTAAAATTCTACCCAGTCACATCATCCATGACCCAGTCACCAAGCCCAGTCAGTGTGAAACTAGATTTCACGGTGAACGTATATGCCCCTTCTTCTTGCGCACTCCAGTTGTGGAATGGATTAAATTAAACTTGTGTATATCAGGAGATAGTAAAATGTGAGTTTTGTTTTCTTTATTTAACATTTATTGGTTCTGTATCTTTTTCAAAAAATGTATCCACTGACATCGAATATATCTTATAACTACTATTTATAATTCATTAATATTAATCTACGTATCTATGGTAGGTACCAACATATTTTACATATTATCGTGGAATGATGAATAATGCAGATTCAAGGCAGTGGATACGATTTTTTTCTGAATATTGCTCATTTCAAAGTTAAAGATTCATATTTTTATGTACCTAAACTGTCAACTTTTCTCTGATTCCATCTTATGTTGCTCTGCCATTTCTTGAAATTTTCATATTTTTACGGTTGTTTTTTGTTCTCTTTCTCAGGATTTAATACCATTCAAAAGTTTGTACTTGATGTTGAAGAAGTACAATATAGTACGGATTGAATAACTGACTGTTTACATTGAGAGTCTCCTTAAAATATGAAAAGTCAGTACCTACATTTAAAGCATATTAATTAAAAGAAAAGAACTCTCAATTGAACACCTCCTCACAAACAAAAAAGTAATTAGATTGTCAAGAAAAGAGTCAGTCACGAAATCCTACACTGCACAGAAAATGATTTAAAATTCATCTGAAAGATTTAAAATTACTAGAGGAAAGATTTGAAAGTTTTTAGAACTATTCAATCCAGAGGAAAAATATTTATCACAATAAAACAAGAAGAAGTCCATAAAAAGACTCTTCAGATTCAGCAGTCTTCAAACGTCACGAAAAAAGAATAGTCATCACTACAGAAGTTTGAAAAATAAACTCTATTCAGTCCTCACCAACAACAAAGATTCGCATACGAATTATATGCAGCGCCCGTACAAGCCATACAGTATAACATTTTACTGAAGAGAAAAGGTCACACAAATTCACACTACCCAAAAAAAAACAGGATTAGCCAGCCAGTTCACCGTCTATTGACGATCAGAGGTCAGAAGTGCTACACTCAGCAACATTTCACTACAAGAGAATACCAGTCCAGCAAGCGACACAGACAGTAAGAGTAACAACTAGAATCGAGTGTATCTAATAGAATTCAGCAGAGACACCCAGCAAGGAGCGCCTCGGGCGAAGAAGAAAACGAACAGGAACAAGTGTTCACATTGCTCAATTTGCTCTACCTTGCGCATCAAAAACAAATCTCTTTAGGGTTTGGTAACGTATAAGTATTGTATCTTAGTTTGTTCAAATCCAGTAAGTGTTCATCTGTGGTAGGATAATATTGTATTGTGTACCTACTATTGATACATAACCACTTCAACATAAATAAAATAATCGAGTAAAGAAAGGGTGTAAAGTGTTAAAATCAATTAAACCTAGAAATTATCTAACAACATTCAAATTTTTGTATTCTTTTGCATTCTCTTACATTTTTTATATATATACAAATTCTTTTTTCTAATTACTAACCACTAACAGCAATGACGGAAAACGATAAATTAGAAACTCCACTGCCAATTTTCAGTGGTACCCTTGAGCCGCATGAGCGGGAAATATGTCAACCAGAGGTCACTACAAAGACCTTCTTTCGTAGTCTCGATAGATTTTTCGAGACTCACGGAATTGATAACAATGATGAAAAGGTAAGAATAGTGTTCGCAAAGATTGATAAGCTCAGAGGAGATGCTATGAATCTGCTCAGCTGGTATGATGATAGGACACCAAGCTATGATGAGGTACGTTATGTATATAAGACAGTGTACTCTTGTTCTGAACGCGGTAACTTTAGAATATCTGCAAGAAATCTAATGGATCTAAATATAAATAAACCCTCATTGTCTACTGGAATGATTGAATCAGTGGCTCGGTCAAGAGCACTAGTTAAAGCTTACCTCAGCTCCGAGCACATGGAAAGAATAGGTTTTGAGTTAGACACAAAAATAACAATAAACCATGGGGGCGACGGCCAAGATAAACAGATTCTGTTATTCGACATTCTACAGAACTGTATTATGCACCTTTTCACTGCAGCACAACTTAAGAACAGTGTGTACGAAAAAATCTCGGAAATCACTCCCGAAACATCTTCCACTTCGTTTATGTCTAAAGCTGTTTATTTTGGTGAAAAGGAAAGATGGTTAAGGCAACAAAATAGACCTATTCAAAGGTGTTTCTCATGTGGAAGGCAAGGACATATTGCTAAAGAATGTAGATCAAGGGTAATTTACGGTTCTAGGTAAATTCCACCAGGAAAGTTCCACCGCATAATACTAGATATTATTTACATAAGGTATAACATTTAATAGAAACTTGTTTAAAGAAAAAATATGTTTTGGTAGTAACCAAAGAACATTTCATTAGTTAAAAAGTTGAGAAATTATAAGAATATGTTATAATATGTCAAAGCCTGATAGATAAGCTAAGGCGAACATACAAAATAATAGACAGATCAAACAATCTTTTAAATATGAATCGATTAAATTTATATTTCAATTTAAATCGGCGACGATAGAAAGGTAGAATTAAAAGTAAATTTGACACGAACTGAAATAAAATGTTTAACTATTATCGATATATTCTAATAAAAAAGAGAAAAATTACAAAGCTGAAAATGTTTAATAGTCTCTGTTGAAAGTGTTACGAATATAAAGTTTAATTATAATGCGTTTAAACTAAATTTTAAACATAGGGCTAAGCAAGTAAATTGCAGTACGTTAACTAGCTTCGACCTGAAACCACATACACACGAATAAAAATAATAACTTCAAAATTCTAATAAGATATATAAATCATAACACATACATAATTTCTTTTGATATGCAACATCTTGAAATGAATTCGGTTCAGCAGATCGCTGATTTAAATTGACTCTAAAGAAATACACAATAAAAACATGCTTGCCATATTACTGCTCAACATTATGACTTTCAATATTGAATATAACTTCAATTTTTTTGTATCAAATATTAAAATTTGAACTTTAGTGTTTCAGTTGCTAGATTCAAGAAGCTAAATTTAGCAGTGTTGCCATACCAGCGTCAATCTCTGTAACGATTAACCAGTTAAATATTTAATGCATTAATTTATCATTTTATATTTAGAAGGAAGATTTGGTCATTTATAATTATGAATTACTTAGACTTAGAAATACATTTAAAAGTAAACTGTTTATTTATACTGTTAGTTTGTTTATTTTTTTTTCAAAATGGTGGAATTTTCCACACCATGCATTTATCGCCGGTGGAATCTTCCTGCGGTGGAATTTACTGGCCACAGTTTCATTGATATCAGAAGGTATATCAAACGACACACATAACTATTAATTAAAGAAGTATTCAAAAAGAGAGTTGGACGCCAATGGAATATAATTCCGATAATAGATGAAATGGAAATTGCTATATCCACACCAACTAGTAATATTGTAGAAGTACTGTTAGTATACAGTACTTTTTTTATTGGGGATTAACATCCTAAAACATGCAAAGATAGATTTTCCTAAGGTGAAATTTCAGTTTATAGAATATAAACTAGCAGGTAAGGAAATGGACCGTATAAACAGAATGAAAATGGTCATTAAATCACAGCATACGAAAAATGAACATCAAAAGCATGTGCTCAAGTTATAGAAAGTGAGAGTGATTTAGCTGAGAGTCGTGTAAGCCTCAGTGGGTCAGAACTAAACTCGTTTGAAAAAGATCGTGGAGGTGAGACTCCACAGAATAAAGATATAGAGGACGTTTAAACGTTAAATAATGAAAAAGAGTTCATAGAAAGTAATGAAAATGAATTAAATATTCATCTTATAGATAAGTTGGAGTTACAAGAGAATTCAATGACAGCAATGAACGTAAGACTTTTACGAAAGAAAGTGAATGAAAATGACAAGATTGCGTTACATTATACAACGCATAAAAAGGGAATGGTAATAGCTAATACACTAACTACTGTTAAAATTGGAATGATAGCGATAAAGATGAACAATTAGATGAGGTCATAAAGGATATGTTGCATTCCCAGAATTTGGGATTTACTCAATTCATTAAAGGAAACGAAGGTAATCAAATATTTATATTTAGCATCCGAATATCACCAAGATATCGGCAATAAAGAAGATATCAATAATTATGACAATTTACAATCCTACATCCTGGTAAAATTGCCTTGGACTGAAGAAGAATTACGAATTCAGCAACTACAGAATGAGAAATGTAAAGAAATAGTACAAGTCTTAGACTCTTACACAGGTGGGAAAACTACCAAAATAGCTAACTTTAAAATACTAAAAAACGTTTTATTTGTAGTACGCAATCTCAAACGAGGACAAATAATAGAGGAGTTCCTAGTTCCTTATGTACCGGATAATTTAATGGCAGACGTATTCAAAATAATTCATGAGGATAAAACGGCCGGTCACAAAGGATACGAAAGAACTTTAGAACCTTTAAGTAATTTAGGTTTAAGTAATTACTGTTTACTAATTAACAATTGTTCAATTTAACTATAAGTACTAACACTTGTTCAGAATGTATTAGAATTAAGAAGATTTATGTACTCTTAAGTTTAAGGTAGCATATAAAGTTTGTAACCCCAAATTACCGTTACAGGAGTACAGAAAAGGGAGTTGCATGGTTACGCTGGGTGCCTCTATATTGGTCCGTAATGTTTTAGCCCAAAGGACCCAACTAACACGACTCTCCCTATATCTGTCCGTTCCTGGAAGGGGCAGGCAAAAATTGAAGGTGCGTATCTAATTTCACCTATAAACTTAACTTTCATTAATGAAATTAGTAGTCAATCAGTTGACACCTTCCAAATAACAACTAATTCTCTAACAGCTCTCCTTACCTCTAATGTCTTAACCGAATTTGTTAAAGATATAAGTTTTATTAGAAGAGTAAGTTATAGTTTAATTTGTGTAACCTTGTAAAAGATATTGGAACTAAGGAGTAAGCAATCACGTTTTAGTTCAAGGTTAAGTGAACGCACCTCCAATTTAAAAAATGCCTGAATAGAAATAGATAACAATGTAAATTTCTAGTATGTAATCATTGAAATCAATCCTATTTTTTCTTGTATTTTCCGCAACATGTAAAACTTCCTAAAAAATCTGGCGGATGAGATATACCACTATTGATTGCCAGTAAGCACAGTAAGCGGGCACAAAAAAACTGGTCACCTCTACTCCAAGCGTGATCGGTTCAATGGGGATTCAGTACAAATGGGCCCACCTGTAGCTTGAGTGCTCACCCGCTTTCAGAATGGCGAGCGGGGATCCTCTCATTAATAATAATAATACTCCAAGCTTGACTTCAACAGGAGGCTGATATTCCAGCCTTCTAACCTCAAGTTTGTTACAACGGATAGCCTAACTGACGGGTTATCATCCCCAGAACTCATGGAAAATAATTAGACAATTCATTTGATATTAATTTATGAAAATTTGAAATTATGTTTTGAAAATTTGTTCTTCTAGGTATTCTGATTTAAAAATAGATTTTTTAGAACCAAAATATTGTAAGTTTCTTCTATAGAGTCTAGACTATATAAATCTAGCTTAGAGTGTTTAAAATTGTTCATTTGTTCACAAGATATTGTGTGTTAGTCATGTGAAGTTAACAGTTAATCGGATCTCGTGAACATTGTGTATTTCTCTAACTCTAAGGCCCCCTTCACACTTGCGTTTCTCAACGTCGCCTTAAAAAAATGCTCATGGCAAAAATTGTATCTACAAATGATTTTAACGGAGCCCTTCACATTTGCGTTTTATTTCACCAGCATATTTTCAAACGCAAATTTTAGTTAAACATTTTGCCATGAGCATTTTTTTAAGGCGGCGTTGAGAAACACAAGTGTGAAGGGGTGCCTAAATCAAAGTTACGCATAGAGTATCCGACAGTAACTGCGACCTACGATAGTATCACAAGATTCTCTGTCCATTTATTATCAATATACTTAGGACAACACCGAGTTTCATTATCCTTTTTCTGATATAATCTAGTTCCATCAAAGCCTATTAGAATAATCAAACCATATTAATTAAAAGAAAAGAAGGATCTCTTTACTTTTGTTGTCTGAGAAAAAAGTTCAGACCATAGAAGTAAATAATGGAAAAAATGGATAGTTTATAAGAATAAATAAAAAAAGTTTGGACATAAAAAGTAAATAAAAAAAGTTTGGACATAAAAAGTAAATAAAAAAAGTTCAGACCGTAAAAAGTAAATAAAAATCAATTTTCGGACTGTTAAAGTAAACATTAAAAAATTTGATAATTAAATGAAAACCAAAATTTGAAATTTTAATAATAAAATGAAAATCACAATTTGAAATCAAAATTATTATTAATCAAAAGTAATTATCAAAATAAAGTTCGGACCATAAAAGGAAATCACAAAAAATGAAAACCGTAAAAGTAATTATCAAAATGAAGTTCGGACCGTAAAAGTAAATCACAAAAATTAAAAACGTAAAAGTTAATATAGAAAATGTTCGGACCGTAAAAGCAAATCGGAAAAAAGTTTGGACTGTAAAAGTAAAGAGATACGAAAAGATCCCTCAATTGAATACCTCACAAACAAAAAAAGTTTTTAAGATCTAATGTTTCTTATAATATTGCTGCAAACCTCGTGAAATTTGATAGCTTATATTCAATTTTATATGCTTTTATACATATTTCCACTCAAAGAGCTGTCTAACTCCTTCCTTATTTTCAGTCATAACAAAAAGAATTTACTCAATTTGCTTCGAATGTCAGCTAAGCAGGTATAGCTAATTAACTTATTAAAAAACGTCTTTATACTTCATGGAATAATTTACTTCCCCTAGACTAAAGCCGGACTTAAACTATTTTTTGTATAACTCAATTGTGAAATCCAAACAAAGAGTGTACAATCTTATATATATATAGTACTCTAACTCTAAAACAAATGTTTTTTTCATTATAACTCACAGAAAAGGAGATATATAATCAAGGAGTGACAATTATAAATTTCTGGTTACTTTTCCTCGCTTTAGTTACCGTTTGGTAATTAAACAGAGTTGTTATTTGGTGATTAAAGCGGGGGATGCCTGTACTAACATTTGATAGCTGCATTGCGCCTACTTTTGAAAATGAGCAAACCAGTTGCTAAATGAATGAACGAACCTGTTGGATGGTCGACAATGTGAATCCCACAACTGCATATACGAAAGTAAATATGAGACTACACAAACTCATTTTATTATAAAAGTGCACTTACTTTCACATATCAGAAAACACTCATTGATCCAACAGTCCAATTGCAATAATCCTATGGCTACCTGAGAAAGTCTCCCATGAGGTTCAAATTCCGCCATAAATTCTCTTTAAAAATAATTAACTTTCCAAATTATACAGAGAAAAGAAGGGAGGTTATTCACAGATTTTAAAGTAAATATATCCCAGGTACCTAATTGAAGATGATAGTTACCGTAAGCTTATAACTTGTAAGTTTTAATCAAACCTAAAACACTTCAAACATTGACGCCCATGAAACATATTGTTATTCTGGGCTCCTTACTTACCTACCTAATCAATTTCAATGATAAATATTAAAATAGACTGCAATACATTTAGAGAATTTCCATCAAATCTGTTCTTTATAGATGCCAGCTACTTTAATAAGCCATTCTATTACTAAGTAAAACTCCTAAAACGGTTAACCATAACAATAAAATGTCCACAGCATGAGCACCAATGCAATTAACTGAAACATGGAAGAGGTTTCAGAAAAATACTCATAAGATATTGAAATATCATCTGATATATAAGGGATAGTCCTTTGTACCAGACCATTTTCTTTTTTTTTTGATAATGGATATATAATGTAGTGTTTAATATATAACAATACAATTAATTAATTTAGTAGGGGTTTAACGTCTGCTTTGGAACCAAAGGCCATATCGCTGACATCAAAAGGACATTAAATACAAGGGACTAGAAGAAGCAGTCAGAAAGGAATGTGGCTCCATGAACAAAGTCACTTACCACCGTCGGTGACAATGCTCATTGATGCAGAAAAGCTACTCCGTGAATGCAGTCACTTACCAAGGAATGTGACGAAACAGGACACATGTATCAGCAACTGCACTCACGGATGGAAGAGGAAAATGAAGCCTACGAGCCTACCTAACACCAAATCTAAGACCTCGTACTTGAAGAGCATATAACCCTAGCGCTATCCTCTAAAACTGCAAGTAGCGTTAAAAAATGATAAACATGGCAAAAATGAAAAAAGACAATCCATAATCCAAATTACAACAGTTCGGGGCCCAAGGGACGCCACCCACCTTCTCTTCCATTCATTACAGACAGATTCAGGATAGAGCCCCTGGGGGCTATAACGATACAAGTTCTTTGCATAATTAACTTTATACATTTTCATTTACAACAAGATTTTTCTCTATGTAGCTATGGATATAAATAGCTATATACAATTATTTGAATATTTCTGTCATACTTTCACTCCACAATGTGACTCTTATCTTTAACGTTTGTACATTAATAAATATAAATTGTAATTTGTCACTCACCATTTTTTAATTTAAATGATTAGACAAACAAAATGGAACATTGTTTGGTATAACTTGTCTAATATTCGTCATCATGAAACTAGAAAAATCACAAAACTGAGACTTATTTTTCTCTGTTTTATTAATTTTACTGTACAGTAATCACTTACTACTTCATCTTTGCTTCCACAAAACTTCTAGCTAAATCTTAGTATTGAATTGATATAGCTAAAGTGACAGAAAAGTACTCCTGTTCTTCTCGGAAAGTATCTATTATGGAAGACTAGATGCTATGGGATGAAAAAAATTCCATAATTCATGTATAAACGTTTAATCGAAATAAAAGTTTTCCATGAGAATTCACCAGCATTCACTGGAAAATATTGAGACTATTTTGATCAAACACCCAAACCTATAGACAGAGTTGCGTCCAAAACCTCGTGTACTTTGGTAAGAGCATCTTCAATAGTCATGCTCTCAAGCATAGTGATAGCATGCATCAGGGCAATCATTTCAAGTTGATCTTTGGCCTTCAGCCAGATTCTACCATTAAAACCTACAACAATACTGAAAGATAAACAAGATCCCAATTCTAAGAGGAATGGGTTGTCAGGTTGAATAATCGCTCTCGCTACATGAATAGGAACCGTGAACATCAATCCACCATCAGGCAATGTACCCATTCCAACTGACCGATTGTAATAATCTATGCAAACTAATTCTGATTCCATATCTTTGTTAGCAACCAATAGTTGGCCGTATATTAGATCTCCCAATTTAACGTCCTTCCTAGTTTTCTTTGACGCGTTCTCAAATGCAAGATAGGATATAATAGCTGGTTCATGAGCTCCTATATCAATACTGTAATTATTACCCTTGGCTCTGATTACTGTGCCTATCACGAACTCTCTCTTCTGGGGAATGTATCTTTTCTGATGCGAGTCAACAAAGTATAAATTACGGCCATCTTTCTTCAGTTTGCCGGCTCTGGTAGCTCTGACTTCTCCATTTTTGTATCGCAGACCAGGTCCCAAGAACACCTTTTCCTTGACATCAGTTTGATCTGGCGGTAATTCCATAACAACGTCACCAGGAAGAACTATTTTCAATGTGTCCACTTGCCTCCTGAGAACAAAATATTCATTTAAGTGGTTTATTAATTTATAAATACATGAAGTGCAAGAGTATTTGTCAAGCTTTTAGAATCAAGATTTACAAAATATACAATTTAGTAGCTATACGACTAAAATAACCAGATTTGAACATTTAATCCAAATCAATTATGGTTAGCTACAGCAAATTCATATTTCAAAAAATTGGTTTTAATATTGTTTGAAACAATCTTAATAATTATTTGCATTCTGTATAATATGATAGACACCAGTTACACATAAATTATTAATACTAAATAAAATGAAATAGAACTGGATCACTGTTTGTAACAGAATGTATAAATTTTATAAAAGGAATTTCTTATTCCAATTGACATCATAAAGAAAATTGAAGATAATCCTGTATTAAATGGAAACACCATGAACAGATACAAATTGAACACCTACTTTCAATACAACCTTTATTTCTAATAATTTATAATTCAATATTTTTAATCATTTTAGTGACTTAACCTAAGAAAAAATATTTCTGAATAATATACAGTAAGGACTAATTAATAAAATTGAAAACAGGTTTACTGAAATTGAGTTTCTTGATTTTGAAATTTGATGAATAGTAACTTTTATATTTTTGATGACAATATCACCCAAAAGCTAATTTCTTTGCTTCAATAAATATATATATGATTGCTTACCGTTGTTGGTCCATAGTGTCTCAATAGATATAAATAAAATTTTCTAATGCTGAAAAAATCTTAAACAAAGTATATATCAATTTTTTTCTGTAATAAAAACTATATAATTAGGGTAACAATTATTATCTGCTCCAAAAGAAAAAGTATTTTTCTAAGAGCTATAATAAGTTCATTGTAAGGAAGATTTTACTTGGTAGAATGATTGTATAGGTAGGTATTGTCTGTTTTTCATACTCTATTTTCATGACTTTTTAGTGTTTTCTTTCTTGTATATTTTCATATTCTACTGTTTGATTGAATTTACCTTGTAGCGTCAGACTGGGTGGCCTTGCGCACTTCAACATTCCGGGTGAAGTTGCGCATTGGTAATTGACGGCGAATGCGTGAAAATATTTCAAATCTGACAACACCATTGGAAAGAGCAGCTCTTAAACCCCCTATAGCATAAATTTCACGAAAATCGTAAGAGATTAGGTATAGATACTAAGTGTTCAAACAGAGACCTATGTTTTTTTATAGCAAAATAATTATTTTGGACTAGAATCGAATCTCCGCGAACTATGCTGTAGTGTTGATAATTATGCTCCAATTTGATTGCAATTTACGTTGGATACGCATAATTTACTGCAGATTAACGTCATGTATAATGATTTTAATAATAATCATAAATTATTGAGATATAACCAATATACTAGATGCGCAAGAACACCCTGGGAATATTTTAATTCACAGGTGGACTTGCGCACATTTATTAATAAAGTTAAAGAGCTCTTATTCATTAATAAACCTGTGATATTCATCCCCGATACTCCTATATCACGGCAATTGCACAGCAGCCTCACGGCAATTGCACAGCAGCCTCACGGCAATTGCACAGCAGCCTCACGGCAATTGCACAGCAGCCTCACGGCAATTGCACAGCAGCCTCACGGCAATTGCACAGCAGCCTCACGGCAATTGCACAGCAGCCTCACGGCAATTGCACAGCAGCCTCACGGCAATTGCACAGCAGCCTCACGGCAATTGCACAGCAGCCTCACGGCAATTGCACAGCAGCCTCACGGCAATTGCACAGCAGCCTCACGGCAATTGCACAGCAGCCTCACGGCAATTGCACAGCAGCCTCACGGCAATTGCACAGCAGCCTCACGGCAATTGCACAGCAGCCTCACGGCAATTGCACAGCAGCCTCACGGCAATTGCACAGCAGACTCACGGCAATTGCACAGCAGACTCACGGCAATTGCACAGCAGACTCACGGCAATTGCACAGCAGACTCACGGCAATTGCACAGCAGACTCACGGCAATTGCACAGAAGACTCACGGCAATTCCACAGCAGACTCACGGCAATTCCACAGCAGACTCACGGCAATTCCACAGCAGACTCACGGCAATTCCACAGCAGACTCACGGCAATTCCACAGCAGACTCACGGCAATTCCACAGCAGACTCACGGCAATTCCACAGCAGACTCACGGCAATTCCACAGCAGACTCACGGCAATTCCACAGCAGACTCACGGCAATTCCACAGCAGACTCACGGCAATTCCACAGCAGACTCACAGCAATTCCACAGCAGACTCACGGCAATTCCACAGCAGACTCACGGCAATTCCACAGCAGACTCACGGCAATTCCACAGCAGACTCACGGCAATTCCACAGCAGACTCACGGCAATTCCACAGCAGACTCACATGAATTTCACAGCAGCCTCACTGCAATTGCACAGCAGACTCACGTCAATTGCACAGCAGATTGGGACAGTTGCATAGAAGATTGGGGCAGATTGACGGCAGTTGCATAGCATATTGGGGCAGATTGACAGCAGTTGCATAGCATATTGGGGCAGATTGACGGCAGTTGCATAGCATATCGGGGTTAGATTTTCTATGCACAGTTTATACATAGGGTGAACTTGCGCACTGCGCAGTTTCACATCGGGTGTATTGGCACGGTGCGCAAATACACCCGGTAATTGAGCAAAATTCACCCGGTTTATCCCCACGATCTTTGCGCACAGTTTTTCAATGACAACTTTTTTTCTATTGAAATTAAAGAGTTGAAACTCAGTGTGCCCCTAGGTCTACCCTTCATCTATCTGCACACACAAAATCAGATTGCTGACTTCTCTAGTTTTTTCGTAAAATCAAAGTAAGCCACCCGGTCCGACACTATGCAGTGTTATAAAATTTATATAGATATTTTAAATCTCCCTAAATTTTGGTTGTCCTAGAAGCCTTAGGCTTTTTCGAGCCATAGCTCCCAACTTTCAAGAAATGTAAATGTATAAACTTTATTGAGAACAAGGAGACCCCAGCCTTGTTTTCTTGTGTAAGAGTGCTATGTTCTAATAAACAATTGTATATGATATCTTGATGTAAAAAAAAAAACATTTTCCATTTAAGTAGCTAGCTACTTCAAGTAAATATTTTACAGATTTATTGGCATTTAATTTAATTAATTAAATTATGATTGTTTTTATTTTAAGTCATAAAGAGGATTGCTAAATTTAGAACTGCTGTATCTTCAAGATTATGCATTTTTATAAAAAATTTAAATTCTATATATTTTCAATCGTCTCAAAAAGTGTTTAAAATTATCTTTAAGTTGTGAAAATGATGTAGCTCAAACTTTAAAGCTACCTATACAAAGTATAAACTATGAATAATAAATGCATATAAGTGGTATTTAAAAATTTCTTAAGAACATAGATAATAAATTTCCTTATAAGTAGACTATCTAATCCAGTCTGCAGAATATGGGACATTTTTAACATTTTCATCCCATATTTAGCTACATGTTTTTGCTGAGATCAGAAGACATTTCTTGGAGAAAACATAATCAGTTTCTTCAGGCTGGGTCAGTGAGAGAGTAATTTATAACTAGGAATCTCATAGCATAAGACCTCAGGCAACAAGTTAGCTTGAGAACTCTTGGCTATATACTCATATTATACCATGTTCCTAAATATGTAAATTACAGTAAAATATCTTCTTGATAGTCTGTTGACTTTGGAGGATAAAACCATGAAAAATATGGAACAATAATAAAATATGTAAATAACACATAAATTTTTAATTAAATAGTCTCATAGGATGCACATGCATCAGCCATCACATATGAAGATGCTGACCCACCAATATTTTCCAAATTTTTTAGCCATCAAAAATTAATGGTAACATTATTAACATAGGAATAAATTAATAAAACTGCTATAAATCAGATGACTTTACTGGGATATTTATTTCTAAGAATAGAAAATTCCACAGAGGTGAGGTGTCATCGTGTCAAGCAAATTTTGAAATTTACAGAACAAGTAAAAATAACGGACCAAAAAAAAATGAACCAAGACTCCATTCCCTGACTCCCAGTCTGCAGAAGAAGAAAATATGGGATATTCTCTATGAACAATTTTCAATTAATTCCTATAGCTACCTAGTTACATAACTTACAATAAGTCTTACATTAATTTAGCTATGAACACTTATGAATGAATTAATCTAATAATGATAAATATTACATATAAATATAATGATATGTTTATTATTAACATTAATTTTACTGTGAAGTGTGAGCAGAAGGCGAGATCTCTACGATTCTAAGACTATGAACACTTTACCAGTTTCTCCATTCCTCAATTCCAGGAATTTAATCTGAACTGTAATTCTGAGACCCCACTCAGCACTCTACCAGTCTGTATTTGATGCACAAAATCCCACTGAAAAAATCCACCAACAATTTCTCATAATTTGGCTGATCATGAAACATTTTCCCAATTTAATGAATTTATCCATCAAAAATTAATGGTAACATAGGAATAAATAGGTAAAAATCTACTGACTTAGCTAGAAATTATTTTCAAATCCTTAAAGGGGGAAAATGGTAAATTTGTGCTCTAGGTCCCCCAATGATTTTCGATATTTTGACACTTTTTATAGGTTAAAGGAGTTATTTTAAGACTTTTTTCATGAATACCATTTGTTGTGCAAATGCTTCGCTTTCGAGATATAGAGTAATTAAGTTTTTGGTAGGAATAAGTTCGAAGATAACACAAGGCTTTCCGCCTTTTAGATTTTTGTGAAATGAAACTGTTAATGTACACTGCGACCAGAATTATTAGTCCAAAGAGTTTTTTGCCCATAACTCTAAAACCGTTTGCGGAAGATTTCCGAAATTTCAACCATAGGTGTAGAAGAGTATGAGACACGTTCTAACTAATTTTCAAAGTTGTACTCTTCTTTGTTTTGAATTTATTTAATATTTCCTTTTTTCAGGTGACCATAATTATTAGTCCAGTACATAATTTTTATTTAATTAGTTGAAAATGGGGCGTGGAAAGGACCTTTCAGAGCAAGAAAAAAACCTTATCATCAAGTTAACAGCTAAGAAGAAGCCTCAAGCTGAAATAGCTGCACAAATTGGACGCCATGTAAAAACCATCAAGCGTTTTTTGGAAAATCCGAAAATTCGTAAAGAACGCAAGGATAAAGGCAAATTGAGGAAACTATCAGAAAGGGATGTGCGCCGCCTGAAGGCTACATTGAAGAACCCTGGTTCAACAAGCAAGGACATTTTTTCCGCTTCCGGGGTTGCAGATGTGTCTAAATCGACCCGCAATTCAGTTCTTGGAAAATTTGCTAAACAAAAAAAAGCCACTATAACTCCTCCTCTCACCCCAAAACACAAAGAGAGGCGTCTAGATTGGGCCAAGATATATGAGAACCTCTCCAAAGCTTATATTATTCACTGACGAATGTAGAGCAACTTTGGATGGCCCTGATGGATGGTCCAAAGGATGGGTGTTTGGGGATGACCCTTCCCAAATGCGTTTGCGACGTCAGCAAGGTGGTGGAGGGGTGATGTTTTGGGCGGGAATTATAGGAGATGTACTCATTGGTCCTGTGAAGGTGCAAGAAGGTGTTAAACTCGATTCTAAGCGCTACTGTGAGTTCATTGATTCTGCTCTTTCAGACTGGTTAGATGACCTGCCTTTAGAACAACGCCGTAAAATCATATTTATGCAAGATAATGCTCCGTCGCATGCAGCAAAGAAAACCAGAGTTCTTGCACTCACTGGGCTTCAAGAATAACACCCTGATGGACTGGCCTGCCTGCTCACCCGATTTAAATCCCATTGAAAATTTATGGGCCATCATCAAAAGAAGTGTTTACAGCAATGGGAAGCAGTATTCATCAAAAAATGATCTCTGGGCTGCCATACAGAATGCTGCGAAGGCTGTGGATCCTTCTACTATCAAAAAACTAACAGATTCTGTCACTGAACGAATGTTTCAAGTCATAAAATCCCAAGGATCTCACATTGGGAAATAATCATTATTTCTGCCATATTAAATTCACTATTGACTACTTTCTTGTGTTTACAAAGTGTATTTGTATTTGGTATTTGATGTTAAAAGTTTTGTTATTTAAAAAATTCATTTATTTATCCTTGTAACAAATTTATAAAGAAACGAAAAAATCGGGACTAATAATTCTGGTCACCTGAAAAATGGAAATATTAAATAAATTCAAAATTAAAAAGAGTTAACCTTCGTATAATGACACGAATGTGTCTCATATTCTTCTACACTTATGGTAAAAATTTCGTAAATTTACCGCTGCCCGTTTTTGAGATATAGTCAATAAACACTTAGGACTAATAATTCTGGTCGCAGTGTAGTTCCCTGTATCCGCTAGTTTGTTGTACTGCACACATCATGATTGTTTAATGATCTAGCAGAGGGGTTCGAAGGGCGGCAAGTCCCCCGATTAACCAGATTGTATTTGGTGGTAAATTCCAAAGATATATCGGGAGATATTCAATTTCTCTAATAAAAAAATTCCTGCAATGTCGGAGGATATTTAGCTATTAATTCATATATTACCATTAATTTTTGGAGGAGAAACTGGAAAAATGCTGGAGGACTCAGGACTAGATAAATTGATGAAAAACCAGTGTGCAGAATATGTCTCTTCTCCCGCAGAGATTTTTATTTGAGAGGGAGTTACTCTCTGACTCTCAGTAGCAGATTCAGAATCTCCCGCAGCTAAATTAATAGAAACATAGGAATTAATTCAAAATCTCCCGCAGCTAAATTAATGGTAACATAGGAACTAATTCAAGATCTCCCGCAGAGATCTCCAATTTCTAAGATTCAATCAAAAACTCCTGCAGAGAGCCAGTCTGCAGAAACTGGTTAAGTGTTCGTAGAGATCTCTTTTTCTGTTCGTAGCAAAATTAATGTAAATATAGGAATTAATTCAAAAATGTTCGTAGCAAAATTAATGTAAATATAGGAATTAATTCAAAATTGTTCGGAGAGAATATCCCAAATATCTCGCATATTCTGCAGACTGGGCAGAGAGTCTTGGAAAAATGTTCCATATTCTGCAGACTGCCAAGTAAAATAGTATGTCTCATAAACTCGCCATTTGTCTTTCTAGCTCTCTCCAAAATTCAACAAATTCTCTCCAAAATGATCAAATTTTCATAAATTCTCTCCAAAATAACATTGTAGCATAGGAGAAAAATAGATAAAACTCGCCATTTGCAATTGAAGGGCTCAAAATCACTGTCACAAACTCGCCATTAAAATGGCGAGTTCGGACATGCTTTATTACTTGGGCAGACTGGTGGTTTATGAGCCATACTATTTTACTTGGCTCCTGCAGAGATTTTAATTTGAGAGACAATTACTCTCTGACTCTCAGCAGCAGATTCAGAATCTCCTGCAGCTAATTTGTAAAATTAATGGTTTGGTACAACCGTACAACCATTACATAGGAATTAATTCAAAATCTCCTGGAGCTAAATTAAATAAATTAATGGTAACATTACTAACAGTAACATAGGTATGATTCTAGGAATTAATTCAAAATCTCCAGCAGAGATAGCCTACAAAATTTCTAAAATTAGGCTCAGATTTTTCTTGGAAAAATGTTCCATATTGAGTGGCATATTCTGCAGTCTGGATTATTGGATAGGTACCTAGTTAGGGCAGTATCTAAAAGACGGAAAAGAATTAATAATCGGCGTGAGCGTGCACGCTCACGCCACTGTCTAAAAGCCGGAAAAAAGGAATTTGCGTGCACGCCCACGCAACTAAGTTGACTAAAATATGGAAAAGTGGAATTTTATGGAATTTCTTGGCGTGCACGCTCACGCAACTGTCTAAAATGCGGAAAAAAAATTATTGGCGTGCACGCTCACGCAACTGTCTAAAACGCGGAAAAATTAAAAAAATGACGTGCACGCTCACGCAAATGTCTAAATTAAAATAATTGGCGTGCACGCTCACGCAACTGTCAAAAACGCAGGATTTTTTTAAAAAATGGCGTGCACGCTCACGCAAATGTCTAAATTAAAAGAATTGGCATGCACGCTCACGCAACTGTCTAAAATGCGGAAAAAAAAGAATTGGCGTGCACGCTCACGCAACTGTCAGAAACGCAGAAAACAAATAAAAGAATGGCGTGCACGCTCACGTAAATGTACGTCTAAATTAAAATAATTGGCGTGCACGCTCACGCAACTGTCTAAAATGCGGAAAAAAAAGAATTGGCGTGCACGCTCACGCAACTGTCAAAAACGCAGAAAAAATAAAAAATGGCGTGCACGCTCACGCAAATGTCTAAATTAAAATAATTGGCGTGCACGCTCACGCAACTGTCTAAAATGCGGAAAAAAATAACTGGCGTGCACGCTCACGCAACTGTCAAAAACGCAGAAAAAATAAAAAATGGCGTGCACGCTCACGCAAATGTCTAAATTAAAATAATTGGCGTGCACGCTCACGCAACTGTCTAAAATGCGGAAAAAAATAACTGGCGTGCACGCTCACGCAACTGTCAAAAACGCAGAAATTTTTAAAAAAATGGCGTGCACGCTCACGCAAATGTCTAAATTAAAATAATTGGCGTGCACGCTCACGCAACTGTCTAAAATGCGGAAAAAAAAACTGGCGTGCACGCTCACGCAACTGTCAAAAACGCAGAAAAAATAAAAAAATGGCGTGCACGCTCACGCAAATGTCTAAATTAAAATAATTGGCGTGCACGCTCACGCAACTGTCTAAAATGCGGAAAAAAATAATTGGCGTGCACGCTCACGCAACTGTCAAAAACGCATAAAAAAATAAAAAAAATAGCGTGCACGCTCACTCAAATGTCTAAATTAAAATAATTGGCGTGCACGCTCACGCAACTGTCTAAAATGCGGAAAAAAATAATTGGCGTGCACGCTCACGCAACTGTCAAAAACGCATAAAAAATAAAAAAAATAGCGTGCACGCTCACTCAAATGTCTAAATTAAAATAATTGGCGTGCACGCTCACGCAACTGTCTAAAATGCAGAAAAATAATAATTGGCGTGCACGCTCACGCAACTGTCAAAAACGCAGAAAAATTTTTAAAAATGGCGTGCACGCTCACGCAAATGTCTAAATTAAAATAATTGGCGTGCACGCTCACGCAACTGTCTAAAATGCGGAAAAAAATAATTGGCGTGCACGCTCACGCAACTGTCAAAAACGCATAAAAAATAAAAAAAAATAGCGTGCACGCTCACTCAAATGTCTAAATTAAAATAATTGGCGTGCACGCTCACGCAACTGTCTAAAATGCAGAAAAATAATAATTGGCGTGCACGCTCACGCAACTGTCAAAAACGCAGAAATTTTTTAAAAAATGGCGTGCACGCTCACGCAAATGTCTTAATTAAAATAATTGGCGTGCACGCTCACGCAACTGTCTAAAATGCGGAAAAAAAATTGGCGTGCACGTTCACGCAACTGTCAAAAACGCATAAAAAATAAAAAAAATGGCGTGCACGCTCACGCAAATGTCCAAATTAAAATAATTGGCGTGCACGCTCACGCAACTGTCTAAAATGCGGAAAAAAAAAAGAACTGGCGTGCACGCTCACGCAACTGTCAAAAACGCAGAAATTTTTTAAAAAATGGCGTGCACGCTCACGCAAATGTCTAAATTGAAATAATTGGCGTGCACGCTCACGCAACTGTCTAGAAAACTGAAATTGGATTTTTTTTAGCGTGCACGCCCACGCAACTGTCTAAAATGCGGAGAAATAGGAATTTTGGCGTACACACTAACGCAACTGTCCAAAATGCAGAAAATTAAATTTTTTGACTCAATTTTTTGACTCAATTTGATGACTCAAATTTTTTTGACTCAAATTTTTTTGACTCAAATTTTTTTGACTCAAATTTTTTTGACTAAAATATTTTTGACTCAAATTTTTTTTGACTCAAATTTTTTTGACTCAAATTTTTTGGACTCAAATTTTTTTTTGACTCAAATTTTTTTGACTCAAATTTTTTTGACTCAAATTTTTTTGACTCAAATTTTTTGGACTCAAATTTCTTGGCTCAATTGTTTTACATATTTTTCTGTCTAAATACATTTTTTTAAACAACTTTTTTTTTAATTAATTCCTTCAAATATATTCTTTGAATATATATATCTTTAATTAATAATATTTTTTCTTTTACTATTGATAACCCATAAATTGTGATGGGAAGTACACTAGTTAGTGAGAATAAAATAGAAATAGAAATTAGCGTGACGACATATTAATTATTAAATTGTATACTATACTTTTGAATGGAATAATGTTTTAGCGTGAAAGAAACGTGCGTTACGCAACTTAGTACAATGATGATAGAAAATATAAATTGGCGTGACGATATCAATTGTATAGTTTAATATCGGATGGAATTATGTGTTGGCGTGATAGAAACGTGCGGTACGCTGCTTAGTGAAAAGATAACAAAAATTATAAATTAGCGTGACGATATCAATTGTATAGTTTAATATCGGATGGAATTATGTGTTGGCGTGATAGAAACGTGCGGCACGCTGCTTAGTGAAAAGATAACAAAAATTTTAAATTAGCCTGACGATATCAATTGTATAGTTTAATATCGGATGGAACTATGTGTTGGCGTGATAGAAACGTGCAGCCCGCTGCTTAGTGAAAAGATAACCGAAATTATAAATTAGCGTGACGATATCAATTTTATAGTTTGATATCGGATGGAACTATGTGTTGGCGTGATAGAAACGTGCGTCACACAACTTAGTACAACGATAATTGGAAATGTAAATTAGCGTGACGATATTAATTGTATAGTTTAATATCGGATGGAATTATGTATTGGCGTGATAGAAACTACGTGCGTCACACAACACAGTACAACGATAATTGAAAATGTAAATTGGCGTGACGGTATCAATTGTATAGTTTAATATCGGATGGAAATATGTGTTGGCGTGATAGAAACGTGAGGCACGTTAGGTAGTGAAAACATACTGAAAATATAATTTAGCGTGATTATATCATAGTTTAATTGTTAACGGAATTATATGTAGGCGAGATACAACTTAGTAGGTACAATGATAATTGAAAATGAAAATTGGCGTGATGATATAATTAATTCGTTTAATATAGGATTGAATTATGTGTTGGCGTGATAGAAACGTGCGGCACGCTGCTCAGTGAAAAGATAACAGAAATTATAAAATATCGTGACGATATCAGTTTTATAGTTTGTTATTGGGTGGAATTATGTATTGGCGTGATAGAAACGTGCGGCATGCTACCTAGTGAAAAGATATACATTCGAATATTTATTATTAAATATTATATCACGCTATTGTTTTATTTACACATATTCATTTTTCCGTTTGACTGTTATCATGTAGCGTGACAATATTATGCAATTAGACACTGTTTAGTTTCTTGCTCTTTGTCAACTTTTATTACTTTTGTTCCTTTAATTTTTATGTTAGTTTCCCCTCAAACTCTTTTATAGAAAACTAATTATTATTTTCTTTGTTTAAAGAAAATTCTTCATCCTCTCTCTAAGCTATTCCAATTGATTACGTAAAAGTTTAAGTACCGTTTTCCTCTTGAAACTCAATTTCTATCCGTTTTACAGTAACACATTGTATTTAATAACTATAAAATTATACATGCGCAACCCATAGCGGAAATTTCCGTCATGTTCCACTCTAATCATGGTAAAATAGCATATAATTACAATTATCTAGAAGTAATTTAAAAAAAAATCACTTAAAAATTTGGTTATTAAAATTAATTGGCTGGAGATTATTTAATTGAATTGACAGGAATCAGAATTCATTAATTAGTTTGGTAGGTTGGTGAATTTTTATTTTTGCATTACGTACTGTAAAATCTGGCGGCGCCGTTCCCCCGGAACCACACCATTGACCTTGGGTTCATCCCCCCATCATCCCACCCACCCCCCACCCGGGTGGGGGGTTTTAGGTGGGGGAACCTCCGTCCATGCCAACGATACATGGGGGGGAGCTTGCGACCCCCCATCCCTCTGGCGGCGCCGTTCCCCCGGAACCACACCATGGACCTTGGTCCTTGGGTTCATCCCCCAATCATCCCACCCAACCCCCACCCAACACCCGGGTGGGGGGTTTTAGGTGGGGGAACCTCCGTCCATGCCAACGATACATGGGGGGGAGCTTGCGATATTCGTGTGTGTGTGGTGTGCGCTGACTCTCAGCTTTTTCCTTGGGAAAAACTAAGTAAATATATAAACAGTGCAACTAAAGTTAGAAATCTCATCTCCTCCTACAGTTTTGGGTCTAAAGCTTAGCCCTTTTGGAATATAAAAGAGCACTGGGGTCTCCACAGGGCCTCAGTTCTGTTTTTTTTTAATTTCGGCTTTTTAATTTCGTGAAATTCAATTTTATTTTGTAGAGCTTATAGCTCCTCCCCTGGTGGAAGTAGAGAGTTGTGGATTGTTGTGTCGTGTAGACAATTTTGAGACGTATCCATTTCCAGGTATGAGAAATCTGTGTGTCGACCATGGTCGTAGCTACACGACCTCAAAGACAAAAGTGAGTGATTTTATAGGTGCTGGGGGAACCGCCATAGAAGGAGTTGGGGGAGGAAATGTGGTGCGTGCTAACTGTTCTTAAATGTGGAAAATGTGCCCGCATCTTTTTGAACTGATGACTTTCCCTCCTAAACCCAACCATTTTGCCGTGAATGCCATTTCCGTGAGAAAAAATTTCAAAAAAATTTCAGGTCGGAAAAATTTTGGGGCTGAAATGCAAAAATTTAACATTTTCGGAATTGCGTAGCTCAGCTTGGTTTGGGTCTATGAAAATCATACTTGTATGGTCTTGTAGGGAATTTTGGGATCTTTCACGTGATGTGGGTCCCGTTTTGATCAGAGGGTTCCAGGGTCCAACCCCGGGTCCACGAACGGAGGTCAACTTCAACCCCCATTTTGAGGGGGGTTAGGGGTCGAATTTCGAAAAAAATTTACCATCACAATGAGTGCCATAAGTGTGGCATGGACCATGTCCGTACACTACTTTTTTAGACCAGTTCGACATGTAAAATCGACCAAAAAAAGCTGTAACGCCATTTTTGGCCAAAAAATGAACTTTGAAACGCTTGTTGAAGGAGGTTTCCTGGGTCCTAGGAACTTTTGACCTACACCATTCTCTAGAGAATCTCGGAGTCTTTCTGACGCATTATTTCAATTTCCATTTCGGAGGACCGTGAACTCTCACGAATTTTCAGAAAAATACGTCAACTTTTTTTTCACCAAAAAACACCCCCCCCCCCCTGTATATCGGGGGGTTAACACTTTTTTAATTTTGGGAAGGCTTGTGTTAGGAAGGCTCGTACGTTTCAAGTATTATCACTAGGGCTGGGACAATATGCTCTAAAAACTATAGATCCCGAAAATATCATTGACGAAACTAAATGAAATGATATCGAATACTATGTACCGCTGGTTTAGAACCATTCAATACTCTTTAGTTCTCTCCGTCTATAACATTTTAGGGATCTATAGTTTTTAGAGCATATTGTCCCAGCCCTAATTATCACCTCTTCCATCCGTGAGCTGTTTGTGTCCCTTTTCGTCACATTCATTGCTAAGAGACTGCATTCAAGAAGTAGGTTCTCTCTATTTTTGCCGAATAATAGTGATTGAATTCATATTTATAACCTTTAAACTCTAATATAATAATTTCGTAAAAAAAACATTTAATTGAATCTGTTGAGGCTTGATTAAAATTAAATGTCCTAGTGCTGAACAAAATTACGCTACTGACAATAATAATTTCTAAACTTAACTAGGACTAGCTGTACCATATATTTTTACGACTAGTTATATAAATTTAAGATAGTTTGGTTGAATTAATTAATGATATAACTATAAGCAATTCATCAAAGTTACTATGAAATATTAAATTAAATTTGCGTGCCGCACGTTTCTATCACGCCAACACATAATCCATCCGATATCAAACTATACAATTGATATCGTCACGCTAATTTATAATTTCGGTTATTTTTTCACCAAGCAGCGGGCTGCACGTTTCTATCACGCCAACACATAATTCCATCCGATATTATACTATACAATTGATATCGTCATGCTAATTTATAATTTTTGTTATCTTTTCACTAAGCTGTGTGCCGCACGTTTCTATCACGCCAACACATAATTCCATCCGATATTATACTATACAATTGATATCGTCACGCTAATTTATAATTTCGGTTATTTTTTCACCAAGCAGCGGGCTGCACGTTTCTATCACGCCAACACATAATTCCATCCGATATTATACTATACAATTGATATCGTCTTGCTAATTTATAATTTTTGTTATCTTTTCACTAAGCTGTGTGCCGCACGTTTCTATCACGCCAACTTATAGTTCCATCCGTTATCATACTGTACAATTGATATCTTCACGCTAATTTATAATTTCGGTTATCTTTTCACTAAGCTCTGTGCCGCACGTTTCTATCACGCCAACACATAGTTCCATCCGTTATTATACTATACAATTGATATCGTCACGCTAATTTATAATTTCGGTTATCTTTTCACCAAGCAGCGGGCTGCACGTTTCTATCACGCCAACACATAATTCCATCCGATATTATACTATACAATTGATATCGTCACGCTAATTTATAATTTCGGTTATTTTTTCACCAAGCAGCGGGCTGCACGTTTCTATCACGCCATCCGACATTATACTATACAATTGATATCGTCACGCTAATTTATAATTTCGGTTATCTTTTCACTAAGCAGCGGGCTGCACGTTTCTATCACGCCAACACATAATTCCATCCGATATTATACTATACAATTGATATCGTCACGCTAATTTATAATTTCGGTTATTTTTTCACCAAGCAGCGGGCTGCACGTTTCTATCACGCCAACACATAATTCCATCCGACATTATACTATACAATTGATATCGTCACGCTAATTTATAATTTTTGTTATCTTTTCACCAAGCAGCGGGCTGCACGTTTCTATCACGCCAACACATAATTCCATTCGATATTATACTATACAATTGATATCGTCACGCTAATTTATAATTTCGGTTATCTTTTCACTAAGCAGCGGGCTGCACGTTTCTATCACGCCAAAACATAATTCCATCCGATATTAAATTATACAATTGATATCGTCACGCTAATTTATAATTTCGGTTATTTTTTCACCAAGCAGCGGGCTGCACGTTTCTATCACGCCAACACATAATTCCATCCGATATTATACTATACAATTGATATCGTCACGCTAATTTATAATTTCGGTTATTTTTTCACCAAGCAGCGGGCTGCACGTTTCTATCACGCCAACACATAATTCCATCCGATATTATACTATACAATTGATATCGTCTTGCTAATTTATAATTTTTGTTATCTTTTCACTAAGCTGTGTGCCGCACGTTTCTATCACGCCAACTTATAGTTCCATCCGTTATCATACTGTACAATTGATATCTTCACGCTAATTTATAATTTCGGTTATCTTTTCACTAAGCTGTGTGCCGCACGTTTCTATCACGCCAACACATAGTTCCATCCGTTATTATACTATACAATTGATATCGTCACGCTAATTTATAATTTCGGTTATCTTTTCACCAAGCAGCGGGCTGCACGTTTCTATCACGCCAACACATAATTCCATCCGATATTATACTATACAATTGATATCGTCACGCTAATTTATAATTTCGGTTATTTTTTCACCAAGCAGCGGGCTGCACGTTTCTATCACGCCAACACATAATTCCATCCGACATTATACTATACAATGGATATCGTCACGCTAATTTATAATTTCGGTTATCTTTTCACTAAGCAGCGGGCTGCACGTTTCTATCACGCCAACACATAATTCCATCCGATATTATACTATACAATTGATATCGTCACGCTAATTTATAATTTCGGTTATCTTTTCACTAAGCAGCGGGCTGCACGTTTCTATCACGCCAAAACATAATTCCATCCGATATTAAATTATACAATTGATATCGTCACGCTAATTTATAATTTCGGTTATTTTTTCACCAAGCAGCGGGCTGCACGTTTCTATCACGTCAACACATAATTCCATCCGATATTATACTATACAATTGATATCGTCATGCTAATTTATAATTTTTGTTATCTTTTCACTAAGCTGTGTGCCGCACGTTTCTATCACGCCAACACATAATTCCATCCGATATTATACTATACAATTGATATCGTCACGCTAATTTATAATTTCGGTTATCTTTTCACTAAGCAGCGGGCTGCACGTTTCTATCACGCCAACACATAATTCCATCCGATATTATACTATACAATTGATATCGTCTTGCTAATTTATAATTTTTGTTATCTTTTCACTAAGCTGTGTGCCGCACGTTTCTATCACGACAACTTATAGTTCCATCCGTTATCATACTGTACAATTGATATCTTCACGCTAATTTATAATTTCGGTTATCTTTTCACTAAGCTGTGTGCCGCACGTTTCTATCACGCCAACACATAGTTCCATCCGTTATTATACTATACAATTGATATTGTCAGGCTAATTTATAATTTCGGTTATCTTTTCAGTAAGCAGCGGGCTGCACGTTTTCATCACGCCAACACATAATTCCATCCGATATTATACTATACAATTGATATCGTCAGGCTAATTTAAAATTTCTGTTATCTTTTCACTAAGCAGCGTGCCGCACGTTTCTATCACGCCAACACATAATTCCATCCGATATTATACTATACAATTGATATCTTCAAGCTAATTTATAATTTCGGTTATATTTTCACTAAGCAGCGGGCTGCACGTTTCTATCGCGCCAACACATAATTCCATACAATAGTAAATTATACAATTGATATCGTCACGCCAATTTATATTTTCTGTCATCATTGTGCTAATTAAGTTGCGTGACGCACGTTCCTTTCATGCATCACATAATTCCGTTCAAAATAATATTATAAAATTAATATATCGTCACGCTAATTTATATTTACATTTCAATTTCACTAACTATAGTGTACTTCCCATAAAAATAATGGGTTATCAATAGTAAAAGAAAAAAATAATATTAATTAAAAATATATATCTTTAAAGAATATATTTGATTCAAAATATTTGAGTTAAAAATATTTGAGCCAAAAATATTTGAGCCAAAAATATTTGAGCCAAAAATATTTGAGCCAAAAATATTTGAGTCAAAATATTTGAGTCAAAAAATTTGAGTCAAAAAATTTGAGTCAAAAAATATGAGTCAAAAATATTTGAGTCAAAAATATTTGAGTCAAAAATATTTGAGTCAAAAATATTTGAGTCAAAAATATTTGAGTCAAAAATATTTGAGTCAAAAATATTTGAGTCAAAAATATTTGAGTCAAAAATATTTGAGTCAAAAAAATTTGAGTCAAAATATTTGAGTCAAAAATATTTGAGTCAAAAATATTTGAGTCAAAAATATTTGAGTCAAAAATATTTGAGTCAAAAATATTTGAGTCAAAAATATTTGAGTCAAAAAAATTTGAGTCAAAATATTTGAGTCAAAAATATTTGAGTCAAAAATATTTGAGTCAAAAATATTTGAGTCAAAAATATTTGAGTCAAAAATATTTGAGTCAAAAATATTTGAGTCAAAAATATTTGAGTCAAAAATATTTGAGTCAAAAATATTTGAGTCAAAAATATTTGAGTCAAAAATATTTGAGTCAAAAATATTTGAGTCAAAAATATTTGAGTCAAAAATATTTGAGTCAAAAATATTTGAGTCAAAAATATTTGAGTCAAAAATATTTGAGTCAAAAATATTTGAGTCAAAAATATTTGAGCCAAAAATATTTTTGACCGTTGCGTGAGCGTGCACGCCAATTCTTTTTTTCCGCATTTTAGACAGTTGCGTGAGCGTGCACGCCAATAATTTCATTTTTTCCGCGTTTTAGACAGTTGCGTGAGCGTGCACGCCAAGAAATTCCATGAAATTCCACTTTTCCATGTTTTAGTCAACTTAGTTGCGTGGGCGTGCACGCAAATTCCATTTTCCGTGTTTTAGTCAATACTAAGTGACGTGAGCGTGCACGCTCACGTCACGCTCACGTTTTTTTTCCGCATTTTAGTTAGTGCCCCTAGTTAGTATATAAATATAGGCGAGTAAAATCATGCTGTATTACTAGTTACTACCAGGATTGTATCATGCGTGCCATAATGGACCGATTTATTCAATTGTTATCATTAATTTTGGAAGGGGAAATTGAAAAATGTTAGAAAGAACTAGTAGATACAATCCAAAATTACGGCCCTTAAGTTAGTTAAATCTTAGCGCCAACCACTTCCGCCATTAGCTACCTACTCTGCTGACAAATATCAACAAATTATAAAAGGAATGGCTTTGGTTTGTGATTCAGCATAGATTTCTTCGTTTTGTTCGTACCATCGTAACCAAGTCTATAAGCCTTGATCGTACCTACACACCAAATCTTTCCACCAAACTCCCAAACTCATTGCTAAGCTCCTCCTACTTTTTCTACGAGCATTTTGAATTACATACCTATGTAACTAAGAAAAACGATAGGTATACCTGTTTTTTATTTTTATTGGTATTAATTAATGAAAAACTCTGTTTGTGTACGACCTCTTAAGTTAGCACAGAATTCAAAATAGAGTGCAAAAGTCATGCAGTCACTCCTACGGTGACTCACTCTTCCACCTCCGTCGTTGCCTTGTTCAAAACACCCTTTTTAAATAATAGGAATATGGAAGGGCATACTCAGATAAAATTATTTATTATAAAAATATTAATTATATCAGACATTTTTTTTAGAAAAATAGATAGCTGGTTGGTGCTAAACTATTTGGCGTTTAATCTAACCAAAGTTTTTCTTTTAAGACCTGAATACAGAATAGGTCATAAAAGTCCAAAGATAATACTTAGGTAGGTAATCTATGTAGATAGGCTAGATATAAGATATACAAAAAATTGTTAGCAAAAATCGATAATTATTAACAGTACCTAATAGTTCTGTAAACCAAGCTCCAAGCATTATGATCAAAGGTCCTCTCCAGGCTCCGGAGAAAAAATGAGTTTATTACATAATATTATAGAACTAAGGTCTACGATCATTATTTCGCAAACCGCATACAATTCGGTTCAGTATATATTTTACTATTTACTTTTAAAGTTTTTTAATACTCTGTGAGCAACAATCAAGCGAATCCCCAACCTGACGTTGAGAAAGAAGATTGTACACTCTTTGTTTTGATTTCAAATTTAGATTTTTAAACAAACAATGCGTTTTTGGCCTTCTTTTAAGATATTAATTGTTTCGAAAAGTATATAAACGTTTCTATAATAAGTTTATCCAAATTTAAACCTTTAAACGAATAATAAATAGATTTATTGAACCAAATACCTAGTTGACAATCAAAACAAATGGTGTTCATTCTTCTTCTTCAGACTGAAACTTAGAAAGTCGGAAGTAAAGTAGGTTTTGTAGAGTTTGGATTATAAAAATCTTTAAAATCATATAAAATTAGAAATATGCTATCAAATTTTATGGGGTTTGCAGTAAAATGATAAGAAACATTAGCCTCGTTGATTTAAGCAATAAAAAAATTTGCTTGGAGGGGACCTTTAAAACATCATTGCAATATACCCAAGCTAGTTTGATATTAAAATAATGGAGCTTGCATATTCAAATTCGCTAATGAATCGTACTTAATAAAGAATAAAACTTTTGTGTGATTTGCGATAGCCTTTTTTATTTTTGTTATAAGTAAAACCTTCTTAAATTTGCGTACATCATCCATGAAAAATAATTGTATTACATGGGTACTTATATAATTATCAATTATCAAATAGTAAAGAACATAAACTTGATTTCATGACATGAATGATCATAAATTTCCAAATTATTTTGAATATCGCTGCGACCGAACTAGAATTAAGTTGAAGTGTAATTTTATCAGTGTTGTAGCAATGGCTGAAGAGGTGGGGCGCGCGGAAAAGTTTCTTACTTATTTAAATGATTTTGTTGCAAATATTCGTCAAGATGACCCGTTGCCTGTACGAGCACCAAATTATAAAGTGACTGAGAATGAAATTGACGGTCAGATATTGGATATTGTTCATCATTATCTAAATGAAAAGTAAGTTGATACCCATTTTCGGCGCGCAAAAATGTCACTGTATGTACCTACAGTGTAACATTAGTCATTAGGCACTATCTAGGCACCATTTTTAGATTACAGTAAGCCTCTGCTTACTATTTAAATAAGATGAATCATCTCTATGATGTTGTCAACCTCTCATGTATTGTAAATACATTTATTTCATAAAATGTAGTTACCTAACTACTAACTATCCAGTCTGTCCTACTATTCATTAATTGTACGGCACCCATGCCTAGCCCTAATATGCTTCAAGGTAGGGTCACACATGACACAGGTAAATTGCTCCACTTTAATTAACAATTTTGGCACTCTAACTAAAGAGTGGCTCTATAACCTGATGAACTTTATTATATTGAAATATTATATATCAAAAGAAGCACAATGCTTGTTATAGTTTTATTAAATTTAATGTGTGTTTTGAAATTTTAAAGCCAGCCTCCAGGTACCTTTTATTATTATTGAATTTATTGCTTTGTGCCTTTCTGTCTGTGGTTAGATTAGAGCCTAGAGGATGCTGAGGATGATAGGATCCAATCATCCAGTTCTGAGTTAGCTAGTGCCTAGTAGGTCACTCAGTCACTGTAGGTGAACTCAGGGGTCACTGTCAGTTCTGTTTTTGGACATAAGGACATGAAAGAATTTTTTTAAATAATCATTAGTTAGGTATATTTAATTTTTTATTTTAATTGGTATCCATGGGCATGATACTTCTATTACCTGTCATGTGATAGTGATAAACCATATCATTTCTTGTCTGTTTTTATTTGTGAGTTTAATAAAACTTTTTTAGTTCTTCATTGAAATTTAACTTCCTAATGGTCACAACCAAAATACAACTTTTTTTATTTTGATAAGTTAACCCTTTAGCAGCCACGGGCATTTACCGATAAACTCATCAGATTGGTCTAAATTTTCAATATGTCATAGTTTAACACTTCTCAAAATATTTTTATTTGTGTAAATTTCTTTTATATACCTATTTAAAAAAAATTATTATTTTGAAAACTAATATTTCTATATTTTTTTATTAATTATTTTATATATAGCGATGTTCGGATGTCTGTTATTGTCTGTGGTTTTATCAATACAATAAAATGGTAGATAAACATACAACAAAAATAATGAACTATAATTAATGGTGTATCACTCGAGTGACACTCGCCCGCTAAAGGGTTAGTTAATATTATTTTTTTTATACTTAATCTTAAATAAAATTCAGTATAGTGTAGAGGATTTTTTCATGGGAGAATTATTTTTCAACTGCGGAATTTACTTGGAAGTTGGAACTGAAGACTCTTCTCAGTGCTCACACCATTAAATTTCAGCCCTGTTAATCATTTAATGTTTAGGAATTTTTCTCAAGAATGGGCTGTATCCAGCTAAATATATACTGAATTTATTCTAAAAAGTTGCATATTTATAGAACTGCAATTCATGATATAATTTAATAATTTTGTGACTGTCCTAATGCTGAGAGTTTTATTAGGGTTTTTGTGGTCTGAAGTCTCGAGTAAGTTAGTGTATTGCAATATGCCAACTTGACTCTAAATTAATTTCTATTAGTTTAGTAGCTATTCCTTTGTAACAAAATTCTCAAGCCAGTGGATGGATTCTAAGGCTAAATGCTGCAGCTCCTTCAGTTCCCATTAATTTATTACAGTATTTTCCAACAGTCTCCTTACTCCCCGTCTGTAGAATCTGAAACATTTTTCCAAGACAAATCTGAGCCCAATTTTAGAAATTTGAAATCTTTGAGGGAGATTTTGAATTAATTCCTATGTTACCATTAATTTAGCCAAGAGAGATTTTGAATCTGCTGCTGAGTGTCTGAGAGTAACTTTATCTCAATCTAGGTAATAAAGCATGTCCAAACTTGCAATTTTATTAGCGAGTTTGTGAGAGTTATTTTGAGCCCGTCAATTGCAAATGGTGAGAAATATCTGATTTCCTCCTATGCTTCAATGTTATTTTGGAGAGAATTTATAATTTGATCATTTTGGAGAGAAAATTGGTAAATTTTGGAGAGAGCTGGAGAGAAAATTGGAGAGTTTATGAGACACGCAATTTTACTTGGATCTCAATTCGAAATATCTTGAGTCAGGAGACGCAGAGTGCAGACATTAACCCTAATTCTCATTAATTCTTGTGTTGTTGATGAGTAGGTAACTGATGTGTAATGTTTTCAACAGGAGCTGTCCAGTTTACGTGAGGAGTTATGTTGCTCACAAAGTGTGGGAGACTATGCGTCAGCCAGTTGTTGATAGCTGTGATGGTGAAGAGGGCAATGAGTGCTATGGAGAGGCAGACAGTGATGACAGTGACACTGTGGATGCAGGACCTGTCAACAGTAAGTTACACTAACAGAAAAATTCTAACAGTAAGGTCTACTGAAAACAACATCTTTATATGAAAAGTAAAAGATGATAAACAGTAAAAATTTTAAATATGGTCTTCGATATTAATAGCTTCATCATTGGATATCAATAGGTAATGCAATTAATTTTCATGATCCTCTTTTTAATTACAAATGTATCTTGTTGTTCTCTACTATTCATATCTTCACTTTTAAGATAATCACCAGATTTTAACTCTATATGCTCTGAAAATTATTAAATTCCAAAGTTTTATATTCTAACCCTAGGTGTTTATTCAGAGTACGAGGCCGTGAAGCTGATTAAGGATGTGACTAATCACGCCAATGAGGTCATCAGAGACATGAGCAAGTCCTTCACTGCAGAGAAAATAGAAAAGACTCCTGAGTACCTGCCTGTGTCTTCATTTGCAATCAAGAATTCACGCAGAAAGATGGAAGACAGACACATCATCCTTAGGGATTTGAACACGCTCTACAACATGGATGTAAGTTAGTGATGGGTTGATCTCCGTCAATGGTGTTATTGATAGGACTTTAATGGCTACAGTAGTGATAGGACTTTAATGGCTACAGTAGTGATAGGACTTCAAAAATATGGTGTTATTGATAGGACTTTAATGGCTACAGTAGTGATAGGACTTCAAAAATATGGTGTTATTGATAGGACTTCAAAATATGGTGTTATTGATAGGACTTTAATGGCTACAGTAGTGATAGGACTTCAAAATATCGTGTTATTGATAGGACTTTAAAATATGGTGTTATTGATAGGACTTTAATGGCTACAGTAGTGATAGGACTTCAAAATATGGTGTTATTGATAGGACTTTAATGGCTACAGTAGTGATAGGACTTCAAAAATACGGTGTTATTGATAGGACTTCAAAATATGGTGTTATTGATAGGACTTCAAAATATGGTGTTATTGATAGGACTTCAAAATATGGTGTTATTGATAGGACTTTAATGGCTACAGTAGTGATAGGATTTCAAAAATACGGTGTTATTGATAGGACTTCAAAATATGGTGTTATTGATAGGACTTTAATGGCTACAATTGTGATAGGATTTCAAAAATATGGTGTTATTGATAGGACTTCAAAATATGGTGTTATTGATTGGTCAAGTCCCAGTAAACATTCAAATTACATAAATAACCATGGAAAATAATGAGCTATGTTAGATGAATGTATAACATGAGTGTGAACAGAATAAAGGTGATAAAGGATGAAAAAATGGTCTAGTAACGTCTGTAAATGCTGACTGCTTCCAACATCAAAGCTTAGTCCTCAAATGGTCATTCTAATTCTACACTGGTGCATCTGGCTCTTTCCTTATGAAATATACACTAAAATTTTATCCATCTCTGAAACAAAATCTGAATAATTTAACAAAACAAAGTTGAAAGTACTGAACTTTAAAACAAAGTTAAACACAAAAAGAGAGCCTAGTTAAAAACTTAACATAAAGTTAGTAATATATTTATCTAATGTTACAAAATATGGGAATCCCATGCTTAAACCCACATGTGATTCTCATCAGTTATATTTTAGATTGACTGAGAGAGGGGAAACGTAGTAGCTACTCTTTTTTTAATTGAAATCATTCAACTTTACCACGATACCGGTATGTAAATTTAAGAAATGGCTACTAATGTAAACCTTCTACACCAAAATTATTTTATAGGGAGAAGTTTTTTACCACTATTCTTTTTGTTTATCAGAACCTACCTAATTAGACAATAAATGGAAAAATTGTAATGATTAGCTACTACTTCTATTACAATTATAATTTTTTATCAATTAGCTATGCCTGCAGTGGAAAAATGAGGCTTATACCTTGTGATATGAGTCTTATGACATGATTTTCTTACAAAAGAAGCTTATCTAATCTTTATATGAATGGGTGAAAGGAAATAGATACTACTCATATTGAAAATCTGTTATTTTATTATTACAACAGTTTTCTTGTATTAATGAAAAATAGAATGTCTGGCACTCTTAAATCTTAGTCCCAACTTGAATGCGAAAACTTTCATGATTATTTCCCTTGGATAATAGAATTTTATCCAGTGTTTCATTGCATCAATGGCAGGGATTTAATATATTGCATCTTCATCCCTTGTGATTTATTTAAAAACATGGCAAATGAAATCATATTCAGAAGTATGTCGGTGTTTTGCAAGTAACTAACTACAGAAACACAAGATTTATAGTACAGTATATTTTACAATTCATTTCCTTACATTTAGAGAGGAGAGCTGGGATTCTGTCCCCTCAAGATACATTCAAATCGAATTAAAAAGAAATACTCTGCAGTTTTATGCCTAGTTTTGGCTTAAAGTTCAAGAGTAACCTAATTTCAAATAAACAACACATGCATATTAATATATACCAAATTAAACATTAGCATAATGGCAGGCATATTATTGTATTTAAGCAATAACTGACAATATGAACCTAACTATATATTAGTATAATATTCTGAAATGAGGCTAAATTAAACACAAACAAAAAACCTACTTCAATAGATATTCCCTAACTGACCTCTTATTCATATCCATGCTAGAGAAAATGACTAATCTTTTAGATAACTAGGAAGACGATTGTAAAGTTTGGTACCAATGTAATTTATAGAGGATTTATATTTTACCTTGTCATTTTGATGAGTTTAATGGGGAGTTATACGGAAGAGTTGTAGTGTAGCTATATCTTATAAAAGGAAACTAAAGTCCATGCAATATTTCTAAGCTATTTAAATTAAATTTAACAGTGAAATAGTATTCCTGTACATGTATTAATTTATCAATAAACTGACTATGCAAAACTGATAGCAAATACTCTCAAATTAGGGTAAGTTATGAATTATTGGATAATTTCATTTTATGAACATATAGAGAATATATATAATTTATTATGGCTAAAGCCTGTTTCTATTTTATTGAAATAATCAGGTTATGATGTTAAATTATATATATTTTCTAATGTGACTATTAAATTTTTCACCATCTGATAATTTCTAACTTTACCTACCTAATACTTCAGAAAATCACGAATTGTTTAAGATTTTCTTATGTTGGAAGCTTGTTACATCTTTTTTGTTCTAAGGGCTCTATCCTGTAGATGACTTATCTTTTTTTAACGCTGCTTCTACTCGTAGTTTTGGAGGATAGGGTTAGGCTCTTCAACTATGAGGTCTTAGATTTTAGTGTTAGGTAGATTCATAGACTCCATTTTCTTGTGTTCCTTTTGGAGCATTCCATGACAGGTAGACCAAAATAGTGATATTTTGTCGCCACACCCCTCAGATTTACATGAAAGTTATTGCTAAGGGTGCTTGAGCCCAAATAATTCAGCTCTTTTAGGTCAAATCTTTGAGCTTGTGAACTTGTGATAGAAATGTCAAAATGCTTTGACCTCACCATTTTTATGAATTCTTAACTTTCCTATTATTAGTCCTAGGACAGAAATGTTTAGCAAATTTTTTGTTCAGAATAACTTAGGGTGTACAAAATGTTATTAATGAAATTTTTGACACATCTCTGGCCTCTTTTTGACCCCTCACTGACCAGTCTTTTTTTTTTCCAGTGTGAAGAACCACACGCATTCTACGGTGTGTTTGATGGTCATGCTGGTCCAGACGCTGCGGTTTACAGCACCGCTCACCTGCACCAGTTCCTCATCCAGAACCCCCTGTATCAAATGGACCCTGCCGCAGCTCTCAAACACGCCTTCCACTTCACAGACACCAACTACCTGAAGAAGGTGAAGAAGGAGGTGAGTACTGAGAGAATGTGATTTAGAAACTTCTTCTAAAGTGCAGTTTGCTCTCTTTTTGAAGTGCAGTTTGCTCTCTTTTTGAAGTGCAGTTTGCTCTCTTTTTGAAGTGCAGTTTGCTCTCTTTTTGAAGTGCAGTTTGCTCTCTTTTTGAAGTGCAGTTTGCTCTCTTTTTGAAGTGCAGTTTGCTCTCTTTTTGAAGTGCAGTTTGCTCTCTTTTTGAAGTGCAGTTTGCTCTCTTTTTGAAGTGCAGTTTGCTCTCTTTTTGAAGTGCAGTTTGCTCTCTTTTTGAAGTGCAGTTTGCTCTCTTTTTGAAGTGCAGTTTTGAAGCCTCTTTCTATCAGAAAATATTATATTTTATGATCTCTTCATCTAAAGTAAATTGTTATTTTCTTTATTTTAAGCTTTTCTCTTCCTGATCAGATTGCTTTGAATAGTTAATTCAGTCTGAGAAAATGGACACTATTATCTACTAGCTTCATTCTATCATGGAGATTTGAGTGTTGAGTCAACTTCTTTACTTTTTTTTACTATGATTTGATTAAAAAAAGGTAAGGTTTTATTTTGATTTGTCAACTGTGGTAAAAATATTGAATAATTCACCGAAAAGTGTATGGAACAGTCCATTAATTCGGAACTTCCCTATGTTAGAATATTTGGAACACTTCAGCAAGCTAGCTACATGTTTTTCCATTGTTGATTTCGCTCTTACTTTACTCTTGGTTTTGTTCTAATTTTTTAATTCAATCTTATTTTCGATAATATAATTCATGTGATTTTAGAGTGCAGGCTCTTCGATAACTCAAGCTATAGCTACCTATAAAATTGTTTTTACTATGTAACTGACTACTTTCTTTGTGGGTTATGAATTATGATTCATCACACTGTAATGCATGGAGTATTGCTCATACTTCATACACTATTATTGTAGCTAATGTATGAAGTATTGTTCATACACTATTATTGTGATGTATGAAGTATTGTTCATACACTATTATTGTGATGTATGAAGTATTGTTCATACACTAATATTGTGATGTATGAAGTAATGTTCATACACTATTACTGTAATCACTGAAATGTATGAAGTATAATGATATATGAAGTATTGTTCATATGTTATTAGCTACTGTAATCTTACAGTATATTAATTATATTAAACCCTTTGCTTTCTATACCTTTTTCTCCAAAATATTTAGCAAAGTGGTTTATTAATTCAAATATATCATAGAAGTCTATAGTAAATTAATTGGAAAATCTGAAATATATTTTAGGTATACCTTATTGTTGCTGGGGTTACCTTAGTGTTGCTGGGGTTACCTTAGTGTTGCTGGGGTTACCTTAGTGTTGCTGGGGTTACCTTAGTGTTGCTGGGGTTACCTTAGTGTTGCTGGGGTTACCTTAGTGTTGCTGGGGTTACCTTAGTGTTTCTGGGGTTACCTTAGTGTTGCTGGGGTTACCTTAGTGTTGCTGGGGTTACCTTAGTGTTGCTGGGGTTACCTTAGTGTTGCTGGGGTTACCTTAGTTTTGCTGGGGTTACCTTAGTGTTGCTGGGGTTACCTTAGTGCTTCTGGGGTTACCTTAGTGTTTCTGGGGTTACCTTAGTGTTGCTGGGGTTACCTTAGTGTTGCTGGGGTTACCTTAGTGTTGCTGGGGTTACCTTAGTGTTGCTGGGGTTACCTTAGTGTTGCTGGGGTTACCTTAGTGTTGCTGGGGTTACCTTAGTGTTGCTGGGGTTACCTTAGTGTTGCTGGGGTTACCTTAGTGTTGCTGGGGTTACCTTAGTGTTGCTGGGGTTATCTTAGTGTTGCTGGGGTTATCTTAGTGTTGCTGGGGTTATCTTAGTTTTGCTGGGGTTATCTTAGTTTTGCTGGGGTTATCTTAGTTTTGCTGGGGTTATCTTAGTTTTGCTGGGGTTATCTTAGTTTTGCTGGGGTTACCTTAGTGTTGCTGGGGTTACTTTAGTGTTGCTGGGGTTACCTTAGTGTTGCTGGGGTTACCTTAGTGTTGCTGGGGTTACCTTAGTGTTGCTGGGGTTACCTTAGTGTTTCTGGGGTTACCTTAGTGTTTCTGGGGTTACCTTAGTGTTGCTGGGGTTACCTTAGTGTTGCTGGGGTTACCTTAGTGTTGCTGGGGTTACCTTAGTTTTGCTGGGGTTACCTTAGTTTTGCTGGGGTTACCTTAGTGTTGCTGGGGTTACCTTAGTGCTTCTGGGGTTACCTTAGTGTTTCTGGGGTTACCTTAGTGTTGCTGGGGTTACCTTAGTGTTGCTGGGGTTACCTTAGTGTTGCTGGGGTTACCTTAGTGTTGCTGGGGTTACCTTAGTGTTGCTGGGGTTACCTTAGTGTTGCTGGGGTTACCTTAGTGTTGCTGGGGTTACCTTAGTGTTGCTGGGGTTACCTTAGTGTTGCTGGGGTTATCTTAGTGTTGCTGGGGTTATCTTAGTGTTGCTGGGGTTATCTTAGTTTTGCTGGGGTTATCTTAGTTTTGCTGGGGTTATCTTAGTTTTGCTGGGGTTATCTTAGTTTTGCTGGGGTTACCTTAGTGTTGCTGGGGTTACCTTAGTGTTGCTGGGGTTACCTTAGTGTTGCTGGGGTTACCTTAGTGTTGCTGGGGTTACCTTAGTGTTGCTGGGGTTACCTTAGTGTTGCTGGGGTTACCTTAGTGTTGCTGGGGTTACCTTAGTGTTGCTGGGGTTACCTTAGTGTTGCTGGGGTTACCTTAGTGTTGCTGGGGTTACCTTAGTGTTGCTGGGGTTACCTTAGTGTTGCTGGGGTTACCTTAGTGTTGCTGGGGTTACCTTAGTGTTTCTGGGGTTACCTTAGTGTTGCTGGGGTTACCTTAGTGTTGCTGGGGTTACCTTAGTGTTGCTGGGGTTACCTTAGTGTTGCTGGGGTTACCTTAGTGTTGCTGGGGTTACCTTAGTGTTGCTGGGGTTACCTTAGTGTTGCTGGGGTTACCTTAGTGTTGCTGGGGTTACCTTAGTGTTGCTGGGGTTACCTTAGTGTTGCTGGGGTTACCTTAGTGTTGCTGGGGTTACCTTAGTGTTGCTGGGGTTATCTTAGTGTTGCTGGGGTTATCTTAGTTTTGCTGGGGTTATCTTAGTTTTGCTGGGGTTATCTTAGTTTTGCTGGGGTTATCTTAGTTTTGCTGGGGTTACCTTAGTGTTGCTGGGGTTACCTTAGTGTTGCTGGGGTTACCTTAGTGTTGCTGGGGTTATCTTAGTGTTGCTGGGGTTATCTTAGTTTTGCTGGGGTTATCTTAGTTTTGCTGGGGTTATCTTAGTTTTGCTGGGGTTATCTTAGTTTTGCTGGGGTTATCTTAGTTTTGCTGGGGTTACCTTAGTGTTGCTGGGGTTACTTTAGTGTTGCTGGGGTTACCTTAGTGTTGCTGGGGTTACCTTAGTGTTGCTGGGGTTACCTTAGTGTTGCTGGGGTTACCTTAGTGTTTCTGGGGTTACCTTAGTGTTTCTGGGGTTACCTTAGTGTTGCTGGGGTTACCTTAGTGTTGCTGGGGTTACCTTAGTGTTGCTGGGGTTACCTTAGTGTTGCTGGGGTTACCTTAGTTTTGCTGGGGTTACCTTAGTGTTGCTGGGGTTACCTTAGTGCTTCTGGGGTTACCTTAGTGTTTCTGGGGTTACCTTAGTGTTGCTGGGGTTACCTTAGTGTTGCTGGGGTTACCTTAGTGTTGCTGGGGTTACCTTAGTGTTGCTGGGGTTACCTTAGTGTTGCTGGGGTTACCTTAGTGTTGCTGGGGTTACCTTAGTGTTGCTGGGGTTACCTTAGTGTTGCTGGGGTTACCTTAGTGTTGCTGGGGTTACCTTAGTGTTGCTGGGGTTATCTTAGTGTTGCTGGGGTTGCCTTAGTGTTGCTGGGGTTGCCTTAGTGTTGCTGGGGTTACCTTATTCCCATTAGAGTTACTAACGGATACTCCAATCCACACCAAAATATGTGCTACTACACATAAATAGAAAGGTATACACACTAATAAACTGTTATATCTTTTCAACATTATTAGGTCTATCAATCATACCGTCAGAAGTTTCACCCCTCAAATATTTTATAAACTGTATGTTATTCTATACAATATTTATTATTTATGTACCTACAGTATATCATTTTATGCATTATTTATAATTTTATACACTATCCATTATTTTATACCTATTACCTTCACTATTTATTTCATGCATTAGCTATCTAATCTATTATTTTATGCACTATCCAATATTTTATACCTATCAGCTACCTACACTATCTATTTTATGCATTTTCTACTATTTCATACACTATCTAGCTACAGGGTGCATAAGATTTCTGATGACACTTATATTTTTTAGAGCTTAAATACAATAGTCATAGCTATATAGTTTTTATTTCAGTTCATATTACAGTAACTAATGAAATGAGAAAAAACTTGCTATAGCTAATGGTGTTTATCAAAGCGAAACGGAATAATTTAGAAATAGTGGTCAAACATAGGAAAACTATATATAATTTAATATTTTACATGATCATGTTAATTGGTATCCATGATACCTGCAGGTATCATGGATACCAATTGAAATGATCATGTAAAATGTTAAATTATATACTGTTCTCTTATACGAAAATGCGTAAGCGGTCAATAACTCCTCTCTCACCCATACCCCGCTACATATTCTCCTCTCAAACCTGTCTACATGTTCACTTCATGACAGAGTGCGTATACAGTTATTAGGCGTACCGCTAAGCCTCTCATGTACGTACGCACGTACAGAATGCTGCCCCAGGTGAAAAGGAGGACTAACCTTTCACTTTCCTTGCAGTGGGATATTGTTAAGGGGAGAAATGAATGGACTACTGTTGGTGGGGAACTGTTAGGACTGTTGGTGGGGAACTGTTAGGACTGTTGGGGTGGGGAACTGTTAGGACTGTTGGGGTGGGGAACTGTTAGGACTGTTGGGGTGGGCAACTGTTAGGACTGTTGGGGTGGGCAACTGTTAGGACTGTTGGGGCGGGCAACTGTTAGGACTGTTGGGGTGGGCAACTGTTAGGACTGTTGGGGTGGGCAACTGTTAGGACTGTTGGGGTGGGCAACTGTTAGGACTGTTGGGGTGGGCAACTGTTAGGACTGTTGGGGTGGGCAACTGTTAGGACTGTTGGGGTGGGCAACTGTTAGGACTGTTGGGGTGGGCAACTGTTAGGACTGTTGGGGTGGGGAACTGTTGGTTAGTTGGAAACAGTTGGTGGGGAACTGTTAAAACTGTTGGTGGGAAACTGTTGAAACTGTTGGTGGGAAACTGTTGAAACTGTTGGTGGGAAACTGTTGAAACTGTTGGTGGGAAACTGTTGAAACTGTTGGTGGGAAACTGTTGAAACTGTTGGTGGGAAACTGTTGAAACTGTTGGTGGGAAACTGTTGGTGGGAAACTGTTGAAACTGTTGGTGGGAAACTGTTGAAACTGTTGGTGGGAAACTGTTAAAATTGTTGGTGGGGAACTGTTAAAATTGTTGGTGGGGAACTGTTAAAACTGTTGGTTAGTTGGAAATAGTTGGTGGGGAATTGTTAAAACTGTTGGTGGGGAACTGTTGGTTAGTTGGAAACAGTTGGTGGGGAACTGTTGGTTAGTTGGAAACAGTTGGTGGGGAACTGTTACAACTGTTATGGAGACTCTTGGTTATTTACCAGTTACCTTGTTTTCTTTTATTGTTATATTCGTCTATTTCTCAAATAAATATATAATTTTTGTTTGTTAATAACTTAAACGAAATATAATATAGAAGTATTTGAGCTTACTATAAATAATGTGTTATTTGCTAAATTACACTTCAGTAAAAAAAACATAACTTTTCTAAGGATTTTTTCTCGAAGTGAAATGCACGATAAATCGAGTAAGTAAGTACTCGTTTATTGGTTTCAATGTTAACAGTCATGACTCAGTTGGTGCCAGTTCAGATGGTGGTTACTCTTACTTTCTATCTGTGGCTTTTTTGCATCAGAGCAAAAACCTGTCAATCTGGTCCTTTAAGTTGTTACTTCCCTGTGTACAAAGTAGACAATCTGCACTCCTTTCGATCAGTGACATCAATTTTGTAGTTGCTAATTATAACTCTGTCAGATGTTGTTGTGAAACATGAGAAGAGGCATTTAGCAATCGTGTGTCTGGGAGTGATTCGGGTAAGTTTCGAGTTACCGGGCAGTTATGTATAACCGTACGATAACTCGGAACTGACCCTAACTATTTCGGTTCTAAAGATTTGTCCCGATTTCGATAATTATTTTTTCGCTATTAAAATCGATTGTTATATAAAATATATAAATAAATATTATAAAATGTAATATAAAACATCGTTTTGAATGGTTAATGTATCGCTTCAATGGTTCAGTAAAAGTTGTTATAAAAATAATAGAATTCCACAGATTCATCCGTAGGACCGTATGTAGGTATACGAGCTGAATTAGTAAATAGCATCTGTCTGTCATACGTAGGTACCTAACGCTAGGAAAGATAAAAATGTGGACCTGCTTTGTACTACGAGATGTTGCATCTTGGTAACTGTATCTATTTAGACTGCAAATATAGTATTATAATTTTTTAAAAAGTCTTGGTTGTGTTCAGTTTGGTTCTGATAAGTAACTTAAAAAATGCAGGTAGTATATTTTTGTTATTATAATTCATATTCATTTAAATTTTTTCGTATACATTCTCCATTATTTTTATCATGTCTTTATATTTTCTAGCGGATTGAATCCCATATCACCATTAATTTAATTTAATTCCATTTACCGTTAATCCCTGGTTGCCGTTAATCCTGCAGTAGCTGTGAGCTCTTTTCTTTGGTTTAACATTCAAAAGATGTTCATGAGTGTTTTTTTTTTGGTGGGCCAGTTCGTTCACTTTCTCCTAACCATGCCTACTAAAGAGGGTATACAATCCCTTCGATCGTCTCGGCCTGATCATCTAACAAAACCATTGGTATTCCTAGAGAAATGTTATACATATTAATTTGATATCTTCGAAATGTTGGATATATTTTAATATAGTATTTTCAAATGTTAGATTTATTTCAATTGAATATATTTTAATTTAATCTTTAAATATTATGTGTTTTAATTTGATATCTTAGATATGTTTTATCTCGACATAACTTCTTTTTAATGTGAGTTAAATAATCTTTAGTGTTCACATAATTTGAAAGTCAAATTTGGTTATTAATACTTTCGTCTTCTAGAATTTTTTTACTTTTTTGGAAAATCCTAATTACTCATTCTAAATATAAAGCCCAATTTTATTTATATTAACATATATGAAACGGCTTGTAAAAATTGTAAAAAAGTAGTAGTATTGAGAAATTAATCAGATATTTAAAATTCATTTCATATATAGCTATAATAAAATTTTATTAAAAAAATATTCTGTCCTTTCAATTTTCGGATATTAGTTTTAATATGTTTAATGTTACAAGTTATTATGTACTCTAATATAATGCCTTTCTTATTGTTCTTCAGAGGCTGGTAACAATTGAAATAGAACAGTTGAAACTAAAAAATATTAGTATTAACTGAACAATAAACCTGTTAAGAGTGGATAGTAGAGAATGGAATGTACTGTCACAAATAACTGTGAACTGTGTATACAGTGTATCTACAGTGTATCTAGTGTGTATCTACAGTGTATCTGCTGTATCTACAGTGTATCTAGTGTGTATCTACAGTGTATCTAGTGTGTATCTACAGTGTATCTAGTGTGTATCTACAGTGTATCTGCTGTATCTACAGTGTATCTGCTGTATCTACAGTGTATCTGCTGTATCTAGTGTGTATTTACAGTGTATCTAGTGTGTATCTGCTGTATCTACAGTGTATCTACAGTGTATCTGCTGTATCTACAGTGTATCTAGTGTGTATCTACAGTGTATCTAGTGTGTATCTACAGTGTATCTGCTGTATCTACAGTGTATCTGCTGTATCTACAGTGTATCTGCTGTATCTACAGTGTATCTGCTGTATCTACAGTGTATCTAGTGTGTATCTACAGTGTATCTGCTGTATCTACAGTGTATCTAGTGTGTATCTACAGTGTATCTAGTGTGTATCTGCTGTATCTACAGTGTATCTACAGTGTATCTAGTGTGTATCTGCTGTATCTACAGTGTATCTAGTGTGTATCTACAGTGTATCTGCTGTATCTACAGTGTATCTGCTGTATCTACAGTGTATCTAGTGTGTATCTACAGTGTATCTGCTGTATCTACAGTGTATCTAGTGTGTATCTACAGTGTATCTAGTGTGTATCTGCTGTATCTACAGTGTATCTACAGTGTATCTAGTGTGTATCTGCTGTATCTACAGTGTATCTAGTGTGTATCTGCTGTATCTACAGTGTATCTAGTGTGTATCTGCTGTATCTACAGTGTATCTAGTGTGTATCTGCTGTATCTAGTGTGTATCTGCTGTATCTACAGTGTATCTAGTGTGTATCTGCTGTATCTATAGTGTATCTAGTGTGTATCTGCTGGTTGCATCTACTAGTCTTTCTACCGCTAGTGGTTGCATCTACTAGTCTTTCTACCGCTAGTTGTTGCATCTACTAGTCTTTCTACCGCTAGTTGTTGCATCTACTAGTCTTTCTACCGCTAGTTGTTGCATCTACTAGTCTTTCTACCGCTAGTTGTTGCATCTACTAGTCTTTCTACCGCTAGTTGTTGCATCTACTAGTCTTTCTACCGCTAGTGGTTGCATCTACTAGTCTTTCTACCGCTAGTTGTTGCATCTACTAGTCTTTCTACCGCTAGTTGTTGCATCTACTAGTCTTTCTACCGCTAGTTGTTGCATCTACTAGTCTTTCTACCGCTAGTTGTTGCATCTACTAGTCTTTCTACCGCTAGTTGTTGCATCTACTAGTCTTTCTACCACTAGTTGTTGCATCTACTAGTCTTTCTACCGCTAGTGGTTGCATCTACTAGTCTTTCTACCGCTAGTTGTTGCATCTACTAGTCTTTCTACCGCTAGTTGTTGCATCTACTAGTCTTTCTACCGCTAGTTGTTGCATCTACTAGTCTTTCTACCGCTAGTTGTTGCATCTACTAGTCTTTCTACCGCTAGTTGTTGCATCTACTAGTCTTTCTACCACTAGTTGTTGCATCTACTAGTCTTTCTACCGCTAGTTGTTGCATCTACTAGTCTTTCTACCGCTAGTGGTTGCATCTACTAGTCTTTCTACCGCTAGTTGTTGCATCTACTAGTCTTTCTACCGCTAGTTGTTGCATCTACTAGTCTTTCTACCGCTAGTTGTTGCATCTACTAGTCTTTCTACCGCTAGTTGTTGCATCTACTAGTCTTTCTACCGCTAGTTGTTGCATCTACTAGTCTTTCTACCGCTAGTGGTTGCATCTACTAGTCTTTCTACCGCTAGTTGTTGCATCTACTAGTCTTTCTACCGCTAGTTGTTGCATCTACTAGTCTTTCTACCGCTAGTTGTTGCATCTACTAGTCTTTCTACCGCTAGTTGTTGCATCTACTAGTCTTTCTACCGCTAGTTGTTGCATCTACTAGTCTTTCTACCACTAGTTGTTGCATCTACTAGTCTTTCTACCGCTAGTCGTAGCGGCTGTTTGGTGAATGTGTTGGGCAGTCGGTTTTCTTTTTTGCCCGTACTGGTAGTACTCTAACGGCTATACAGGTCTATCGGTCCGAGGATATAGAAAGTGTGTTTTGGCTTTACATTCTCCGCATAGTTGTGAAGTGAATAATGACACTGTTTCCTTTTTTGCAGTGCTTTAGAGCCTTTTCTCTGCTTTTGAATTCACCTGATCGCTGAAATCGAAAGTAACTAATTTATGGAAAATCTAGCACTGGGGTTGTTAATTCACTCTCGATGTTACTTGATACTCTTTAAGATTCTAGTTGAAGATATAGCATAGTCTGATTCATTTTTAAATTAAAGTTTACTCCTAATGATTCGTTTGTAGAGTTTTTCAAATGTGGAATACTTTTAATAGATATATTATTAACTTAAAAAGAGATTCGTTAAAGTTATAGAAATGTTACTTTTAATAATTTGTTTAATGTGACTTTTTTCCACTTTTCTTTCTGACTGCTTCTTCGAGTCCTTTGTATTCAATTTCCCTTTGATATCTTCGATATAGCCTTTGGTTACGAAGCTGAGTGTCACCCCCTAGGAAGTTTTCTTACTAGGCTGTAGAAAAAAAGATACCTATTTTCTGAATGACTGTATCTAGTATCTACATTACCAATAAGTGTCTGCTCTGGTTACTAGGGTTAGTTTCGAGTTATCGGACAATTTCACATCTTCGATCGTATAAATAATTATGTAACAGGTATAATTTATATTAATATCCATCATACCGGCAGGTTTCATTTTATCAATTAAATGTAAAAAAATATATTGTTTTTTTTCACACGTGATTGTGAACATGGAATCGTTCTATAACTTGTAAGTTACCCCAATGTATATTTTCATATTCATATTTCAATGAATTCATTTTCAAAGTCACTCTAGAAATAACTTTGATTGGTATTTAATTTTTCAATTGAATTATAGAATAAATTGTTTAATAATAAGCACAACCGAACGTATTAATCTTTTTGTGAAAGTTCGTCACGACAGTTCTAAATAAAGTTGGTGCTTTCAAACGCATGATCATAATTTAAACTGTACGTCGATGAGTCTAACTTTTATGTAATTTAATTGTATTATTTTTTCCCCTTGAGGATAATCATAAAATAGAGTACATCAACTTATATCCTCCTGTTATTTATTTCTTCATGGATTTCTTGCTGTTGAGGACTTGGAAAGAAGGAGATGATTGGATGACGAAAATTGCTCTTGCAGAACTGTTCACAGATCTATCTGTTCAGTCACAGGAAATGCGATTACTAATAACTCCATGAATGTATCTACTAATTGAAATACATGAAAAAACTCAGGGTCATCAATAGGCTTATGAATTCATTCATAAAGAAATGTAGGTTAAGTTATGAATTATAGGTGGGTTTCACATCTTCGGTCATATAAGAAAAGAGATTAAATGATTGATTTTATTGATTATTGATTTATTTATTTTAGTTGGTATCCATGATACTTGCAGGTATCGTAGATACCAAATAAAATGATAACTATTATATTTTTTTCTTATATGACCGCAGATGTGAAATTGACCGGTAATTCGTAACTAACCCTCGGTACATAACAGCAGGCTGTTAAACTCTTTCGTTCCAAATGGGTCATATTTGTCCCACAATGATTTCAATCGATGAAGTCTATTTTCTCCTATTAAAGTGATTTGGAATGAGAGAAATCAAGTTTGCACTAAATGTTCTGATTAACCACATCTTGGTGTTTTTAGCTATCTAACGAATTTGGTTAATGTCATGTGAAGAGTAAAAATGTGCAAAAAATATCAAATATTGACATGCAAAAGTAGAAGCGAAAGAGTTAAAGCAATAAAGATGACTTTAGTGTTCCAATTGATACGCTATGATATAACAGCTATATCATATAACTACAGTCAATGAGAGGAGTGTTAGTCAGTCACAGTGAGAGTATTAGCAAGTTAGTAACCGGTGGTTATAGTTTTTGTCTGGTGGTTATTGCGACTAACCAATTACTCTGTTTGGTAATAACTTTCAAAAGTGATTAAAAAATCACTTGCAATCAACTCATTGCATGTCCTGGACACTAAATAACATTGCGTCACATTAAATGACATGAATGTGATTGTACTAATGCTAATGTAGTTAAACATGATAATATCTTCATGTTAGATGATACCTATAGTTAAACATGCTAATATCTAGCAGATATATATTAGCACTATACCTATAGTTAAACATGATGATATCTAGCAGGTATATATTAGCACTATACCTATAGTTAAACATGCTAATATCTAGAAGATGTATATTAACACTATACCTATAGTTAAACATGCTATTATCTAGAAGATGTATATTAGCACTGCACCTATAGTTAAACATGATGATATCTAGAAGATGTATATTAACACTATACCTATAGTTAAACATGCTAATATCTAGAAGATGTTTATTAGCACTGCACCTATAGTTAAACATGATGATATCTAGCAGGTATATATTAGCACTATACCTATAGTTAAACATGCTAATATCTAGAAGATGTATATTAGCACTATACCTATAGTTAAACATGCTAATATCAAGAAGATGTATATTAGCACTATACCTATAGGTAAACATGCTAATATATAGAAGATATATATTAGCACTATACCTATAGTTAAACATGCTAATATCAAGATGTATATTAGCACTATACCTATAGTTAAACATGCTAATACTAGAAGATATATATTAACACTATACCTATAGTTAAACATGCTAATATCTAGCAGATATATATTAGCACTATACCTATAGTTAAACTTGATGATATCTATATGTTAGAATAGTAACAGTTAGATGATACCTCTAGTTAAACATACTTATATCTATGAGGTAGATATTAGCATGATACCTGTAGACATGATATATTAGATAGATATTACCATGATAAAAACAGTTATCACGGTAATATCTATCTTTATTAGTATCTATGAGGTAGATAGCATGATACCTGTAAACATGATATATTAGATAATATTACCTGCATCCATGATACCATCAAGTATCGTGGATACCAATATTAAAGATTAATGATAATTTATCATATTTTTTCTTACTTGATCGAAATTATTTAACCGGACGGTAACTCGTGACTTACCCTATATTCAATCATAACTGTACACTATTACCAATAGTTCCCATTGGATTAATTAATTAATCTGTAGTATATGCGACTGATTAATTCACACTGGAAAATAGTTTTTGTTATTATTTTAACTTCCTATTTCACATTACATTAGTGGGCCTTGTGAAGGTGATTCACCTGACCAGCGTTATGTTTTAGTGGTGATTGTGTTATGTTGTAGGTATATATGGAAAGGTAGAAAAAAATATTATATGAAGGTTATTTCGTGAAAATTTAAATAATACTATGGTGACGATGTAAGTGGTATAATGATAAAGTTATAATACAAAATACCTGTAATTTCTATCTTAAATAATGACATTGAGTATTTATAAATTAAATCATATTTCACGAGTCATTTCTCTATTATCATACCTTTCAATGGATCTTTTATTTTTGCAATGGTACTTACTTCTCAATATTTTTACTTCTACTCATATAATGTAACACTGAACTATACTCTTTCATTTGAGGTATAATAATAATAGCTTATTCATAGTAGTTATTTCTGTACAGTCCTGTACAGTAACTATAACAACTGGATACCACACATGACGTATCCTTGATGTCTTTAATCACCGTATATACTATACATCTAAGCACCATATCCACTATACCTCTCTAACCACCGTATCCACTATACCTCTCTAACCACCGTATCCACTATACCTCTCTAACCACCGTATCCACTATACCTCTCTAACCACCGTATCCACTATATCTCTCTAACCACCGTATCCACTATATCTCTCTAACCACCGTATCCACTATATCTCTCTAACCACCGTATCCACTATACCTCTCTAACCACCGTATCCACTATACCTCTCTAACCACCGTATCCACTATACCTCTCTAACCACCGTATCCACTATACCTCTCTAACCACCGTATCCACTATACCTCTCTAACCACCGTATCCACTATACCTCTCTAACCACCGTATCCACTATACCTCTCTAACCACCGTATCCACTATACCTCTCTAACCACCGTATCCACTATACCTCTCTAACCACCGTATCCACTATACCTCTCTAACCACCGTATCCACTATACCTCTCTAACCACCGTATCCACTATACCTCTCTAACCACCGTATCCACTATACCTCTCTAACCACCGTATCCACTATACCTCTCTAACCACCGTATCCACTATACCTCTCTAACCACCGTATCCACTATACCTCTCTAACCACCGTATCCACTATACCTCTCTAACCACCGTATCCACTATACCTCTCTAACCACCGTATCCACTATACCTCTCTAACCACCGTATCCACTATACCTCTCTAACCACCGTATCCACTATACCTCTCTAACCACCGTATCCACTATACCTCTCTAACCACCGTATCCACTATACCTCTCTAACCACCGTATTTTTTAATAAAAGGAAATTTAATAATGGTATTTATAATATTTCTATAACTTGCTAAGTTACTTATATGAATGTACGAAATAATAAGGTAGGTATAACTGTCACTTAAAGTACTATAAAATATGATAAAAAAGCGCGTTATTTCTCAACTTCACTCACATAGATATCTGTACCTACATGCAAACTAATACACAAAGCATAAATAATAATTAATTATCAAACTAAACACAATATAAAAATAAATTATCTCATTTCCTGATTCTTATTTTTTTGTTTGATATGAATAAATGAAGTATATATATATAGTTTAGAATAGTTACACCTTTTTCAAATTTCTATTTAATTTTCTTAATCAAAGGAAATGTGGCGGAAATGGTTAACAAAATCAAAATACCGAAAACCTTAACAAAAATATATTATTAAGTGTTGATTGTAAATTGTAATACCTCTGAACATATCAACGTTTGACTAGATAGTACGTAGACTAATAAAATATTTGCTAAGCCATATAATTTAAAGAGTTCGTTGTAGCGAGCTACAGTCCGGTAGAACGGACAATTTTTCTTTGTAGGGGGTGGGGTGTCCGTTCAAAGATCGTTCGGTGTAAGGGCCGTACCTGTAGCTCGTAACCACAGTATTCACTATAGCATCGCATCGGCAGAGGTCAACTGCTTGCTCATTGCTAGTGCGGACACTGTCGCGGTTGGTTGTGTGCTAGCAGTAGCTCCTGTGATGTGATACCACTGACATTGCTCAGAATGAACTAACGTGACTGTGATGATATAGAGACTATCATAGGGAAACCAGTGTTGTTGTTAGATTTTATAAATATATATTGGCTCATAAAAAATGCTTGTATTTCATAGCTAAACCAAATGAAGCACTTAAAAGTAGCAATATTTTTTAATTGATAATATACTTCTTTTTCATGGCATATCTCATTCCTCACATGGCATATCTCATGCCTCACAATATCTCATGCTTCACATGGCATATCTCATGCCTCACAATATCTCATGCTTCACATGGCATATCTCATGCCTCACAATATCTCATGCCTCACATGGCATATTTCATGCCTCACAATATCTCATTCCTCACATGGTATATTTCATGCCTCACATGGTATATTTTATGCCTCACATGGTATATTTTATGCCTCACATGGTATATTTTATGCCTCACATGGTATATTTTATGCCTCACATGGTATATTTCATGCCTCACATGGCATATTTCATGCCTCACATGGCGTATTTCATTCCTCACATGGCGTATCTCATTCCTCACATGGCGTATCTCATTCCTCACATGGCGTATCTCATTCCTCACATGGCGTATCTCATTCCTCACATGGCGTATCTCATTCCTCACATGGCGTATCTCATTCCTCACATGGCGTATCTCATTCCTCACCTATCACATTCTTTTTCTTTTAAATCTAGCAGTATGTTCTAAATATAAAGTAGTTCATCACCTCCGTAATAGTGTTTCGTGACCAATAAACACAAGCAAGTGCTGGTTATTAATTTGCTGGTGGTGGAACACGTTGCTTGGTGCTAGATTTATGCTGGATACTATAATTTAACTCTATATGGAGCACATTGAAATAATGATACTAATATTGTATTACATTATGTTTATCTGATATATTGCATTGATTGAAATAATATTTCACAGCTGTAGGAAATCTCGTAACTTTTTTACTGTTGGTTATTTTTTTCTAATATTTCATTAGTGAAAATGTTCACAACGTATTTAGTCACTTTGAGAAAATGTTCACAACGTATTTCGTCACTTTGAGAAAATGTTCACAACGTATTTCGTCACTTTGTGAAAATGTTCACAACGTATTTAGTCACTTTGAGAAAATGTTCACAACGTATTTAGTCACTTTGAGAAAATGTTCACAACGTATTTAGTCACTTTGAGAAAATGTTCACAACGTATTTCGTCACTTTGAGAAAATGTTCACAACGTATTTCGTCACTTTGTGAAAATGTTCACAACGTATTTAGTCACTTTGAGAAAATGTTCACAACGTATTTAGTCACTTTGAGAAAATGTTCACAACGTATTTAGTCACTTTGAGAAAATGTTCACAACGTATTTCGTCACTTTGAGAAAATGTTCACAACGTATTTCGTCACTTTGTGAAAATGTTCACAACGTATTTAGTCACTTTGAGAAAATGTTCACAACGTATTTAGTCACTTCGAGAAAATGTTCACAACGTATTTAGTCACTTTGAGAAAATGTTCACAACGTATTTCGTCACTTTGGAAAAATGTTCACAACGTATTTCGTCACTTTGGAAAAATGTTCACAACGTATTTAGTCACTTTGGAAAAATGTTCACAACGTATTTAGTCACTTTGGAAAAATGTTCACAATATTGTTCATCTCTATTTTCAATTCCTAATTACCAAATAACTAATATTCCAAAGAGAATACACAGTAACAATACTAATGGCAGTTCTGACTAGTAAGTATGGGTATCTTTAATTTGCTAGTTTTAACCAGTTCTCTATGCTAATCATTATGCATCTCATCCAAGCATCTTAACTGTAACAAACCTCCTTTAATATACAACTCTAAAAGATACCATCAACGTTAGGAATAATTCTAACATAAGTGGTTTCTTTTGTTAGGGCCAGTTACGAATTATCGGTCGGTTGCACATCTTCGGCAACATAAGAAAAATGTTATTATTTATGTTACGAATTAACGTAAAAATCCAATAATTGTTATTATAGGTTTTTTCTTATATGACCGAAGATGTGAAGCTGACTGATAATTCGTAACTTACCCTACCTAATACTATAAATTCAAAACTATTGAAACCTAATTTACATGCCGTTTCAAGTTATTATTTTATCCTTCACTATCTGTAGGATAAATGTTGAGAAATATCCCCAGTCTGTTTTTCCGAGGATAAATAAATCAAATGACAGGCCATTATAGAAATAGGAGCAGCACCATTTCGAAATGTCCATTCAAGGCTACGCCGTTGCATCTCCATCACGCAAACAGTACTCGTGTCCTAACCTATCATTTAACCTATGGGAGACGGTTCGGCACAACTGTTGCATCCACACAGTGTTATTTTGTCATATGCTTGACATTGAAAAAAATTATAGTCTGAAAATATTGTTAGATGTATAGTTGAAAACAGTGTATCGGTAATAATTTTTTTAATAATCTCGCTTTTCCAAAAAGAAACTTTACTGCTAATTGTTATTCTTGTAGATATTATAAAATTGGTATGAGTACATGACAAAGTTTTCGAACTTGAAGATAATAGGAAATTTAAATTTAATTTTTTTGAATACTTAATCAAGTTTTTAATTTTTCAAAATTGCTTAGAATACTGATTTATGATATTAGCAGTGACTCTTTTCTCTGATAGTACAATAATAAATATGGCAAGGTTGAAACACAGCGTTGCTAGGTGATTACTTATCCCAAGCAATTTGCTAGGGTGGGGATGTAACCAAACCACCCCAAGCAAAATATGGATCATAATTTTCTCGACATTATTTATATGAACCACTCTCCGAAGGCCATTTTTTTCGAAATAAGTAACTTCATTTTGCGCATCTTCATCAGATGCCCCATTTCTTTTTTGCTAAAATGAACATATTTTACTGCAGTCAAATTATGCATGGTTAGTGTCTGCATTGAAGCATGTTATTAAACTAATTTGAAGCGACCTTGCTGATGATAAAAAAAAGTTGTATTTGTGTGCATTTCTCAGTGTCTTACTGAATTAAAAAAAAATTTATTTTGGCTGTAGGTGAGTGCGTGTTCTATTTAATTAGCTATCGGTAGCATTTTCATGGAAACTAGTACCAGATACCGATATTCTAATATTGTAACCGATAGTAGCTATTGTTAGTTTGTAACCGATATTACCGATTATGATATTGCTTCGCCCATTTATGTTGAAATTACCAATATTTTATTACAATCTGAATATATATGAAGGAAAAAAAATATTTATATCCTTTATATTTTTTTGTATTTAGTGAAGTTCATATAATTTAAATAAAGTCATATTATTAACAATCTCTCTTTACTGTGCACACAGTGTTTTATCATTAACTTTTAGCTTAATTTTTATCCTCTACAATAATGTATCGTTCTAGATCTGTGCTACCGTGCATATTCATTTCAATAACGGCCTTGCATAGACCTCCCTCACATTCCTTAGTTTTTTCACACAAGTCAAGAGATCAGAGTATGTGTTTGATATCACTCACTGCCCATGATACAGTGGTGATATTAGCAGGCCTTGCTCTATCGGCCTTGTGTTCGCGGGGTGACTAATATTACAGCTCATTACATTGCTCTCTGTTAATCATTGTAATTAATAGGTGCTTTACTTGGTTACGTTAAGAGTTAGCGAACGGCTATACGTTTTCGCTCATGTATTCTTTAAATGGTTCCACATGTTTGATCATAAAATTTGATAATATATATTAATTATAATCAAAATAAAGATTTGAATTTGTATTACTTTTTTTCGGACATGTGGAATTGTCCGATAATTCTAATCTTGCCCTTTATCTATGTTATTTTGTTTCATTCTGCATTACTATAGTATGTCGTGAATTTACATTAAATGAAAATTGTATCATACGAAAAATAATTTTGTTCATGTAAAGGACAGATCAATTTTTCTATTTATTTTTATTATTTCTGTTCAAGTTCACCAAGCTACTTTAATAGTACTTTTCACATTCTTTTAGCTGTTATTTGATATTAGGTGCATCTCCTCTTCATTTTCCAAGGTATAATTTGTTTCCACTTTTTCACTATCCTCATCACGTTTGTTGCTCTCCTATCTGACCCCTGTGGATCGCCTTGAACCAAGGGGTCCCATCTTGTCACGCTTTGACGCTTGTTTAACCTGCTACGCTTTACCACATATGTCTTAATAAATTATTAGTCTATCTTAAGTGATATAGTGATTAGTTATCATGCAATGTTGAATTTCTGTAAAAAATTGCAATTTTTTATCTGTAATTTCTACTAATTTTTTGCAATTTTGTATTGTTGCAAATTTTTTACTTTCAAATGCCTTATTTGTCTTTATTTCCTTTTCTTGAATTTCATAAATGCATTTAAACGAAAAAGTCAGCTAACACAAAATAGATTTTTTGATGTTTTTCACAGTGAGTGTTCATCTCTAGTGGAATATTATTTGTCTTGCAGAAACGAATTACTTTGCTATTCACGACTTTTATATAAATATGAAAGTTATTCCATAACCTTTTCACAATTCTAAAATGAATGAACAAAATCACGCATATCACCATTTTAATGTTAAAATGCTATCGGAAAATTAAAATATATTTTAAACGTCCACAGTCTATATTATAAACTTTTCCATATTACTATGATGTATATGCAAAAATATGACTATACATTATATGGCTTCTACCATATATATAGTTTACATGTTCAATAACGTTCTACACAAGGTATTAAATAGCAATTAGTTCTATCGCGTTCACGGAAAGAACGTGGGAACAGTCGGGTTAATTTGGCCTTGACTGTGAAATTGATCTGTGTCTATAGTTTATTTACTTGAAACTTTATACTGCGTGCTCCAATGCATGTCCATATAATAAATAAAAGATACGAAATAAAACATATTTTGTGATCGAATGCTCTTTTTAGTTTCAGTATGTAATAATTATTTTACTGTTTCAATGTAAAATTTTAAGAATACCATATAGATTTTTATCATCAATTTCTTTTCCAATCATGCACAATTTCAAGGTCTCGATTCGTTCACATAAACATAGAAAATAATTAGAAATTTACCATTATCGATATTTCATAATTTTTACATTTAATAATTGAATATATTTATTATGGAGGGAAATTAATATTCGTACAGATTATAATGTATTTTTTTGTGTGATAAAGAATTAACTAAAGCAATTTTTTGTGTAAATTAAATGTATAAAGATGCATATTAAATTATACAAATAAATTTGATTAATTTTAATTTTAGCAGAAATGAGATCATTTTTTTTTTTCATGTTGACTGATGAAAAACGTATTCGTTGCAAAATTTGAGTTCAACAATTACCAGTCTATTCTGTACGTCTCAATCAATGGTTTGCACACATTGAGTGGTATTATGTCCCATTCTTTTTGACATGTTGTCTTCAATGTTCTTGATTGTTGTTGGTGCTGTACTCCCACTTTGATATTTTAAATATCGCCTTATATTTTCGACTGTCTGGAAGTCCTGGGACTGACTTGGCCATTGCCAGACATCTACAAGAAAATGGTTTGCTGGGAATAACGGTGATGTATGGCTATTGCCAAGTCAGTGCGCAGACTTGAACCCAATGGAGAATTAATGGTGAAATTCATATCAAGAACATGAGATAATTTGTCAAGATTGGCACAAAAAATTATTCCACTAATAGGAATAAACTTGTATCTCGAAATACTGAATTAAAACTGTTTTTATTTGTTAAAAATATTCATTAGAGGTAAAATGTAAAAAATGCATAAATTTCAGTTAATTATTATCAAGGTAATTATTAGCAACTGTTTAATATTATATATCATTATATAAATAATGTACAAAATATTTGGTTTAGCTAAGTCTCTTATATACATGGAAATTCATTTCACCCCTCTGTAAGTAATATTATTTTATATTTCATTACGTTCAATTCCTTCGTTTCAGTATAATGATCCATTTCTCTTTTTTTTATTCAATCAAGAAATGTTATTTCAGTATTCCATTCATTCCTAATTGAATTTCTTATATATATATATATTCTATATGATTTATTACTTTCTTGAAATAATTTCCTGAAGTTTGATCCAGTTTAGATAGCTGTACTATCATCCAATCTATTTCAGTCTCTTATTACACGATGGTACTTATCTTAATTAAAAAGTAAATCAATTGCAGCGGAACTAATTCTCTTGTAGACTTTAAAACAATAGTCGTAGATTTTTTAACTAACTAATTTTTTATTATTGATCAGGGTTAAAAGGTTTAGGCCGCACCACTTTATGCTAACATTAAAGTTGTTCCTTAAAAGGCTTTAACTTCGAACTGAATATTATTGCTCAAAATACATAGCGTCATAGCGCTACGTAGTGTTTTTTCATGTACCCGGAAGGTTCTTGGTGGAAATTATCCAGATTTGCTTGACCCTCCTAACCTATGGACCCTGGTGCTGGAATGTGGTCCTCTGGTAGCAGCGTACTGCTAGTGTGCACTGTACTGGTGTACTAGTTGTGTGTATTGGTGCACTAGATGTTTGTACTGCTAGTGTACTGATATTCTAGTTTCGTGTATTGGTGTACTAGTTGTTTGTATCGGTGTACTATATGTATGTACTGCTATTGTACTGGAACACTAGATGTGTGTACTGCTGAAAACTGCATAGTGCAAAGAATTTATTGGGATTTTGACTTTGTAATGTACTGGTGTACTAACAATTTACTGGTGCACTAACAATTTACTAGTGTACTAACTATGTACTGATGTATTGTCTGGTCACTATGTATTACTATGAGTGCTCCTATCAATCTTATAATTTAACTAGTGTCACCTACAGTGTTACAACTGCCTTTATTTTATACACAAAACACTAATTTGCTGCAAAATGTTAGAATAATCAGTCTTTCTAGTGGCTACATTCAAATTAAAAAAATAATCAAATGTCCTATTTCATTTAAAATCGATTAAATCAGCTGGTGATAATTTTCGTAGAATAGATTCGCTCTAATATGAATAGTTCGATAATATAAGCTATTTTCTATGAATAATAAATCTTTGACAATCGTAATAGGCTCAGTTTTTTTATCTCCAGTTGCTAACTATATGCATATTATATTGAAAGGTTAGCAGGCTGCCCTTTAATTTCAGTAGGTAAAAAAGGCTTTGGTTTGCAGCTAGGAAGTCCTTTGTACGTCCTTGCGTAGCTATGCTATAGTGGGGTGGTATAGTCTCCTTCGTAACGAATAACTGTTCTTCTAGTACTGTAGATAAGGCGTATCTGATGGATAAGGTTTATTATCTTCGTAAAAGGATGGGAGATGAATTTTCGGTTATAATATAGTCGATAGGGATTTCTCTGTATAGTTATCATCTTATTAATTTACACTAGAGGAAAAGAGTATATATATACAATATTCATATAAATGCTATATGTATTATAATAGCTATTGCATTAATATAATACTTGTTTGTAATATCAGAAAGAAGAGTCATCATAAATCACAGTGTTTAATTTTCTGTTATTTTCGAGTCTTACAAATTTGTCGTCGTGTAGTAGCTACCTAACTAATTTTTTAAATATCTACATTACAATTAGTAGTATAAAGTTACTTATGGAAATGTGAAATTAGTAAATTGTGAAAAATTACATGGTACAATATTCGGTGAAGAATTTACTGGTTTTATAGAATTAAAATGATTGGAAGATATTTTTAGATCAATTAGCTCATTCTATCTCGTATTATATATGAAATTAAGTACCGTTAGTCAATTTTTCAGTGTTGAAAAGTCCACTACATTCGATGTTGCGTCTGTTCTGATAAGTTTGTTGACTCCAGCATAGGTTTCCCTAATGCCTACCGTGAGAAAGTCAACTTACGTGTTTTCTCTGCAAGCAATAATTGATTTACATGTCTAATGGTCAGGTGTGTTTGTGTGTGACTCTCTACCTACCAAACTTACGTGAATTGGAGTTTGAACATTTTCTTCGGGTGATTTCAACTCCAAGCAACTAGTGATCTTTTAGATATATCTTACGTTTAAAATATTACTCCTCTTGTTCTGATGATTTCATTATATTCGAAAGCTTGAAACTAAAAAAAAAGCCTTCCACGTTCAGTTCAAATAACTATTATTGTAGTTATTTTTGTGATCTTTATTGAGGTAATTTTGCCAGTTAATGGAAATATTGGAAACTGATCTTCAGAAGCAGGCATCATGAATACAAATAAAATAATTCTATATCATCATGGCTTGATAAAATTTCGAAGTGTAAGTTACCAATTATCGCTTGACTCCACATCTTCGGTCATTTAAGAAAAAAATGATATGGTAATAATTATTGTTCTATTTTTATTTTAATCGGTATCCATGATTCCTTCAGGTAACATGAATACTAATTAAAATAAGATAATATTATATCGTTTTATCTTATAGGACCGTAGTTTACCGAAGATTTGGAACAGACCGCTAATTCATAACTTCTATCCCTGACATTTTGAGTACAGGTTGAAGTACTTTAACTCTTTTCGTTGGCATGACCCTTCACCGTTATTAGCGCTGTGAACCATTGTCATCCTTTCAATTCATTATGCACGCCCAACAGGTTCTAGATGCCAATGAACTTGATATTGGGATGATAGGCCCCCACAGGATAGTAATTATGATGCCCTGTCCTGACTTTGCGGTGTGCATACCCGTTACCAGGACCTGCCCCCTGTAGAGCGGTCAGAGGCACTTGCGGGGGGGAGTTCCAAGTTATTGAACGGGTCATATTTTCCATCATATAAAAAAATTACATCGTTTTAATAAGTGTTCCATGATACCTGAAATTATCATGGATACCAATTTTAATTAAACGAGAATATCCAGGATACCAGCTGGTATCATGGATACAAATTAAAATACAGTTGAAACATATGTATTTTCTTATATGATCGGAAATGCGGAGCCGATTGATAATTCGGAACTTCCCCCCACCCCCTTGGGGGGTGCGGTCAAATGCATTGGTCTTTTGAACTCTATAAATTATGTCTGTATGAAAATGTTTTGACTGTCAACTGATCATTACTAGCGACTAACCTTGGTGTGTAAATGACATTAATCTGTCGAGGTTGGTTTCTTTTTTAATCTATTTTTGTAAGGTTTAGTGCATTGTTGTGCAAATGTGTTTACAGTACGTTGCTTCATTCCACTGACCTCTCCTTTCTTAGTTAGCTCTATGTTAATTCACAGCATTCCTCCTTGCTGTTGAATATATTAATAGTCCTCCTTTGCGATGCTATCTAATGAGACAACTGTAAAAAATACAATTAACAACCATACACCGGTTTGTAGTTGCCGTACTTGGTGCATTCTTTTATCCTGTCAGGACAGGGCATTAGGATAACGGCCGAGTTATCGAACGGTTTCACGTTTTTTGGTCATGTAAGAAAAACATTCATTTGATTTGTTATTGAATCTTTACTTTCAGTAACCAATAAAAGGTAAATTATAGTTATATAATTTATTATTTCATAGAGAATGTAAAATCTAAAAAAGAAGGTACTGGCTATATTTAAACCCACAAATCCAAATAAAAGTTCAGTAAGTTTTTTTTTTACTTGATCGTAATCGTGGAACTGTCCGATAACTCAAACTTGAATCCTGTCCTAGCAGGATAAAAGAATGCAACCTAACTATACGGCAACTACAAACCGGTGGTTGTAAAACATATTTCTTACAGTTGTCTCATTAGGTAGTAATACGATAGCATTTTCTAGCAGCATGCATTTGTTACTGTGGAATGTTCTACAGGTCCCTATGCATTCTTTGCTGACTTTAATAAGCTACAATGTAACGTTAATCTTATTCTTATCTTCCATGTTGAGTGATGACTACATTTATCCATCATCAGATGGAATATATCAGTGAAGATTAACTGGCTTATTTATTCACAAGCTAGGTTTGCTATGTTGAAGTGAATGATTATACCTTGGTGAATTGTATTTAATTTTGTATGTAGTATAGTCTCAGCTTTTCTAATCAATTGAAAATATCAGTAGGGTTGTGACAATATGAGTTTAAAATCATAGATCCCAAAAAATTATAGACGAAGCTACCTGAAATGGTGTTTAATACTATATACCGCTGGTTTAGAACGATTCAATACTGTTTAATTCTCACAGTCTATAATGTTTTCTAGATTTATGATTTTGAACGCATTTTGTCACAATCCTAATCATTATACACATTCTAGGCTTAGACTGTTTCATTTCTAGCTTCACTTCCTCACTCTATGTTCATAACTAATTACTCCTTGTACGTACGTCTCACGCATCTCTCGGAGCAAAAAGTGAAAGCACATTCTCGGCAAATCATCCAGCAATGTCCCTTATAAGCGATGTGTTTGTCCCTATAAGCGTCACTAATTAGACCTGTACCCTCCCGTATGCGTTACCCAATGTCACTGTTGTCGTATCGATGGGAGTAGTCGGGGAATGTATCTCAACCTTGCCTACCGAGTGTACGGTTAACTCAGATACCAGTTAGGGTTAGTTCCGAGTTATCATACGATCCAATATTTTCGAACATGTAAAGGGTATGAATATATATTATTTAACTTTAATTTGTTTGGTATCCATGACAACAGCAGGTATCATGGATACGAAGCGAAATAAAAGTTAAATCTACAACATTTCTTGTGTGATCGAAAAATGTGGAACGTCCGGTTTCTCGAAAACTTACGGTTCTGTTATTTTAATAAAAACAATCCTACTTTGATATTCCATTCAAGATATTCTAGGGTAAACTCTTCATTATCGGTCAGTACTACATCTCCGGTCAAATAAGAAAAAACAATATAATTTTTTTTATTATTACACAGTGTATTATTACACAGTGTATTATTACACAGTGTATTATTACACAGTGTAATAATATCAATTTTTATATTGTTTTTCTTTTATGCACGGAGATGTAGTACTGACCGATAATTAAGAACTTTACCCAATGGCAAATTGATATATGGTAAATGATCTATCTACAACTTAACTTACAATCTTTACTCTAACGAGTCTATTAGCAATTACTATTAATAATTCTTATTGAAATTTCAAATACTATAAATATTGACTGGTATCAAACTGTATGCTCTGCTTAGATTATACTTTTATATCTAATATATAACTAGCAGTGTACTTTGGTGGTTATATACAAAATTATATATTAATATTACCAAGAAGTTATTTAAACTCGTTGAAGGTTTTTTCGTTTAAATCTTATATTAAACGTATATCATGTTTAAGTCACATATATTATGTTAAATCACGTACTATGTTACATCATATATTTAAAATATATATATTAATAATATATGCTTTACATTTTGTAAATTCGCCACACCCGGTAATTCCACTCTAACCTATAAACATGCATGCACTAGATACTTGTTTTGTATTTTATCTATTTATCATGCATTCAGTTCTTTTCAGTCTATAGATATTTTATTTTCTTATTTTATTCTCCAACTCCGTCATCTCATTTCCTCATTTCGGTGCGCAGTGAATATACGTTAGCTACAGTAATGGTACACTGTAAAGACTCCTCTATCCTCTGAATTACTTTTTACCGCGAAAGTAGCAAGATAAAGAAAGACAAGATGTTTCTGCCGGAAGGTATTTTCGACGTAGTGTGTTGTGGACGTAGGGACCTCAAGAAGAAGTATAAGGAGGAGCAGGATGGGCTCTCTATGGAGGATAGCGATATCATGATGATGAAAAATAATAATAACAACATGTCAGAGTATGTCACAGCTGAGGAACTCAAACAGGTGAGTTAATTAAAAAGAAAAAGAAACACAAAATAGATATTGCTTAATTGAATAATTTTTTTTTAATCGGTCCTGAAATCTGTTACTGAAGTAGGAAAATTAAGTAGTCCCCCAATATCTATGAGTATCTATGAATTTATTATTGATTTGGTTAGTGTAAACTTGTGTCTCTTTGTGATATCAGAAAATTGAATATTTTTCTTAACTTTTTTTTTGTAAATCTATCAAAGAAATAAACATTTGTTTTGAAAAATTATAGAATAAAGGAATCAATAGGAACTTAGACAAATAACTTAAAATAAACTAGTTTACACAATTGTCTTTTCAATTATTTCACCGATCTTTTTCTATGGAAACGCATAGTATGAGTTTTTATTATAAAAACTCTATCCTAAATGTTATATCGTGTTGAAACTACAATCTTTCCCTTTTGTTACTTTGAGATAGAATCGTGCCAAAAAGTTGTTATGAAGGGAAAAGTGAGAAAGAATGTATATTTCGTCACTATGTTGAAAAGAATGTATTCTGCAGAGATGCAATGTACCAAGTTACGAATTATCTGTCAGTTTCACATGTTCGGTCATATAAGAAAGAGACGGTATAATAATTATTATTTTAATTGGATACCGATTAGAATTTAAATTTAAAAATATTTCGTTTTTTTCTTATGACTGAAAATGTGAAACTGACCGATAATTCGTAACTTGCCCTAGCTATTTAATATCTAAACTCAATTACTAGATTCACTATAAACTCAGTTTCATATACCATATGTAATTAACTAATTATATCTATAGAAATGCATGGAATGCGTATCGATAGCATCATGGTATGGTAATATGCGCATCATGTATCAAACCACAGAGACGTAGTGTGTTGACTACCCAATTATTAGCATGATAGCTCAGTGTAGTTCCTCTGGATGTCGTTGACCCCTTTTCAGTACTTAGTTAAAGGTTGCTACAGAGCTTTACAATATCTGTAATTACACTCCAGTACTTTGTTGCTCTTAAGCTTGCTGCAGAGCTTTAGATTAGGTGTGATTACACAAGAATGATGCCCTCTTGTTTACCTTTGACTCACCTGAATGTCACTTGTGAAATTCATCTTATCCGATGCGCAAAAATGTAATGAATTCGGCTTAAAAAGACTGAAGGTGTACCCTCTCGGGATCGTGAATGAGGTTGCTAGGGTAAGTTGCATGTTATCGGACGGTTCCACATTTTTGATCATTTAAGAAAATGTTCTGGAATAATTATTCAAATTTTGTTTTAATTGGTATCCATGGTACCTGCAGGTATCATGGATACATACCAATTACATGATAATTAGCTGATAATTTTTTGTAATATGATAGAAAAGGTGGAATCGTGCGATATTCAAATTTATTTTAAATGTGCATTCGAATATTAATTATAGAAATAATGGAGAAAGTTGTAATTAATTTTTCCAACTAAATAGGACTGCAGATACTTAGATCTAAAATAGCAAAATATATAGAGATCTTAGATATGAAACAAAAATTAGGATAATACTAAATCAAAATGATGATGACGATACAAAGCTACTTATTATAATATGTTCACATTATAATATATTTAATTACTATTAGAATTAGTTCAAATGTAAAGAATTGTAGAGGTGCAGTTGTAACCTTTCTCTTCGCATATGCCCTGTGTACCCTAAGCCTCTAATTTGTTAGCGGTGTTTTATTTCGCCTTGAAAATGTTTGGCTGCGGGCATGTCAAAGAGTACGTAGAGAAGAAACGCCTCAAGACCCGTTAAACAGAGGTTGCTTTGTTGACCAGTTTACCGTATACTATGACCGGTCAAGTACCGATATTAGCGGAGATAGGACCCGTTAAACTGAAGCTTTTTTGTTGACCACTATACCATACACTGTGGGCGGTCAGTTACCGATGTTAGTTGCTTTGTTGACCACTATACCATACACTGTGGGCGGTCAGTTACCGATGTTAGTTGCTTTGTTGACCACTATACCATACACTGTTGACGGTCAGGTACCGATGTTAGTTGCTTTGTTGACCACTATACCATACACTGTGGACGGTCAGTTACCGATGTTAGTTGCTTTGTTGACCACTATACCATACACTGTGGACGGTCATTTACCGATAAAAGCAACGGAAGGTCAAGTACCGATATTAGCAGAGATACGGAGTGTTCATAGATATAGTATTGAATGAGTTAGTGTAAACTGGTGAACTTCCGTTATAGGAGAAAGTTGCACAATTTTCTTCAATTTATCAAAGAAATAATCTTTCAGTTTAAATTTTTTTTTTTTTGTAAATTTATCAAATAAATTAACTTTTTATTTAAAAAGTTTATAAAATAGAAGAATCAATATGAACTTTCACAGCACGATAGGAAATAGATTTCGTGTTTCCCCGATAATGTTAAATTAATGCAATTAAATCCTAGTGTAAAAATTAAGTTCTTCAACCTGGCCGTTCTTTTTGAAATACAACTGAAAATTAATTCACCTGTTTAATATACATTTTACACATTTCTTCAAAATACACTGGTTCTTCCCTATAGGGTAAACTATTCTTTCCATTTTCTAATTCAAGATGTGGTTAATTCGAGAGAGAAATACAAAAGAATATACAATTCTTACTCTGCTTGGGTCACTAAACTGAAACTGTCTCACTCTTTTTTCCGGTTTGCATCAAAACACAAATTTGATGTAAAAAAGCATGCAAAATAATATGGAAAAAGTATGAGGTTCTTTTTCACACAACAACTGGCCAGACAAAGAAATGATAATTATAGTGTCAGTGTCAGTAGAGTTAGTGGAGGTGTCAACAAAAAGTCAAAACCTTACCTCGCAACCGTACCATCTTGCTCTATTTAAATTTAGAAAATACTAAATAGTGAAATAAAATTTAAACTGTCTAATTGTATAAAATCAATTGGTGTCATGTAGATCTATTAAAAAGTTGTTTTCATAAAACCTAGGGTAAGTTATGAATTATCGGTCAGTGCTACATCTTCGGTCATATAAGAAAAAACTGTATAAAAATTGTTGTTATTACACAGTGCTATTTAATAATAATTTTTATAGCTATTGTTTTTTCTTATGTGACCGAAAAAGTAGTACTGACCGATAATTCGTAACTTAACCTGTACCTAACCTACCGGTTTTCATACATTAGTGTAAAATGATATTAATGAAGAATGTGTTAAATGAGACTAGATTTAAAAAGTAAAACCATAAAAAAAAACTAGTGGACATAGGATTGCATAAAATTTCCGTTATTTCAAATATGAAAAAATCCATTTTATTAATCTAAGATATATAGTTAATACTGACAAAGAATATTACTTCCATCTTTTCAATGTCAAATAAGTTTATCTTAGTGTCTTTGTGTTCTTTTTCCCTTTTGCCCCGTGGGTTTATACCTATAATTTATTCTGAATAGACAGTAACCCCTAAGGCTGTACCCGGAAGCTGTCTTTGATGCTACAGTTTGCAACTCTTTACTAGTCTAGTGCCTATCCAGTGTTCTTCCTTCTTGCAGAGTCTTTAGTTATTTATGATCGCATTCTTACATGCATGGTTTGAAACTAGAACTTCCAAGCAGTCAATTTGACTGGTTCTTGCTTTTCAACTATTTGTATCTCTTAAATTATTATCGGTAGATAGTTGATCGCTTAGATTGTTTATAAAGCGAGACATAACTAGTTATTCAAACTGTTTCCGTGATACCTGCAGTTTAATAAATACTAATTAAAATAGCGATAATCGTCTCTTTGCACTAAAAATGAAATATCTCATTTCAGGTAACTACCAATAATAATTTAGGAGATGCAGATGTTTGAAAAGTGAATTAAAAAAAAGTCAATTAGACTGATTGGTAGTTCCAGTGTTTCAAAATCTTTCGTTCTTCTTCTGTTTAGTTCCTAAGTAGCTGGTATTTCTTTTTCTACTGTCGGTGTATGGCCTTAGGTCGCGTACGGGTCGTTAAACTTCTTACTCAATAATTGCTCCGGATGTAAATACTAGATAATAACAGACACGCATGCTTTTATTTCTTTCATCTGGTGAAGTTATGATCGGAATATAAAGTGTTCATTATTCTATTTTTTAGAAAAGATATAAAGTCCAATGGTTCATGAAATGAGCTCTTTTTGACCTATTAATAATTAAATATTCTAATATTTAAGTACAGTAGAACTCATCTATAGAGAATACAGAGTCCTGAGTAAGGAAGCACCCCAGATAGTGAAAAAAAATCATTTAGTCTACCATAAAATGGCCCTCCGTTTTCTAAAACTAATTGCAATTTTATAAACTAAATCAGATTTGTTCACTCTACAGGCTGCTTCCTTACTCAGTACTCTACATTCACTATAGAGGAGTCCACTATAGAGGAGTTCTACTTCAGTTCACAATTATATGTAACTGTACAAGTTTAATTCCTCACCTAGGTAGGTACTTAGTTGGTTAGTCTTACCCATTGTTTAATATTCATTAGTGGGTTCATTGCGCTCAGTCCATTGCCTGCAGTAGTACCCTGTGGGCCCTATGACAGGCCCTTGTCACCCCTATGCATGTGGTCCATAGAGGTGACTACTGGGGCAATTGGCTCTAAAGGCTTGGCAAACATCTCCTGTATTTCTCTATAACATTGCAATCTTTCTCTAGAAGATAGAAGAATAGCAAGCATTGCAGTGTTCTCTTGATGATGTCAAGCAACTAGCTTCACATTTTAGTGTCTTATACTGATTTACATGAGTCATCATTTATCTAGTTTTATACCCATATCTAAAATAGATAAGGTTGATATATGCTTCCACGCTTGCTTCATTGCTTTTGGGTTTTAACATTAATCTTTTTTCTATAATGCGATTCATGTGTTGAAAATTGAACTAATATATTTTTGATCGAAAATGTGACCCCGTCCGATAGCTTAGTCAGCTTACCCTACTGCTCTAGATAAAGGAAGTCAAACTAATTTCCTATAATGTCTTTGTTATTTTTGTTATTTTTCTCTAATGCCTTTCCTATAATATATTTTTAAATTTCTCTGGTGTAGTTTGAAGGGTGACGCTGTGGTCCCTTTTGCAATCTCGAGGTGCTGCCCTACATAGCGCAATGGTTTCGAAATACTTGTTATACATTGTGCTGGGGTGGAGAGGTTTGAGAGATGGTTGCGATGGTTGGGAGGTGGTTGCAATGATTCAGAGGTGGTTGTGAACTTGCGATGGTTGGGAGGTGGTTGTAATAGTTGAGAAATGGTTGTAATAGTTGTTAGATCATTCTTATACATCTACCACAATATATTATTAGTTACAATGCTTGGCAAAAAAATCACTAAAAGTATTATTTTCAATGATGCCTATTTTTTACTATTTTGTTTTGTATTACTAAAAGTAGATAGCATTTCTTGCAATCATGAACATTGACTTGATTATGCTCATAGAAATGTTTCTGTTTCTTTGTACAACCTCTATATTTAGTTCCATTAAAGTTTTCGCTTATTTTCCATATATGACCTTAGTTGATGACATTAAACATTTTATATTTGATTTCAACAGAAATGCTACCTTTGTATATGATTATTTTCCTTAGGACTGCATAAATGACTGCTGGTAATAATTATGTTTATTAAACTAATTAAGAAATCATTAAATTAGCTCAGGTCAGATCTCTAGGTAGGTCATCGCTACTTTGTTTGTTTTTCATTAATTTTTCTATTTGGTGTTACTAAATGCGAAATGACTCTTTGTGTGTAAAATGCAATATAATGCACTCTGTGGGTGCATATAATGCACATTGGTAGAGAGAGCGTCCTAAATCAGTTTTCCGTGGTCCCCCTGAAAGAAAGCTCTATTACCCTTCACAGTGTGGTCACATGTGAAATTCTTAGGTGGTATTTTTTCTGTTCTACATAGACGTACTCTATTCAACAGCTACCGTTAGCCCTTTATGGCATATATTCAACTGTAAATATGTCGAAGGGTCCTTAAGTGGTATTGTTATTACTAGATATTAAAACTTTAATATTGTTTTTCTGTTCTATACTTACTTTCCGTTGACCTTTTATGGTCAAGTTGAATAGTTAGGAAAATATATTAAATTATATTTTAATATAATTTAATGGACCTTATTCATGCAGTTATTCTTATTAGGGTACGTTCCGAGTTATCGGTCAGTTCCACATTTTCGATCATATAAGAAAAAGTGTATGATGATTAAAATAACTAGTCCAAAATAATAATTATGTTCTTTTTCTTATGACCGATAATACCGAACCGACAGATAACTCGGGAAAAGTTACGAAAAGTTTTTTCAAGTATGTTCCCCCTTTCTGGTTTGTGATTGTTCCAAATGTTCTATAATTATCAATAAAATACCAATTTCGCTATTTACTTCATAATTATTATCAAGATCGTCATTACCATCGTTATTTTTTTGCTATTTTTTGATGGGAAATAAGTTAAAATTGTTGTGACATTTATCGTAGTGCTGGCTGGCTCTCACTTTCACCTTTTAAAAAGCGTTTAAAGAAGTAGAGCCTACAGCGTTGAATCGCACACATCAAATTAACGTCAGTTAAACCATTTGACATTCCATTGCTTGAATCCGTGACCTGATGAATTATAGTGTAAAAGTTAGAAACCTGGGGATATGACTTTAAAATCTAGTTTTAGATCTAAATACTAAAAGAGCAGTCAATTTTTATTTTTTTTCAAACATTTGTATTTCATAAATTATTACTGGTAGATAGATACTTTATTTTTTTTTTTAGATTTTTAATAGAACGTGAAAGTTATTATCATAGTTATTTGTATTGGTATCCATGATACCTGTAGTTATAGTGGATACCATTACAAATAACTAGTAGGTATCCATGATACCTGTAGTTATAGTGGATACCAATACAAATAACTAGTAGGTATCCATGATACCTACTAGTTATAGTGGATACCAATACAAATAACTAGTAGGTATCCATGATACCTACTAGTTATAGTGGATACCAATACAAATAACTAGTAGGTATCCATGATAACTACAGGTAGGATGCCAATTTAAATAACTAGTTGAGTAACTGTCTCGTTATATGAACAATCTAAAAAATTCTGCAATCTGCCAATAATAATTAATGAGATACAAATATTTGAAAAGTAGAAAGCAGTCAAATTGACTGTTTGATAGTTCCAGTGTTAAATAAAAGACATAATTAGTGCCTATAAACATTAGACTATATTTGCTTTTATTTCCCCACCCACACCATTTCTGCACCACTTTCTACCATTCGAATGCATTCAGTGACTTTATATGTTTTCGCTTCTATAAACTATGGTTATGTTCTGAAATTAAATCATATTGCAAATGAAGAATTATTTTATTTAAGTTCAATATGTCTAAGTTGAATTACTATGAAATATTAAACTCGCTGTCTACATAGATAATTAAAATGCAATCCATGCGATCAGACTAACAGTAATTTTTATGTTTTATTACCATATTTTTGTTTTATCGATATTTTATTGTTTTATTAACATTTTTATATGCTTATAAGCATTTCATATTTGTATCTGCATTTTTTTTAGAATTAAAGAAAAAAGTACAAGTCAGGGCTTCTAAGACACTTCATATCTTAGAGACTGACTACTATTTTCAATGTGCATCACTCTTCATTCACTCTTATCGAACATCACTCTAGTAGTGTGAGGCTGTAAGTAAACATCATTCTAATCGCACATCACACCTATTAGTATAACATCTCCCTTTACTTACATGCGAGTAGATCTAACGAGCCATGACAATGATGTAAGTAAATGAATAACAATAATAACCACGGAAGCAATAAGGACATTAGTTATTATACACTGTCCTAACTAACAATGTCCACCTTTATTTAGTTGAACAAATGCTGAACAATCGCGCAAACCAACAAATTGTGCCAACATATCCCTTGAACAATGGTGCTACCTTTTTTACGGTTCTTTGCAACAATAAATATATAATTACTCTGTTTCCTGTGATATAAAGTGTAGTCATAGATAGCGCTGTACAATATCACTATTCTCTGCTAAAACCAGGAAAATAATAGTAATGTAAAATAACACTCCGTAGTTATGAACTTAGTAGCTATGTCCTGTATGACGCAAAACAATATGTAACTTTCCATAAGTTTATTGTAAAAAAAATAGTCTATGTAATCTACATTGTACTAGGTTAAGTTCTGGATTATCGAACGGTTCCACATCTTAGTTCATATAAGGAAAAAAAGTAGAATAATAATTATTTAGCTTTTTATTAATTGGTATCTATGATGCATGTCTTGGATACCAATTGAAGTAAAAAGTAAACTTATAATTATAATACTTTTTTTTTTCTTAGAAAATCGTAAATGTAGAGTCGTCCGATTACTCTGCACTCACTCTAATCTCCATTGATTGATACTTTTTAATTTCTATCACAACTTCACATGATAACATTTATAGTACTGTTTACTACGTTATAACTCACCAATAATGACTATAGTTAGTATCTAAATATAGTCCAGTGCATGTGTGATTTTATCACTGAATATTCATAACAATTACCTTTCTCCCCATCATCGTAAATATTTATTCAGCAGACCTTTCCCTTGGAAACTATTCACTTCCTTTCATATTCACCAGAGCCTGAGGCAAGCAGGCAGGCAGTTCGCGTAGGTAGGTCGGTTCACTATTTTGAACCACTTACACCCCCAACATGGTGAGCAGTTTTACTTTCTTAGTCTCCCCAGAAAAACTAGTCTGTTATCAACTGCTTTGCATTCACTCACTCCCACTGCTGCGTGACCATTACTTATCGTCGCTCGCAACGCGTCATATCGTCAAAGCAACGCCGCATAGCGTGTCCAATAACAACGTAACTAGCCAACTCATGCGGTCACATCACCTACCTTGCATTTCCTGTCAAATTTTTAACCTTTACCTACTCCGTAATGATAAAATTTTCTATTGGGTGGTCCGTACCATGGTAACTTATTGTTTAGTAAGTTATTTAATTTTAGAATTTTGATTAAAAAAAACATGAAAACAATCGCTGTAGATGATCGAATAAAAGTTTCTTCAAAGAGTATTGTGACTATTTTCTGCATTATCATCAAATATGGTCAGTTAGACTATAGCATTGAGATTAGTTTATTAGTGTACTGGTAGGTCGTCACGTACGTTTGTGTGCGTGTGATTATAAGTCGTAAAAGTGCAGTTCTTAACGATGTCTCAATGACAGTTTCGTCTGTTTCAAATGTTGGCCTCTTACCCTCTAGAAAATGTAGTGGTTTCTTCCTTTCCCGTTGATTGCAGTATTCGAACTTTTATTTATAAATTTTTGGAATTGAAAATAGAATTTGTTAAAAATGCAAAAAAAAAAAACTTTGTAATAAAAAAAATTAAATTGGATAAAATTTTATATAATTGCTAGCCATAGTTACTAATGTTCAAAGTTTCAGTTTCTATAAGAGGATCGAGCAATCAGATTAGAGTAACAATTTAAAATTACAGTCGACTGATTCTCTAAATACAATTCAAAGCTTATAAAACTCGTGTCACTTTCAAGTTCTTGCAACCAGTTTATTCTCTCACTTCAAATTACAGGAAACAGAAATAGCTATTTAATGAAAGATGGCCAAAATAAAGAGCAGTTAAGAAGTGTTACTTCATCAAAGGAAACTAAAACTATTTGTCAACCTAGCTAAAAAAAAGTTCAATTAATCACGCTGTCTAAAGAACAGCTGCAATTTGTTATATCAACCATTAAGGTGAAATTACATCTGCAAATAAAGAAGCCAATGATTCATTTTCAGCACACGTACGATTAGCTGTTCCAGTTGGTATTTGGAATTCCGATACAGTTTGTATTTAGAATTCTGATCCAGTTCGTATTTGGAATTCCGATCCAGTTTGTATTTGAAATTACGATTTAGTTTGTACTTGGAATTCTGATCCAGTTTTCCCTGACCATCGAGTCTTTGTTTCATCAGAAGATGCTATCATATTTCTCAGGATCTCCATTGTTCCTGCCAATTAGTTTGTCAATTGTTATCTTGCTTTTGTCAATCGAAAGAAATGGCGGCGTGAGAAGAAACTTTGCGAAATTTAAGAGTTGGCATCATCATTGCGTAACTCTGACTTTTCTTTTTTTCTAATCACATCTAGAGTACCACATTCAATTACAGTTAAGGTGTAACTGTTTAATTCTCGGCCCGGTCCTTCAATGTCTCAATTATGGTAATACCTAGTCAAGAAATAAATATTCCTCGTGAACATTCATCCTAGTTCTTTCTGTATAAGAACAAATCCAATGTGGGTCATTACCAAATTGAATACACCCTTGTTATTCTCCTGTTACAAGTTGCACAGTACATAGGGTACTTCAAGGCACTCAGTGTCTCATAAGGACCCCGTGAGGTACCGTTTGAGCAATGAAAGTCCCCCATAAGGCTACAGTTACGCACCTTTCCAAATGTGTTCATCCTTTTGAATGAGAGAGGCGTGCTATTCATTCCCTCTGAGAGTGAAAGTGCGAGGGAGACTCGTAGAGCATCTCGCGACCTGTGGCCCACTGCACCGCGACCCGACTGTTACAAAATATAAAGAGCAGTATTTGGAGAGAAAAAGACTATATTTAGAACAAAATACAACAAAGAGCGAGTATTCATCAAAAAGGAATATAAACTTAAAAAATGATACAAACTAAATAAGTGCTAAAGTATTAAAAAATGAAATATGAAATAATTCAAGATTAATAATAATAAATTATAAAACATGGAATATATTAAAGTAAAAGTGATATATATATATACATAAGTACACAATTATTAGCTTCAGAAAGTACAGTCATTATCATTACTAACAACTTGTCCTAAATATATAAATGAAATGCTTTATTTTTTGTCTATTATTAGAAAGGGCAGAGTAAAAAAAGCGAATGGAATTCAGTCTCTACACGTGAAGTGAAATGTCAGGAATCTAACTTAAAGGGATTCCTAGAACAATAAGGAACATAAAAATCCTAGAGTACGATAACAAGGAATGAAAATAAATTAAGGAATGAGTTGTTTACGTGTATATAGTTATTAAGAAGATATATATCTCCATATGCTATCACATTTATCATGACATCTATTCCATGCCATGTGATTGTGAAAATAATTACCCCTGTGGAATGTAATAATTCATGAGGTAGAACAAGCATGGACACATTTCTATGTCAAATTTCTATGTACTGTCACTCTATAGTATGTGGTGTCTCTTTAAATAACTGTAATTCCATTCACGATCATAAACAACTGATTTAAATAAGAATCAAACAACTTTGAGAGGTAAAAAAAAATTAAATAAAAATTAACCAACTGATTTAAGTAGCAATGAAACTAATTTAGTAAGACGAAAAAACTTATACCTTAAAAATCCACAAAAAAATTATGTCATTTAAGTAGGAATCATCAACATTATTAGAAGTTAAAAATATGCATATCATAATAATTAAAAGTAGATATACTAAGTGTACTTATCCAAGCTCTTTTCTAAATTCCTTCAGGTTGCAGGATTTTTTAATGCAAGTCTTTATTCAGTCTTTACTATTTACTAGTCTTTATATTAACTATATTCCTCATCTTCAGTAAAATAGTGGTGCTATCTGACATATCTGCTAATTGAATTACCTCAATTCACGTGTTATACAAAGTAAAATAAATTAGGAAATGAATAATAATTCCTTGACAACTACGAGCAAAAATTGATCGAATAGTTTTTTGGTGATTAGAGCAATTCGTTAAGGGTGAAACTAGGTTATAAGAACCATCAATATTTCTTCACGTTATAAATCACAGTCCAGGTTTTTCCATTATTGGTATGCAGCTAATGCCCATTCGGTTTGTCTAATAAATTAGCAAGAGAAATCTTAGGCAATGATCAAAAGCTAAGAAATGAACATTGTCTAGAGTTCTGAGTAAAGTGTTCAACCCTCTGGAACTCAAAGTTTAGAACAGATAAGAGAAGAACAATGGAAATCTTATGAAATTATCAACTCCATTTCGATATTTAGTGACCTTGTAACTCTTGAAATGGTATAAGAGCTGAACTGGAATGTTATCCCTGTGCTCTGTGTGCGATGGTACCTCTTGCCTTTCTCTCTGATAGTACCTGGTTATAAAGGTGAGAATGTAGAAAATTTCTTGAGAAAGTTTTTGATGAGCAACAGTTATTATGAGCCCTGGTGAAATGCCTCGAAAATAAGAAAAAAAAACAACAACATTGCTGCTTTGGCCTTAACGGTAGAACTTATTTAACTAGTTATCTACACTCTAGCAGTAACGTATTTTTGATGTTGGAAATTAACTTTAACAGGATAGGTATGTTAAAAGACTAATTTTCATGTCTAATTATATTAGAACAATATAAACATAAGATGAACTTTGATTAGTTATTGCTGTTGATTATTTAGGCTGAAATCACAATTTATTTTCAGAGGTAATAGGCTTTTTATCAGATAAAATAATAATAAAAAAAATTAAGTTTTTCGATATTTCGGTTTATTTTCGTAAACAAGTAACAGTAAATCAAATATGATATAAATTTATATGTACTATAGAAAATAAACTATTTCTATATCTATTATGAATATTACACGGAGACGTTCTTTGCGCAACGTTTGTGAAAATACAAAAGTCGTCAATTTATGAAATCTAATTCAATTTTGATATATCAAGAAACATACTAGATAAAAATAGCTTAAAAAGTGTTTTCGATGGTTGTTTAGCAATAGCAGCACTAATAGACATGTAAGTACAATTCATGTCGCATTTTAACTCTGATGAAAGTTCAAATGATGCTGTCACTTGGTAATTCCAGGGAAAGTCTTATAAGCTACTAACTCAATTGCTAAAAAGTTTCTAGTGGTGTTTGTCTAAGGTTTTAGCAAAAAAGAATCCTACAGAGGGATGAACAAAGAAAATATAATGAAAGGCTGTGTCTTGATATCAATCTTGCATTGTCTGAAATTTATTAAACTGCACTGGTGATGAATATTATTGATAAAATATGAATTAAATTAAATGAAAATTAAATATCAACTTGCATTTCAGTGATTTTACCTAAAACTATCAACTTTCATTCAACTTGTGACTATCTATTACCATTTAACTTGTAACGATCTATTTCATTTGATATCAATGTTCTTATCAACCTTGATATTTGTTCTCACTATAGTTGTATTATTTTGTAATTCAATCTGCTTGTTAATCAGATCATGACATTTTATTTCAATATTTATTGTTTCAGCATTATGTGTATTTAATCTCATTTATAGATATGATATATTTCCAATGACCTCAGTGGCTCCATCTAAAATCTGTCTATGGTTCCGAAATAGTGGGTCAAGTTCCAAGTTATTGGATTGGGTCACATTATCGATCGTATTAGAAAAAATAATATTGTAATTATTTAACTTTTATTTTAATGTGTATCCATGATACCTATACTCCTACAGGCATCATGGATATAGGTATCCAAGTATCAATGATACTTACAGGTATCATGGATACCAAATAAAATATATAATTTAATGAATTTTTTCCTCTTATGATCGACAACATAGAACTGTTCGATAACTCTGAACTTCAACTTACCCTGTTAAAATAATAACCATTATTTTTCTCTCTTACATTTCACTTTATTTTTCTGCCTGTCACTACCAAATGCATAGTTTTAACGTTTGTTTTCTGTTTCAGAGGTTGAAAGGTGGTACCACCGCAGTGGTGGCGCTGATGCGTGGCAAGAGGCTGGTGGTGGCGTGGCTGGGTGACTCACTGGCAATACTCGTGAGGAAGAGGAAACCTGTGCAGCTGGTGCAACCACACAAGCCTGATATAGAGGTGAGAATGGAAAAAAATGGGAATTTTCCTTCAGGGTATTTTTGTTAATAATATAACAATAATAAATTACCATTAAATTATCCAAAACACTTTCAATTGCTTGAAAATTAATTGAAATGTTATTTTAGTGATGTCGATGTGTAGCTACACAATGAGTGTACAAATCTTTAATAATCTAAGTATTTAAAAATGATGAGTGTGTGTGTAACCTAATTAGATTATCTAATTATAATCCTTTTCTTTTGACAAATGACAAAAAGAACAATGAAAAGCTTTCAAATTCTTTGGTTTTACTCAAAGTACAATTGCATGTATATTTAGAAACTTAAAATCTTATTTGCCTTACCCTTGCTATGAAAATCATCAATATGGTTGTGAACTAGTCACGCTTTTAAAATCAATGATCTCGAAAATGTTATAGACGGAGAGAATTAATTAAACAGTATTTAATGGTTCAAAACCAGCGGTATATAATATACGATACCATTTCGTTGTCTAATAAGCCTATTGTCACAAGTCCACAACCCTACTGTACATTAATCCTTTCAATTTGTGCTAATTTAGATTTTTTTTTCAGTCTGAGAGAGATCGCATCAACAAAATGGGAGGCTTCGTCCTGAAACTAGAAGGATCTTGGAGAGTGCTGGGACAACTAGCAGTGTCCAGGGCAATAGGTGAGTGCTGGGACAACTAGCAGTGTCCAGGGCAATAGGTGAGTGCTGGGACAACTAGCAGTGTCCAGGGCAATAGGTGAGTGCTGGGACAACTAGCAGTGTCCAGGGCAATAGGTGAGTGCTGGGACAACTAGCAGTGTCCAGGGCAATAGGTGAGTGCTGGGACAACTAGCAGTGTCCAGGGCAATAGGTGAGTGCTGGGACAACTAGCAGTGTCCAGGGCAATAGGTGAGTGCTGGGACAACTAGCAGTGTCCAGGGCAATAGGTGAGTGCTGGGACAACTAGCAGTGTCCAGGGCAATAGGTGAGTGCTGGGACAACTAGCAGTGTCCAGGGCAATAGGTGAGTGCTGGGACAACTAGCAGTGTCCAGGGCAATAGGTGAGTGCTGGGACAACTAGCAGTGTCCAGGGCAATAGGTGAGTGCTGGGACAACTAGCAGTGTCCAAGGTAATAGGTGAGTGCTGGAACAACTAGCTGTGTCCAGGGCAATAGGGGAGTGCTGGGACAACTAGCAGTGTCCAGGGCAATAGGGGAGTGCTTGGACAACTTGTAGTGTATGAGTAATTATTTTAACATTACATTTATATAAACAATTCTAAACTTGTATGCAACACAATTCTAAGTATAGTTGCTAAATTAAGAATATATAATTATGTATACTGAAAATTTTTAACAAAAGTAATTTTCTGTGACTGCAGTCTTAAATGACACACTTCTTGATTAAGGTATGTTCCTAACTTTCCAGTTATTAGACTACTCCACATTTTCGATCATGTATGAGAAATATATAATTATTTAATTGTTATTTTAATTATTACATAGGGTAAGTTCTTAATTATCGGTCAGTACTGCATCTTCGGTCATATAAGAAAAAACAACATAAAAATTATTATTATTACACAGTGCTATCTATTACTTCTGCCAACCCGGGTTGGCAGAAGTAATAGATAGCACTGTGTAATAATAATAATTTTTATGTTGTTTTTTCTTATATGACCGAAGATGCAGTACTGACCGATAATTAAGAACTTACCCTATCTAATTTTTTCTTGCTCTATTCAAACTTTGTAACTGCTTATATGATTCTCAACTATAGCTTAACAGAATCCAATTTTTTTCACAATAATAGATCCAATATACAAGTTTTTACCATTAGACATAATCTCTCGGAGTAATGTACACTCTTTTTCTACGTGAAATAATGTTCTCAAACCTTCTCTGCAATGTTCTTTAGAAATAATGGTAGGAAAAACTTCTCTGCTTGAAACAGTAAATCTATAGGTACCTGTTATTGATTCCCGTTGATATGTTCACATGCTTCATTAGTGCCTGCCTATATACTCGACCTTTTAACTATTAGGTTGAGCTCAAAGTTATCGGCCAGTTTCACATTCACGATTATATATGAAAACAGTATCTAATTTAACATTATAACTCGTTGCTATGATTGGCATCCAATACTATCCATGATACCTGCAGACATCAAGGATATCAATCTAAATCACTAGTTGATTTTTTTATTAAATAAAATATGGAAGTTATCCTTGCAAAATATCATCTCTGCATAAAGCAACACTTGTGCAACTGCTTTAAAAAGTTCATTATTTTAATCATTATTAATACTTGAGAGTGAACTCCTTGTATTATAAATGAACTGAAATCCAATATATTGTTGATGTGCAGGTGTCCCAGAATACTTGCAACCAATATTACTTCTAATAACTCTGCCAATATTATTGTTATATTTCTTTCTTTAAAGAATGCAAAGTGGAAACCATAACAACGAATAATTAATTATCAGACAATATAATACCTTGGACAGAAGAGCGAAAAGTATTTTGTGCCACAACTTATCAGGAGACGAAATCAATCATATCGGTGGAAGCCAAATAGCGGAGGAAGTTCCATTACAACTATTAGCTCCAGAGAAGCAAAATTTATCTTTATGTTCACCTATTTAAAGCCTCAGTTTTAGTGAACAGCATCAACATGAAGGAAGGCAGACCCGAGGTTTAGAGTATATTAGCCTTGGGCAGACCCACCCAAATCTGGCAGGAAGCTGACTGTTAGATCTCCTGACAGTGTAAATGCGGTGAGAGAAACTGTTGTAATCAGAGTCCTTTTCTATCTTGTCCTTAAACCACCGACACATCACTAACTACACGTTTTGCCATGTCGGCTGGTGTGAGTTTATTCTTGATCTGTGTCTAAACGGCCCTACACACGTAGGGTATTTTAATTCTTTCCATGAGATTTTTTGCTAAGCTCCTCCTACTTTTTCCACGAGAATATAAGAAAAAAAACGATAAAATAATTATTTATTTTACTGGTATACCTGTAGGTATCATGGATACCAACTAAAATAAGTAATAATTATATTGTTTTTTTCTTATATTCTCGTGGAAAAAGTAGGATGAGCTTAGTAAAAAATCTGGTGGAAAGACTTAAAAAACCATACGTGTGTACGGCCCTTCGTTACACTGATGAACGCGAAGCAACCAACTTTTGGCTCGTCCTCGGATGAATTTTTCGTACTTCTTCCAACCGAATCTCTCATCTCATTCACACTGTCAGGAGATTTTACAGTCAGCTTCCTGTCAGATGTGGGTGTGTCTGCCGTCTTGAAGATGTTGTAGACTGAACCTGTGGCTTTAAATATGTGAACCCAACTAAAAAGTTTGGCTTTTCTGTGGATATTTTTGAAGTGGATCTTTCAGCGACAATTGGCTTGCACCATTTTCAAATAAGTAGTGACGCAAAATACCTTTGCTCAAGGAATTATGTTGTCTCCTTTTTAATTCGTTGTCATGATCTTTTCTTTGCAAATTTCAAAAATAATAAACATAATATTAATATTAGCAGAGTTCTTAGCACTAACATGATTTGAAACTATTCTGGCACATCCTGCAGATAGCTATTATATTTGTTTGATGTTATGTGCAGCAATATAGTTTAATCATATAATAGCAAGAGTTTAATGTTTCCGACAGGTGATGCCGAGTACAAGCCTTACGTCTCTAGCGAGTGTGACATCATGTCCCTGGAGATAGCTGGAGATGAGGACTTCTTGGTTCTCGCTACAGATGGTCTGTGGGACGCCATAACTTACGAGCAGGCTGTCACTTTCGTGTATGCCTACCTCACTGTCAACAATGGTGAGTACCTACCTGGGGTTGTGTGGTGAAAAGGGAGATTAATTGTATTACCGGTCGGTTTTTCAACTTCGGTCATATCAAGTGGGGAGCTAGGACGGTTAATTCCTTATTTTGGGGTTACGTGGCTGGTAATCTGTTGTCAGTTCCATGGAGTAATGATATAACTGAAACAAAATAAGGTTTTGCACCGTCCTGCAATCGCTGCAACACTACCTCTCTCTAGTGTATGTCATAACTCTATCGGTCATATAAGAATATAAAACGATTGAATCATTTTATAATTTAATATTAGCTAATTTTAATGGGTAGCTATCATGCATACCAATTATTATAAAATTAAATAATACTGATTAGCTATATATTGCTATCGGTTTTTCTTATATGACCGAAGATGAGAAACCGACCGATAATTGGGTTGTTAGGTTTCAACATAGTTTAGGAAATCTATTTGAAATTTAGAAACACCCACTATCAGAGTACTTAGTGTCAGAGTTAATTCTGTGTCTACTTTGAATCATCTTCAAAGTTTTAGTTTAAACAATTAATTTTTGTGATTATTTATAGTTATTATCACATTGCCATTTGCCACCGTATAAACAAAGTTTAATTTATAAATTCTATGGTTATTCCTCTATAACTTTTTGATGTGTCATTTCAATGTTCGCGAACATAATTAATCAATGAGGTAAATATTTTAAAATATTTAACCAGGGGCTCTATTCTGAAGCTGTCTGTGGTGAATGGAAGAGAAGAGAGTGTCGTCCTTTTGGCCCTAAACGGTTGTAATTTGGATTTTTCTTCATTTAGCTATACCATTTCTATCGATACTTTGAGTTTTAGAGGATAGCGCTAGGGTTATGCTCTTCAACTCTTAGATTTTGTGTTAAGTAGGCGTGTTTATATAGGCTTCATTTACTATCACCTCTTCATTTTCCTCTTCCATCCATGAGAGCAGCCACCGGTGCTTGTGTTCCTTTTCGTCACATTTTTCTATTTCCACTCTTTTCCAAATTTCTTAATTTTACCCAATTAAAAACTTTTCTATTTTTCTTATTTCATTCATATAATGCATACTAGGTACTTCCCTTAGTATTTAACTAACTAGGGTAAGTGCCCAGCTATCGAACGGTACCAAATTTACGATCATGTCAAGAAAATTCATAAAAGATAAATAATATTTAGTTTTCGTGCCAGATCGTGTATGTGGAACCGTCCGATAACTCGTAACAAACCTTACTTTCCTCGTCACAGGCACCATGCCAATGAGGTGACGACTTATGTGTCGATTAATCACCTCTAATCTATTATAGCTAGATATACGGTGGTTAAACTAGGAAATTAATAATAGTCTATTATAGCTATGTACTATTATATGCATATATGTCAACAGAACTAATTATATATCAGTCGTTACTTGTTATATCATTGATACAGTTTTATATGTATATTACATTAATCTATACCATTTCGAGTGCCCCTATTCTTCGTCTGTCCGTGTGTCACACTTTTGTAAAGACTCTTATTACATATTATAAAGAAAAGTAATATTAACGTTGTTTTGCCATCAGTTTTTCTACTGAGTCGTGTCCGTCAAGTTAATGTCTGTCCGTCACAAAATGGGTTAAACAAAATAAACAGTCATTCTATCAACAGCGCCTCATAAAATTAGTGGGAAATGTAAGCAACCCAAAATTAAAAGGAAAACTAATAATTTGCGATATGGGTCACACTAATATTTATAATTTTATTTATAGTAAAAACCGTTCTGCACTGCTAGTTATAACTAGGGTTAGTTCCGAGTTGACGATCTGTTCAACTGTGAAGAAATAATTACAGATACTATTTCTGAGACTGTACTGTAGTGTGTCTAATACACACTGGTGTGTATTTCCTATTAGTTCTGTGCCTCTAAATAGATGAGTAATGTTGCAGACAGCGTCAAGAGACTTTTTTTTTATTGTCTTGTTATTATTGTCTTGTTCTGAGAACGCACTATTGGGCCTTTAATTAAATGATAATTATTTAATTCGGTAGCAACTGTGAGTGTTAATTTAAATTAGATTTTTCTCTTTTTTTTACTTCTTCATTAAGTCCCTTGTATTTAATTTCCTTTTGACGTCAGCGATATGACCTTTTGTTCCAAAGCAGACGTTAAACTCTCTACTAAACTATTTTTTTTTTTGAATATTAGATTGAAGTTATCCTATAATGGCTATCTTAATTGATATCTGGGTAATTAATTTTAAGCAAGAGATTGTAAATCGATTACCAAGTATACTTTAACACATTCAGTCTATATTTCTATCACTATACTATAGCATATCCATAGTTATATATACTATACACTGTATACGGTGTATAGCTAGTATAGTATCATCATGTGATATGCTGCCTAGCTCTGTTTTCGATATACTTACCATTGTCTGATTAAATCACTAATATATTTATAATGCGCTCTGTTGCCAAGACTGTATACAGGTCTGATGACTGTGTGACACATACAGAACACTGTGTGTGACACATACAGAACACACATACAGAACACTGTGTGAGTGACACATACAGAACACACATACAGAACACTGTGTGAGTGACACATACAGAACACTGTGTGAGTGACACATACAGAACACACATACAGAACACTGTGTGAGTGACACATACAGAACACTGTGTGAGTGACACATACAGAACACTGTGTGAGTGACACATACAGAACACTGTGTGAGTGACACATACAGAACACACATACAGAACACTGTGTGAGTGACACATACAGAACACTGTGTGAGTGACACATACAGAACACTGTGTGAGTGACACATACAGAACACTGTGTGTGACACATACAGAACACGCATACAGAACACTGTGTGAGTGACACATACAGAACACTGTGTGAGTGACACATACAGAACACACATACAGAACACTGTGTGAGTGACACATACAGAACACACATACAGAACAAGATCATTTTACTTTGGTATGCCAAAATTTTGAACTTTTTTCTTTAAAAAAATATTAAATTTACATTTTCTATAATTCTCCCACTACTTCTCAAATTATCTTTTATTGTCTGTCTATCACCATAGTTGTCTTTGTGTATCTTTTCCAGCTTATCTCTTTGCATTACCAGTTCCTGTTCTATCTTATCAGTAATATCAACGATAAGGTGACTGTCAATTCAACTGTAGATGTGACGTAACAGGGTAACTAACGAGTTATTGCATGTTTCCACATTTTCGATCTCTTGAGAGAAATACATATGCTCGAAAATATGAAACTGTTTTATAATCGAAACTTACACACATTCTTTCATTTATGATTATTTCCAGATAGTAATAATAAACTTGCAAGAATTTGTTTGGTTTTTTAATGAAATTTTGACTTTTCGGCAACAATTTATGTCACTATCTAGTTAAAATCTGACATCTGAAATTATTGATTTTTTTCTCAAATTTTATTCATAATATCGCTATTCATGAAATTATATTTAATGTTAATATGTGGCACTAAATACAATCGCTTTCCACCCTCACTGTGACTCCTATAGCTACTCATTTTAGCTGCTTTTACTCCTGTATTATCAACCTAAAGCTGAGTTCTTTTGCCTGTCTGTGTGTTATAGGGGCGTGGCAAATGGTCACACAGTCTATTGTGTACTCACACACGTCTGTGTATCAGCTGATTGCACTCTGTGTACTATATGACACAATACACAGGGATATTTTTGGTAGTTATTATTCTGAATAATTTGTTAGCTTGAGTCTTTTTCTTTACATTTGTGTCGTTTTTTTTTCAATCATCTACTTAAACCAATATTGATTTGGGTAAATTCTGAGTTATTGGGTAGTTCCAGACTTTCGAGCATATATGAAAAATATGTAGAATTTTAATTTTTCAATTATATATATATATTTTTTTTTTTTGTTTGACCGAGAAAATGTGGATCAGTTCGACAACTCGAAACTTACCCAACTAGTTTCCCATATTTTACACTAAAATAATTCGTAGTAGTTTATTAGATGTTTTATTCTCTTTCCTTAATATCAGATAGGTACATGATACTGTAATTTGTTTCTGTGTGGGAATGTATCCTACGTGCCTCTGTTTCGTATTTCCCGTAGGATTGTTTCACTCTAACCTGAATGAAGCTCTCCAACTGTATTCTAATGCGATAGAATTAGCTAGAATCTAATTTGAGAACATCTTCCTAAGGTAGGGTAAGATACGAATTATCGGTCGGTTTCGCATCTTCCGTCATATAAAAATAATATGTTATATAGATTTTTCTTATATGGCCAAAGATGTGAAACCGACCGATAATTCATAACTTACCTTATGTCATTATTTAGATTATAGAATATCATTTAGATTAAGGTTTAGATGTTTGAGAAGATGCAATTTTAATCTGTTTATTGGTAGTGTAAACTGTAAAGTATATTGTTTAATATTATTGATAGTTTGCAATGTAAATTATACACTATAATTTCACATCTAAATATATTAGACTGTATTTTATTTTCATTTTAACATCTCCGCCTTTTGTTCCGAAGCAGACGTTAAAGGTTAAAACCTCTATTAAATTTCCTGGTTTCTTTTTCAAATTTCGTGTCCTTTCCTAACTATTGGTAGTTTTGACTGTTTTCTCATCAGTTGCCTAGCTATAGCTCTCTCACCTGTTATGTTTCTTTTCCAATTAGTCTTTGCAATTCATCACGGCAAACTAAACAAACACGGTGGCTGCATTTCACTACGTTGGTCATGGCTTGATGAACTGCATACACTCATTGGTTGCATTCTAACATTCGATTGCTGAAGCAGTGGTGGTTGTGAAGGGGTTAAAGGGTTGAGAGATGGTTGTGAAGGGGCTAAAAGGTTGAGAGATGGTTGTGAAGGGGTTGCAGGGTTGAGAGATGGTTCTGAAGGGGTTGCAGGGTTGAGAGATGGTTGTAAAATGACTTGGTGGAGGAAGGGGGTTAACTGATGGTTGTAAAATGACTTGGTGGAGGAAGGGGGTTGACTGATGGTTGTAGAAAGACTTGGTGAAGGAAGGGGGTTGACTGATGGTTGTAAAAAGACTTGATGAAGGAAGGGGGTTGACTGATGGTTGTAAAAAGACTTGGTGAAGGAAGGGGGTTGACTGATGGTTATTTCCGGATGTTTGTGGTAAAGCTTAAGATGGTAACGGAAGTTGCGTTCATAGAGTTGTTTTTCCTAGTGAATTAAAGAGACAGTTGTAGTGCATTCATCTACCAGCTATTATCTACCCTTATAGAGTGAGCGAGTCTAGCCCCTCAGTGTGCCTCTGACTCGTGTGTGTGCAGGTCGTTACTCCTCTCTTCCCCAGTTACCACGCTGTGGACCACTCCCTAAGCACGCGTTACAACAAGCACTCTTGCCGGCATATTTATCTGAAGAAGGTAAAGAAATAAGTTGCTTTTGACAGTGACTATTTTGTTAGTTGGAGTGTGTGTGAGAATTGCAGTACTCGTCTTACTCTTTTCTCCATTTATCTCTTTTTTATTCATTTATCTCTCTTTTTTATTCATTTATCTCTTCCTCTTCTGTCTATTTATATCTCCATTTATCTCCCCCTCGTCCTTACATTTACTTTACTCCCTCGTCCTTCCATTTACTTCTTTCCTTCTCTTCATTTCTTCTTCTCTCCATTTCTTCTTCTCTCCATTTCTTTTCTCTCCGGTTGATTGGCTGTGCTCACACCACCGCATCGTTTCCTCCCCATTCTCTCCCAAACACTCTCTGCTACATTGCTAATGCAACTGTAAACACTGCACCTCAAGTGCATTCTTCCTCAGAAGCGAACACCGAAAGCGATGCACTTTAGTGCTTCATACTCCATGCACTTTTAAAGCGAGTGCACACTCCTGGTAATGGCTTGCTTGCCTCAGGGGTGTATGCTTGCACCTTCTCTATTTATTCTCTCTATTTGCTAACCGGTTGAGAAAATATTTGTGCCTCGGTTATTGATATCATTTGTAACATCTCTATGATGTTGATATCCTTTGCAACATCTACACATTGATGTTGACATCCTTTGCAACATCTACACATTGATGTTTATATCCTTTGCAACATCTACACATTGATGTTGACATCCTTTGCAACATCTACACATTGATGTTGACATCCTTTGCAACATCTACACATTGATGTTTATATCCTTTGCAACATCTACACATTGATGTTGACATCCTTTGCAACATCTACACATTGATGTTGACATCCTTTGCAACATCTACACATTGATGTTGACATCCTTTGCAACATCTACACATTGATGTTGACATCCTTTGCAACATCTACACATTGATGTTTATATCCTTTGCAACATCTACACATTGATGTTGACATCCTTTGCAACATCTACACATTGATGTTGACATCCTTTGCAACATCTACACATTGATGTTGACATCCTTTGCAACATCTACACATTGATGTTGACATCCTTTGCAACATCTACACATTGATGTTGACATCCTTTGCAACATCTACACATTGATGTTGACATCCTTTGCAACATCTACACATTGATGTTGACATCCTTTGCAATAATTGGTATCATGGATACCAATTAAAATAAACCTGCAGGTATCATGTATACCAGAATAAAAGTTAAATGAATATTCTAATAATTTTTCTCTTATGATCGAAAATGTAGAACAGCCAATAATTGAGAACTCACCCTATAATAGTGAGGTAATAACTCTTACCATTTCTGTTTGAAGTAGCGTTCTTTTTTCAAAGGAAATGACTGCTTAGCCCCTACCTAGTATTTATACTAGTTAACGCAGCGTCTCAAAATAGGCATGACACCTAGTGCCACCTAGGCAAGAATTGACAGCACCTAGTTAGCTAGGTGAGGTACTAGTGCTGTTACATACAGTGAATCACGTACGTGTACTATGTAGTGCATGCGACGTTAGTGCATTACTGTTTACAGTTGTCTAAAGTATGTGTGTCACCCTCTGCCTCCAACAAGCAGCTAACTTTCGTGTGAGGTGAAAAAGAAGGCAATTCCGATGGAGTGAAACCTGGCACATGATGTTATGTGCTGACCGATATATACTCAGCCTGTCTGGACTGAACTGCTAGTTTGGTGGACCTGATTCTCATTCACCTTTGCTGAATGGCTTCTCATTCACCTTTGCTGAATGGCTTCTCATTCACCTTTGCGGAATGGCTTCTTATTCACCTTTGCGGAATGGCTTCTTATTCACCTTTGCGGAATGGCTTCTTATTCACCTTTGCGGAATGGCTTCTCATTCACCTTTGCTGAATGGCTTCTCATTCACCTTTGCTGAATGCGATTCTCATTCACCTTTGCTGAATGCGATTCTCATTCACCTTTGCTGAATGCGATTCTCATTCACCTTTGCTGAATGCGATTCTCATTCACCTTTGCTGAATGCGATTCTCATTCACCTTTGCTGAATGCGATTCTCATTCACCTTTGCTGAATGCGATTCTCATTCACCTTTGCTGAATGCGATTCTCATTCACCTTAGTTGAATGACGTCTTATTCACCTTTGCTGAATGACTTCTCATTCACCTTTGGTGATAGTTTAGGGGTCAGCCCAAACAGCTGGTTAGTTTTCATTTGTCAAGGCTGGTGTAAACTCTAAGGGATCTTTTTAAAGTGTCTTCATGTTAACAAAATTGGAATTAAATTTCCTGGCGATTGAGACATGACCGGTAAAAAATATCACACACAGAGCCTCAGTTTGGTGGGTCAATAGAGTTCTGTGTTAGAGGTCAGTGGGGTGCATCACCGGTGAAAGTATTATATATCCTATTAATATTTAATACTACTTTCTGATGCTCTAACTTTCTATTCAATGATGTGTTTATTTAATTCCAGAGTGACAGGAAATGTTCCTAGAAAAACTCTTAGTAGTATAACATGGTAGTATTTCCTTCACATCTGAATGTCTTTTAACTCTTACATATTATCAAACATTTTAGCCTCTATTTTTGAAGCCCCTTCAGCTTATGCCCTTTTATTCACCTCTTGCTCCACTCCTTCACCTCACTACACCTCCACACCTCTTGCTCCACTCCTTCACCTCACTACACCTCCACACCTCTTGCTCCACGCCTCCACCACCTCACTACACCTCCACACCTCTTGCTCCACGCCTCCACCACCTCACTACACCTCCACACCTCTTGCTCCACTCCTTCCCCTCACTACACCTCCACACATCTTGCTCCACGACTCCACCACCTCACTACACCTCCACACCTCTTGCTCCACTCCTCCACCACCTCACTACACCTCCACACCTCTTGCTCCACGCCTCCACCACCTCACTACACCTCCACACCTCTTGCTCCACTCCTTCCCCTCACTACACCTCCACACATCTTGCTCCACGACTCCACCACCTCACTACACCTCCACACCTCTTGCTCCATTACTCCTCTGAGCCTCTTGCTCATTGCCGCACTATTCCACACTTCTAACTCCACTACAAGTCTCCATCATTTCCTCCACACCTTTTGCTCCTCACTGACCACTCCTCTCATTGCTTTTGTTTCCTGTCTCCATTAGATAATAAGTTTTTATTTTCGTGACTCACAGGAGTGGCTAGAGTTTCTTTTACTTCTTTGTGCTTTAATGCTTTTGAACCTTCACACTTACACCAGATGGTTAACTGCCTCTAGCTGGTTAACTGCATCTAGCTGGTTAACCAATAAATTAATAAAGTTCTTCTTAAAGATATGCTCTCTAACAGTTATGTTATTTCTAGTCATTTTACTCTCTAATTTTCTATTGATTACTCCCCTCGTTTTTCCCTCTTCTGCTACCTGTTAGAGCCCCATCCATCCATCTCCCCATCCCCCACCGATCAGCTGATGGAGACTATTGATCTCACACCATGTGCCGAGCGAGCACGCACCCTCTGTACGAGCATGCACCCTCTTATTATTCACCCCAATTAAGGCTTCACCCTAATGGCAGACCTCACTGTAGCACCATAGTGTTATAGTACCTAAAATAACACACCATTCTTTGTATTTCTTCAGTACGTAATATTACTATGTAGCATTTAATTTGGTTCTTTCTAATCAGTAACTCGTAAAGTTCTCCATAAATCAAGTCTTTGAATTTAGCTGCCTAAGATTTCAGCTACTCTTGGTAATGTTGTCTAAAGAATTTCCACCATGTCTTTCAGTGTCTTTATTATATAATATGAATTCCTGTTGAAATAATCTCCTGAAAGCTGATTAGTGCGTAGAAGTTTGGTCGTTCAGAATGGTTCCTAGCATAGATTGGAACGTGTTATAGGGTGGCTTACGAATTATCGGTCAGTTCCACACTTTCGGTCATATAAGAAAAACTATAAAATATAATTTATTTTTATTGGTATCCATGATGCCTGTAATTATATCATGGATACCAATTAAAATAGGATAATTATTATGTTTTTTTTATATGACCGAAGATGTGAAACTGACCAATAATTCGTAACTTCATTGCAGCTCCATGCAGGTAGTTTTGTGTTTGAAAGTTTTAAAGATGGTGGTCCTGAAGGCTCAGACAGATTAAGATGAGTCATGAGGTGAGTCACCATGTGCTCCGTCTGCCTCGAGTCTGTGAAGCGAGGAGAGTTCACCCGTTAGAGTATGAACATACGAACTCACCCTGTGATTGTTGTTGGGGAGTGGTGAGAGTGAGAGGAGATAAGAGTGGTGAGTGAAGTGATGTTTCGTATGAGTAACAGTTTAAAACAATCTACTTATTTACATAAACTCTGTTAATCTCATTTGCTTGTGTGTTTGCACACATAAATAATAAGGACGAAATTATGACTGTTTTCCAAATATAATGAACTCTACTGACAAATAAATGAGAGAACTGTAGTATCCTAGATACAATGCCCCTTTTTATTGAAGAGCTATAGTATTATAGACGCGATAACTATAGTATCCTAGATACGATAACTGTAGTATCCTAGATACGATAACTGTAGTATCCTAGATACGATTAATGTAGTATCCTAGATACAATGCTCCTTTATATGGAAGAGCTATAGTATTATAGACGCGATAACTATAGTATCCTAGATACGATAACTGTAGTATCCTAGATACAATGCTCCTTTATATGGTAGAGCTATATTATTATGGACGCGATAACTATAGTATCCTAGATACGATAACTGTAGTATCCTAGATACGATTACTGTAGTATCCTAGATACAATGCTCCTTTATATGGAAAGCTATAGTATTATAGACGCGGTAACTATAGTATCCAAGATACGATAACTGTAGTATCCTAGATACAATGCCCCTTTATATGGAAGAGCTATATTATTATAGACGCGATAACTATAGTATCCTAGATACGATAACTGTAGTATCCAAGATACGATAACTGTAGTATCCTAGATACAATGCCCCTTTATATGGAAGAGCTATAGTATTATAGACGCGATAACTATAGTATCCTAGATACGATAACTTCAGTAACCTAGATACTGTGACACAAAAATTTCTGTTCAAAAAATTTTAAGAAATGATTCATTACTAAAGAGTGAAAATCATGGGACATATTCATGTGATTAAGCTTTTATTTGGTTTAATAATTGAAGTCTGTAGTTAGTGCTGAACCAACGGGACACGACAGGCGGTCTAGTAGCTATTTTTTTACTGGTCTGTTTCTCTTTTTTTGTGAAATTCTATTAATTCTTTTTTCGAAGATAGCAATTTTTTTCAAATTTCAGTATATTTAAAATAGACAGTATATTATATTGTGAATTTCTTTTTTATTATTGTAAAGTTTATTATGTGTTCTGAAGCACGTTATCCTTCACTGTTCTTGCATTCAGTAACTACAGATAGTTACTGATAGTAAATCACTGTCTGATAGTGACTCACTGCTAACCTCATTGCTCAATCACTGTGAAGAAGGTCACTGTCACGGTAACTCATTATTGACCAGATATCCATTGGTGATAATGTACTATCAATAACACATCAGAGGAGTAGGTACTATCTGCAGAGCAAATACACAATAGGGTAAGTTCTGAGTTATCGAACGGTTTCACATTTTCGATCAACTCGGAAAAAGTATATAATGACAAAAATTGAATATTTTTTTTTTCTAATATTATCGAAAATGTGGAACTGTTCGATAACTCGGTAGTTTACCCTACACTAATTTTGACGAGAAATGAAAGCGCAAACATCATTAACATGATTTGTCTAATATCATTTCCATCATAAAATGTTCTCATTCCAACATGACTTCAACAGTGAAACCTTCAACTCTTTAAGTCCTGACTTCTGCCTCAGTTGGCAAATTAAAATTTTTGTTTTTAATATAATCAATATTTTAATATGAATATTTCTATGCAGTTACAAAATTGTCTATCACTTTTTTATATAAGACTACAAAGTTCTTTGCATTCACGAATAACATAATGTGTTATTATAATTAAAACATGAAGGTTATTACATTCATTATTCTTAATTCACCACACAGAGTAGGAAACAAATATACGTGAAGTGATATTATTCCTTTTAATTATCTAGGTCAGGCTATTAATATAGATACATGAATTCTTTAATTCCTACTTATAAAAGACTATACAAATAGCCTTAATGAATATAATGATTTGGGTAAGTTCCGAGTTATCGGACGGCACCACATTTTCGATCATGTGGGAAAAAAGTGTCAGTTGATTAAATAAAAGTGAATATAGTTTGTACATGATCGAAAATGTGGAACCGTGCAATAACACGGCACTTAACCTACATAGCACTGATCACATTGACTACTGAACATGTTTTCTCATATTAGATGTGGTCAGACAATGTTAACTGAACTAAATTGTCTGTAAGTGACTGCCATGTACTATCATAACAAAAACCCTTTGGTTTCATTTAACCCTTCCCCTCCTGACGGCATCTGAAGTAGCATTTAATTACATGCTAAGCATGGAACACGACGGAAATATCCGGTCTGGGCCACGAGCGTGTTAATGTATTTTTTAGAAGCGTGACTAAAAAATGAATTTCAGGAGGGAAAGGTTAGAAGATTTTAGTATTGAGTCATGGTGTCACTTTGTTACAGTGGTTTAGATAGTACATTTCTTTTGTGAGTGCAGTACTCTACTCTCATGACTCGTATCACTTAGTACCAATTACCTAGTCTGTGATAAAGTGATAGATCATTGTTGAGAATGTTGATAGATTCACCACTAGAATCGACGCATCGGTAAATACATGAACTCTTGTAATATTCATGAATATCTTAGATGTCTAATTATCAAAAGGTACTATCGGTGAGAAGAGTCACTGTGATGATGTACTACCAGAGAAAAGAGTTACTGTGATGATGTACTATCAGAGAAAAGAGTCACTGTGATGATGTACTATCAGAGAAAAGAGTTACTGTGATGATGTACTATCAGAGAAAAGAGTTACTGTGATGATGTACTATCAGAGAAAAGAGCCACTGTGATGATGTACTGTCAGAGAAAAGAGTCACTGTGATGATGTACTATCAGAGAAAAGAGTCACTGTGATGATGTACTATCAGAGAAAAGAGTCACTACTATTTTCCCAAATCACCGTTTTCTAACTTCCTATTATTTTAAATCTTAAAAATTAGTATTCGTGTCCCCAAACCAAATAACTGCAATCATTCCAATTAATAAAGTCATTTTTTTTAATTGTGAAATGAGTAGATTGTGTAAATTCATCACATTTACTCTTTCTTTGACTGTAGCTTGTACTCATTCTTATACGCTAGCAAGCAAAAGGGGCTTACCGTGTTAAACCCACTAGATAGGCTTATAGAAAGAGGCTTGGTGTGTTGTATCCGTTATACCATGAGCTAACTGTGATACCATGAGCTATCTGTGATACCATGAGCTATCTGTGATACCCTGAGCTATCTGTGATACCCTGAGCTAACTGTGATACCCTGAGCTAACTGTGATACCATGAGCTAACTGTGATACCATGAGCTAACTGTGATACCATGAGCTAACTGTGATACCATGAGCTAACTGTGATACCATGAGCTAACTGTGATACCATGAGCTAACTGTGATACCATGAGCTAACTGTGATACCATGAGCTAACTGTGATACCATGAGCTAACTGTGATACCATGAGCTAACTGTGATACCATGAGCTAACTGTGATACCATGAGCTAACTGTGATACCATGAGCTAACTGTGATACCATGAGCTAACTGTGATACCATGAGCTAACTGTGATACCATGAGCTAACTGTGATACCATGAGCTAACTGTGATACCATGAGCTAACTGTGATACCATGAGCTAACTGTGATACCATGAGCTGTCTGTGATACCATGAGCTGTCTGTGATACCATGAGCTGTCTGTGATACCATGAGCTGTCTGTGATACCATGAGCTGTCTGTGATACCATGAGCTGTCTGTGATACCATGAGCTGTCTGTGATACCATGAGCTGTCTGTGATACCATGAGCTGTCTGTGATACCATGAGCTGTCTGTGATACCATGAGCTGTCTGTGATACCATGAGCTGTCTGTGATACCATGAGCTGTCTGTGATACCATGAGCTGTCTGTGATACCATGAGCTGTCTGTGATACCATGAGCTGTCTGTGATACCATGAGCTGTCTGTGATACCATGAGCTGTCTGTGATACCATGAGCTGTCTGTGATACCATGAGCTGTCTGTGATACCATGAGCTGTCTGTGATACCATGAGCTGTCTGTGATACCATGAGCTGTCTGTGATACCATGAGCTGTCTGTGATACCATGAGCTGTCTGTGATACCATGAGCTGTCTGTGATACCATGAGCTGTCTGTGATACCATGAGCTGTCTGTGATACCATGAGCTAACTGTGATACCATGAGCTAACTGTGATACCATGAGCTAACTGTGATACCATGAGCTGTCTGTGATACCATGAGCTGTCTGTGATACCATGAGCTGTCTGTGATACCATGAGCTGTCTGTGATACCATGAGCTGTCTGTGATACCATGAGCTGTCTGTGATACCATGAGCTGTCTGTGATACCATGAGCTGTCTGTGATACCATGAGCTGTCTGTGATACCATGAGCTGTCTGTGATACCATGAGCTGTCTGTGATACCATGAGCTGTCTGTGATACCATGAGCTGTCTGTGATACCATGAGCTGTCTGTGATACCATGAGCTATCTGTACTATAGTCTATCAAATATCACATTTCCATTGTTTTGCCAGAATTGATTATTTACAAAATGCAAGGGATGAAGTTTCACTGATGAAAAGTGATGTTATTTAGGATTTATTAATTAGTATGTGGTGCTAATACTTTATCTTTATTATTGTGTTCATATGCCAATAACTTGATGCTATTAGTATATCAGTTATTAATTTAATTTTCTAAATCTATGAAACCTTTTGGTGACTTTAACATACGGTTTTATATTTACAATCATATAAAAAAATTTTCCTTACGTGATCTAAAATAATTCGAAACGAACCCTTTATTTTCCTTTTTTTTGGTTCTATTCATATCATCGTTCTTATTTTTATTTCGATATTGATCTTCTTAATTAGAGAAGCACGAGTATTAATGTGTGGTGGTTGTTTTACCATTTGGCATGACTTTACCGTGTCATCTGCCTTGTAAGCCTGTGTCACTTCATTATTAGAGAGTTAAAGAACTAAAGTGAATTGCTATGAATTATAATATTCATTGGGTATTTAAATAGATAAGCTCTCTGTGCGTTAGAAGATACTGTCATTATATTTTGTCTGCAATAAGTTATTTAACAGTAACAGTACCGAGCAATCAATTTGACTGTTTTTTTCATTTCAATCATTTGTATCTCATAAATTATTACTGGCAGATAATTAAAAAGTAATATCTCCTTATTATATATTAGCAATAAAAAATAAGTATCTACAAATATTTCATGAAATTACCAATGATTGAAAAGTAAAAGTCACTCAAATTGACAGTTTTTCTATTGTTACACCATATCTACTTCATAAAGATGAACTTCATGCCCTAACATATAGTAACATTGGCCATTGTACGCTGACTAACCTCTAGAAATAGCTGCTATCAAGCAGTATGCACTAGCCTCTCTCGTTTAATTTTAGCCTCACCGTTTGTGTTTTTACTCTCATTTGTTTGGGCTGAGAGGCAATGAATCGTACACCCGATAAACACCAACCCAATGTCACGGTGTACCTACCTTCATGCACCGAGTAGCTTTTCTTTGTTCATGAGCAGTAGTGACTTTATTTGTGGAGGTCTTTTTTCATTTGATGGATGTTCATTCGAAGTCCTTTGTATTCGAATTCCCTTCTTCCATAGTGGTTAAAGCGACTTTGATTTAATAAATTGTATGTTAGTTTTTATAACAACTGAGTGTCTGCTATTGTATTGTCCTTCAAATCAATGCAATGAAGAACCTTCTTCTTAATTGAGTGCCTTCACATGCTACATAGAAATGTGATGTGTGTGCCTTCACATGCCATAGAAATGTGATGTGTGTGCCTTCACATGCTACATAGATATGTGATGTGTGTGCCTTCAAAAGCTACAGTGAAATGTGATGTGTGTTCCTTCACATGCTACATAGATATGTGATGTGTGTGCCTTCAAAAGCTACAGTGAAATGTGATGTGTGTTCCTTCACATGCTACATTGAAATGTGATGTGTGTTCCTTCACATGCTACATTGAAATGTGATGTGTGTTCCTTCACATGCTACAGTAAAATGTTATGTGTGTGCCTTCACATGCTACATTGAAATGTTATGTGTGTTCCTTCACATGCTACATAGATATGTGATGTGTGTGCCTTCAAAAGCTACAGTGAAATGTGATGTGTGTGCCTTCACATGCTACATTGAAATGTTATGTGTGTGCCTTCACATGCTACATTGAAATGTGATGTGTGTGCCTTCACATACTACATTGAAATGTGATGTGTGTGCCTTCACATGCTACATTGAAATGTGATGTGTGTGCCTTCACATGCCACATTGAAATGTGATGTGTGTGCCTTCACATGCTACATTGAAATGTGATGTGTGTGCCTTCACATGCTACACTGAAATGTGATGTGTGTGCCTTCACATGCTACAGTGAAATGTGATGTGTGTGCCTTCACATGCTACATTGAAATGTGATGTGTGTGCCTTCACATGCTACATTGAAATGTGATGTGTGTGCCTTCACATGCTACATTGAAATGTGATGTGTGTTCCTTCACATGCTACACTGAAATGTGATGTGTGTGCCTTTACATGCTACATTGAAATGTGATGTGTGTGCCTTCACATGCCACATTGAAATGTGATGTGTGTGCCTTCACATGCCACATTGAAATGTGATGTGTGTTCCTTCACATGCTACATTGAAATGTGATGTGTGTGCCTTCACATGCTACATTGAAATGTGATGTGTGTGCCTTCACATGCTACACTGAAATGTGATGTGTGTGCCTTCACATGCTACATTGAAATGTGATGTGTGTGCCTTCACATGCCATTGCCATGCGTGTGCCTCTCTCACATCTTTTCCCTAATAAGTTCTAAGTGCCTCGCTGTGTTTTCTTTTTCTCCTAATGTGGATAGAGTCGAGTAAGGACAAAGGGGGGGGGGGGAGGGGGGGAGTCATTGGCGACAGGAGTGGAAATACCCCCCCCCCCCCCTCCTTCACCCCTTTAGGGTGGGTGGGGGGTGTAACATGTTTTAGCATTTAGACTTGCATGACTCTTCTAAATGTTCTCTTTAACTCTGACATGAGTCATGTGATGTATAGAGTTGTTAGTTAGTTGTTTGTTGTTTATGTGCAGTGCTTATTAGGAATGGAGTTGTTTTTACCGTATGCACCTTGTCCGTGAGTAAAGTATGAGGAATACCATTAACTGTATTCAATAGGTGTAATGTATACCTAACAACAGGAAGAAAGATAAGTAATTGGTGCTAGGTCCTTATCTAGTAATCTTTTCAAGCACTATAATTCTGTCAAACTTTTAGTAAGAAATATGTGTACCTGTACCACTTCGTCTGTTGTTGTGGTAGGTACCACTCAGAAATGTGTTTATGTTGCCTATGTGTGTTTATGTTCCCTATGTTGTTTCCTTATAGCAACACCCCTTGCTGTTGATAAATGATGTGTCGTATGACTGGGCGTTACTTCAGTTCTCCTTATTCGTCACAAGTATGATGGTTTGTCTCAACCCTATACTCTTAGTGCGTCTTCGGCCTCATTGACATAGGCGTTTTTTTCATGCCACCGCAAAAAAAAAGGCATCGTGAAAAGACGGTACAAATGAATAAATATTTTGTATATCCTTAAGTTAAGCGTTTTTTTTTTATGATGCAACTATGTTGCTGCGGCATGAAAAAACATGCCGTGTGAAATAATCCTTATACAGTTGCTAGCTACTACACAAACGATTGACCCTTTTTTTCAATATTAAATTTCTCAGTTAATATTTCATTCCATAGATATGATTCAATCCACTTTTATATCTATTAGAATATAGGATATGATAGCATATCCTCCCCATTAATCACTGCAATCTATCTTACCTATTCACCTTATAAGATATGCAAATGAGTGTAACTATATTAGGCTGAGTATCATTATTTCCTACTTGCAAGCTCACCCAGAGATATGTTACTGTAGCCATATTAGTCCTATAAATCAGAGATATGTTTATGCAGCCTTATAAGCACTTTAAATCAATCTAATTGTCACATACTCCCACACTTATCTGCCATTGTAGACTTTTATAGTAATCAAGGCGATAGTATTTAATGTGTAAATGTTTGTCTTTTAACTGCTATAAAATAACTTAATTTTATATTAACCAACCATAATCTCATTTGGAGAAATTTATGCTTAGTTAAGTCAACGTATAGGGTAAGTTACGAGTTATTGGACAGTGACACATTGTCAATAATTGAAGGAAAAGTATCTAATTATTTATTTTATTTCAATTGCTATCTATAATACCTAATACCAATTAAAAGAAATTAAATAATATTTTTTTTTTCTTTTATGACCGAAAATGTGGAACTTTCCGATAACTCTGAACTTAGCTTAATATTTTCTAAATATTTATAGTAAATTATAACGACACACAAAGAATATCACCCATTAAACTCACTGAAAATCTTAATAAATTAATTTCTTTGTTGCTAATGAGTCTTGACTGTCGATTATTTGGCAGTCATTTTTTATAGCACTCTGTTCAGAGGGTAACTCACAGTATCGACTGTAACTCAGTCTGAAAGAAGAATTAAAGCTTCTGTTATTTTAACCAATTTTATCGAATTATTATTATGCGTATCATGATTTAATTAATTATCATAGTTTTTTTTTTGTTATCTCTTCTGGTGAAGTCACTTTTGTTTCTGACTGCTTCATTGAGTTCCTTGTACTTGATTCCCTTTTGTCGTCATCATTGATATGGCCTTTGGTTCCAAAGCAGTTAAATCCCCTCTGCACAACTACCACGGTGTCTAATCTCTCTTTTTCTCCTCCGTCAGGTGATTGCGAGGGCGTAGGCAGGTGTCTGGTAGAGCAGGCTCGCAAGCAAGGTTCTCTCGACAACATCACAGCTGTGGTAGTGTTCCTAAGACCCATCAGTGTACTCATGGACGAGGAAGCGCACAGGAGAGAGCAGGGGCAGGTGAGGAGTCCTACATAGTGATAGTTATCCTACTAATAGTTATTAATCGTAGCAGCTACTGATAGTTACTTAGAAGAATTCGATTGTTTCCTTGCTTTTCAAATATCCTACAATCAACTAGCTGGAATTGTATTTTCAATAATAGAAACTACGTATTATTTAATTTCTAAACGGGGGGAAAGAGGTGAATATAGGTTATTATTTTTTAATATATTATCTGGAAATATTCTAGTTAGTTCGTTTGTAGTTTATTTTTCTTTCTAATTATTATAATATATATCACAACTAGATGCTACTGTTTCTACCTCTTTTTAGAAGGTCTTTAAAAAGTACCTCATACGGTGACTGGTATTAATAGAGTACGTCATAGTGACAACTTGACAAGTATTAATAGAGTACGTCATGTGGTGACACATTTAACCCTATTGTTTAGAAGTTATTTAACATAACCCTTGATGGTAACTCCTCAAACAGCTCCTCAATATTTACTTCACCCATAGCTTTGAGGGTAGAATATAGTTCTAGATTTCAATGGTACTTGTACACTCATCATCCCCCATCTCTCCCCCAGATCTCCGAAAGCGAGATGAACTCCGCTGCGTTCATGAAGAAGGGCGCTGCCCCCTCCACCATCTGCGAGATCTTCTCCGGTGACGTCAGCACCTTCAACCCCGAGTCCCCCTCCAACAAAATGGGTGAGGAGTGCAACCCCTTCAGTCCCACCACAGGGGACATGAAGAACGGCAATGGACATGAGGGGGGACTTAACGTCTACGCCCAGGTGAGTGAAGATAAACCATCTAGAGGCAATAGGGTATGTTCTAAGATATCGAAAGCTTTCACATTTTCAATCTTAAAAGAAAAACTATAATTAACTAACATCTTAACTCGTTATTTTAATTGGTATCCATGATACCTACCTAGCTACTGGTATCATGAATACCAATCGCAGGTATCATAAGTAGCTACCAATTAAATTAATGAGCTAAAAATGTTGAAACTATAGTTTCTCTCTCATATGATCGAAAATGTGAAACATCCCAATCACTCAGAACTGTCTCAACAAATGCTGATTTCAATCATTACACTTAACTTTAGATTGGATATTTTTTTTATTCAATTTCGAATGCATTTCGAAGTAATTGAAGTGATCACTTCTCATCAATCTCATAAGAATAATTCTCTCTTTTCCTCATTCACGGTAAAACGCTTTTATCAAATCCTAATGTTGTAAAATTTATTTCATTTTAGGGTGCAAGTCAGCAGTTTGACCTCTCAGCTGGTCTGCCAGAAAATGCGTCAGCCGACCCAACCTTCGAAGATGGTGAGTAAATATACCTATATAGGTAATAAGAATTAAATTAGTACGAACTGCTGTGGTCTATTTCTCATACCAATGCTGTTATTGAGAGCTGCTGTGGTTTATTTATCTTACCAATGCTGTTATTGAGAGCTGCTGTGGTTTATTTATCTTACCAATGCTGTTATTGAGAGCTGCTGTGGTTTATTTATCTTACCAATGCTGTTATTGAGAGCTGCTGTGGTTTATTTATCTTACCAATGCTGTTATTGAGAGCTGCTGTGGTTTGTTTATCTTACCAATGCTGTTATTGAGAGCTGCTGTGGTTTATTTATCTTACCAATGCTGTTATTGAGAGCTGCTGTGGTTTATTCATCTTACCAATGCTGTTATTGAGAGCTGCTGTGGTTTATTTATCTTACCAATGCTGTTATTGAGAGCTGTTGTGGTTAGTTTATCTTACCAATGCTGTTATTGAGAGCTGCTGTGGTTTGTTTATCTTACCAATGCTGTTATTGAGAGCTGCTGTGGTTTATTTATCTTACCAATGCTGTTATTGAGAGTTGCTGTGGTTTATTTATCTTACCAATGCTGTTATTGAGAGCTGCTGTGGTTTATTTATCTTACCAATGCTGTTATTGAGAGCTGCTGTGGTTTATTTATCTTACCAATGCTGTTATTGAGAGCTGCTGTGGTTAGTTTATCTTACCAATGCTGTTATTGAGAGCTGCTGTGGTTTATTTATCTTACCAATGCTGTTATTGAGAGCTGCTGTGGTTTATTTATCTTACCAATGCTGTTATTGAGAGCTGCTGTGGTTTATTTATCTTACCAATGCTGTTATTGAGAGCTGCTGTGGTTTATTTATCTTGCCAATGCTGTTATTGAGAGCTGCTGTGGTTCATTTATCTTGCCAATGCTGTTATTGAGAGCTGCTGTGGTTCATTTATCTTACCAATGTTGTTATTGAGAGCTGCTGTGGTTCATTTATCTTACCAATGCTGTTATTGAGAGTTGCTGTGGTTTATTTATCTTACCAATGCTGTTATTGAGAGCTGCTGTGGTTCATTTATCTTACCAATGCTGTTATTGAGAGCTGCTCTAGCTTATGTTGTTTGTTCATAACATCATAGATTTATTATCAGATCACCAAAAAGATTATTTAATTATCTAATTGCTGATATATTTATTGTGTTTTGTTTATTTTGATTGGTTGGAGTTCTTCAACCTGCGGTTGTGAATTTGTACCTGTGACGCTAATTTCCTAATGGTTGATCATCCAAGGTTGAGTTGTTGAGATGTTATACCCATGGTTGAACGCTTTTCTTCCCAGACAGTGACTATTTAGCAACCACACCAGCGGAAATTGCCGGTTGTGGGCGGGGCTAAAGGAGTAACCCACCCCCCACCCCCCAATGATGCGAGGGTGTGTGTTTGTTTGTGTGTGATGTGTACGTGACGAACTGTACTTTTCGAAGGAAGACGAACCGTCACAAATTATACCTAACATTATTCTTACGAAAAAACTTTATTAATTAGATCGTGTGTAATTATTTTTTATCTGTCTTTTATAGGTATTTTTGAATCTCAGTGTTATGAAATGCGAATAAAGATAATTTTGCGATGTTATTCCGTACACGAGTTGTGAACGTGTAGATGGGCGGTAGTTCCCCCCCCCCCCCCCTCCTCCCTAAATTGGGGGAGGGGTATAGTCTACTACCTACATGTGTTCCTCTAGCACATGTTCTTCAGTCTACCTAACAGTTATGTGCAGTTAGCTTGTCCGTTGTCCTTTCTTATTTATTAATAACTTATAGCGACATATTGTCATTTGTGAATGTGATATTCATTCAAGTTTTAATTAATTCGTTATTAAAATCATTCGAAATGCCTCGTTCAAGAGCCGAAAGAAAAAGATACTGGGCCGAAGTTATGTCCAAGAAATCAGACTACCTTGAAAGAGTTGCTTTAGCAAATCGTGAAGAGAATAAAAAGAAAAAGCAAAAGAAGAAGTCTTCTAAACTTCAGGCAGAGTCACTCACAAAGTCACCAACCGTTGAACCCATGAAAGAAAACGTGGCCGCAAACTCGCCAACTTACGCTGAAACCTATTCTGATGATATAGATGAGAATGGCATGGCAGACCATTACCAAAAGCCACCCAATAAATATGTTTTCAATGATGCTAGTCAGTTCTTTGCCGAATGTATCACTGCTAGAGGAGCTTTGGGGGATATCACCAATAGGGCTAGAGCTGAACTCAACTTTGAGAATATAGAAGCTAATCATCACAACTTTATAAAACTAACAAAGGAATCTGCGATTAGTGGCGGTAAAGAAAATTTTGTCAATCATGGTAAGCTGTCTAGGTATTTAATATCATTAAATTCTGTGTAACATTCTTAAAAGGCTCTATAAACTAGTTCTGGTTGAAGTTTCCATGTGGGTTTTCTTAATTTTTTTATTTTAATTGAGTTACAAATTTCATACTTGTCAGTCAAATTTTAATTCATTTTAGGGTGATTTTAAACCAATATTACAATGTTAACAGGAAGGAATTCATAATTTCAAGCCCAGTATGCAGAACGAGGGACATTTTTAACTTTTTCTCTGTGAACAGTTCTTAATTCTCTCCTATAATCCAAGTCAAATAGTGTTGTTCTTAAACAATAAACTCTCCATTTGTCTCCAGTTATTTCTTAAAAATGATCAAATTTTCTCCAAAATAACATTGTAGCATTGGGAAAAATAGATATTTATCTCCACTTGCAATTGAAGGTCTCAAAATAGTCCAGTTAACAAAGCATGTCCTTTCTTGCCATTTTATTGGCGAGTTTATGACAGATAGTTTAGTTTGAGCCTTCCAATTGTAAGAGGAGAGAAATATCTAATTTTCTCCTATGCTGCAATGTTATTTAATTTATTTTGGAGTGAATATATGATCATTCTCGAGAAATTTAACTTTTTTGAGAGACAGCCTGAGAAAAAAAAATAGATTTTACGAGTTCATACCATTTTACTTTGAAAATAGCTGTCATTGAATGGCAAGAAAGGCCATACTTTATTACCTGGCCTATAATTGCATGTATTTTTCTGAGAACAGAAGGCAAAATGGAAATTTCTTGAAGGACTTCTTTGTTACGTTCATATTTCTCATTACCTACCTATAAGTGGGTAGTGATCCATATGAATAAAATCACTTCAAAATTAGTTAAATTACAAATTTATCAATTATATGTCAATAATTACACATTGCATATCTAGCATTCTTCTAGGTCTATTTCTCTGATATTCAAACGTGTTATCTTAGATTTTTATTGTAAATTTAACTAAACATAAATTGAAACTTATCAGAAGAGGAACCGGGGAGAAGTTGATATTCCTTCTTTTTAAGTCCCACCATATGGTACTCGTTGAAGTAACATTTAAGAAAGAAAATCTGACTTGAAAGTTAAAACAATGGCATATGTACTTTGAATGTCATCCAAATGTTGTTTTGATAATTCCAGCGTGTTTATAAGGTTGTCTTTTGCTCAAAATTGTAGTTTTGTAAAGAAATTCAGTTAATAGAATTATCAGAGGTAGCTAATGAATTATATTCTTTTATGTTTGAATGTGTCTGTTGAATTGGAGTTGCTTTTTTAGAGAGGCGTCAGTGATTTTGTTGATAGGGAAGTTCCGAGTTATCGGACGGTTCCACATTTTTCAACATGCCAGATAAAATATATGATGACTTTTATCTCTCATTCTTACATGATAGGTAATCTGGAACAGTCTAATAAATCAGAGCTTACCTTATTGACTTTTTGTTTATTCATATTTTCCCTTGATTTGATATCAATCTTATTGATGATCAATAGCTACTAATTCTGTTTTTTTTTTTTTTTTTGTAATTTCTTGTACCATTCATTAGTCATGTTATCAGCCATTTGACCTGTTCTTTTTCTTTCAGTCGAGTCTGCTCTTGCTGAACTGGACAGTCTTCCTGATGGAGATGATAGAGATGACTCTTCTCCTGACAACTGGACTTACCAAACACAGGTCAGTGCTGCACAATTAGTAAATAGATTTAACATTGTTGATAGTAAAATTAGTAAAAAAAATCTTTGCAAATTTTGATGTTTTCAATTTTTCATATCAAAAAATTTCAATGATTAATTGTGTCATTTGTGTATATTTCAATTCACTGTCTTCCCCTGTTGTAGCTAATATGAAACTTTGAAAGATTTGGTTACTTCTTTTATTGTAATGACTTAATTTTCTCTCCAGAATGACCACAAAGTCACAGTGAGTGAAGATAAAGTCCATGAAATGAGTGTGGTGAATGAAGTCTCAGTCACTCAATCCTCCCAGTCTGTTGTTGATGAAGTGAATGTCAATGGCGGAGGCTCTCCTCCCTCCACTCCACGATCCGTAGAAGGTTTTGTGACGTCAGTGGAGCTCAACACAGCTCAGGAAGCTTTCTCCAACATGAGTGCAGAGCAATCTGTTCCAGCACCTAGTGGACCATTCAGTGTGTATGTGAGCAGCTCTCCTGAACCCACCAGTCTGGACCCTCTAGCTGACATCCAACAGGACCATATATCCAACCAGCAGGATCAAGTATCCATCCAGACCTCTGAAGGAGAAATGGAGAAGCCTGTGATTGAATCCGGAGGCGTGGAGATAGTGCATGCCCAGAGTATGGTGGAGGTAGAGTCTCCATCTTCCTCTCCTCCTCTGCAAACCCTCTCCCCCCTCCCTGCGGAGGTGACTGTAGTCTCCACAGACTCCACCATGTACAGTGACATCAAATCCAATGACTTGATGTCCACCTCCATGATCCTGGAGCAGCCTATTTCAGATGCTCCGGAGCAAGTGGAGGAGATGATGCAGTTCATGACGTCATCCACACACGTGTACTCGGTGGAAGGGCAACAGACTCCTGAAGTGGTGACTGTTATGAGTCCTGAACCTCCCGTAGAAGTGGTGGAGGAAGTTAAGGAGGTCCTAGAAGATGTTAAGATGGATGTGGAGGAGAAGATTGAAGAGGTTGTCAAGGAAAAGGTTGAAGAAATAGTTGAGGAAGTAAAGGAGAAGATTGAAGAGAGTGTCAAGGAAGAAGTGGAGGTTTGTCAGTTTGAAATTAAGGAAGCTACTCCAATCGAAATCGCCACAGAAAAACCAGCTGAAGTTATGGATACTCTGGTGGATCAGATGGAACTCGTTAATTTAGATACTCCAGTGGTACCCACCACCCCCAAACAGAGACAAACTCCCAGTCCCCTCCCCCAGACCCCTGTGAGCAATTTCACCCCCTCCACCCCCATTGCAGAGCCTATGATCAATGACAGGCCTGTCTCCCCCATCCACACCCCCACAACTTCTGCAGGCCACATTCCACACAGTGATGTCATCTCTGAAATAGTTCCCCTTTCTGTTGAGAAGAAACAGGCCCCTGTGAAACCAGCACCTCGCACCACACTCTCCTCCCGCACTACAACCGCATCCAAAACTGTGCCTGCCAAGACCACAGCCCCAAGAACCACAACCACTCGTGTCACACCCAAACCTGGCACACCACGTCCCTCAGTCAGAACCACCCCCGGTGAAGCCGTCAGAACCGCCAAGACAACCCCCACCACCAGAACACCCATCTCATCTCGCGCAACAACACCATCCAGTCGCCCCACATCCGCTACACGTACAACCACAACACGCACTGCACCAACCACAGCTCGCACCGCTCCTACCACCACAAGAACCACTCCCAGTAGCCTAACATCAAGGCCAGCTGCTTCAACCAGAACTGCTCGCACCACACCCACCGCAACCAAACCAGCTACCACCGCCAAAACAACTCCCACCACTCGCCCTGCCAGCAGACCAACATCGGCAACAACGACTCCAACAGCAACTCACCGTGTGCCCATCAGTAGGAGAACGACAACAACTACCACCACAACTGGTGATGCAAAGACTGCTGCCAAACCTGCTCCCAAAACAACCACAACCACCACTCGCGCACCACTCACCCGCAAACCACTCTACCCCGGCCCCACTACCACTCGCACAGCGAAAACAACTTCTGATGCCAAGACAGCGACAGAGAAGAAAGATCTCAAGAACAGCACCAACAAACTGCTGTCAAGAACCACCACCACAACTCGCACCGCAGCAGCCAGAGGGACAGCCGCTCCTGCTGCCACTCACCGCAGTACATTGACAACCAGGACAACAACAGGTGAGATTGAAATTTGAATTATCAATATTTTTAATGTTCTGTTGAATAGCTATATAAACATTTTAATTCAAAACTAATCTAGTGTTTTATGGGGCAGGGGGTCTAATTATCAATTAGACTTGGGTTTTGAAACATTGTTGCTGGTGCAGACTGACTTTGTAGGTCTCTTATCCATGGGTAAGCAGACTGACTGTGTAGGTCTCTTATCCATGGGTAAGCAGACCATGGGCGTCTATTTTTTCCAACCATGCGCTGGGTCGACACTGTTAGTGATAGCTGAGTAGTCGACCTAGTACATGATCGTACTTTCACTGTCCCCTCTTCTTCGAGGCCTCCTTCTCTTCATGTCTCTTTGGATAGGGGCAACTTTAAACACATGAAATAATAATAATTCAATGTTTAAAATTTTCAGGCACTTCAAAACCAGCAGGCAGTACCTTGAAAACAACCAGAACTACCACCACAACCACTCGCACCGCAGGCCCCAGAACCACCGCCGCAACCAAGGCTCCCCTCAAGAAAGCCGGTGTGAAGACATCCGTCATTACAACCACAGAAGAGACCAAGAAAGACGCTATTATCAGCCCGGAAAATAATGGTGAAGCTAAGATAGCGCAGGAGGAGGTTGCTATTGAGGTGACTACAAAGAATGAGGAGCTGGTAGTAGAGAGGAGCGAGAAGATTGTAGAGAGGAGTGAGGAGATTGTTGTCAAAGAGGAGATGGTAATAGAGGAGTCTCAGGAAGCCATAGTTATGAATGGGGATGCTCCTCATTAGATAATTATCTTATATTCTCTCTAAAATGTTATTAAAATATAATCTTTGACTGATAAATTAATTATGCCTTTAATATCAGATCATTAAAGTAATTGGAATGTGTATCCAATATCTTCATTGTAGAATATTTATTATACTTTTGAAAATATATTCCCAGTGATTAGCGACACGGTGCTCTAAATTTTAAAAGCAGTTGGTAATAGGAAGAATTTTTTGCATTTAAAATATTAACCTAAATAGAGTGATGCCTCCTAGAGCCTTAGTTAGGCCTTCTCCTCTACATAAATATATATACATTCTTAATAAATATGATTGATTTCGTTGTACTGAATGCTCTTTATGTTATTTTAATGCTTGTTGCGGCTTAGATCGTATGCTCCTTATTTTAAAGTGTATTGAGAGATGCTTTCTCTTATTAATTCACTAAATCTACTGATTTTATATACTCTGATTGGAAGGCAAACGCTTTATTGTAATCTTTAGTTTTTCTGTAAATACATCATTGGATTTAGGAAAATAATAACCTTCGGTTTGTTCCAATTTTAGGGACTCGGTTAAGTGCCTCATTCCATGCCTCTTAATGCATACATTTCGTGTATATTAAACTCCCTAATTTAGAAACCATGTTATTAGATGGTGATGTGCTTTAATATTTTCCAATATCAATCGAAAGTGTTCCTATGTCAAATGATTTCTAAGACAGGTATTAAGTGTTGGATTTGCATTTTCGTTCTGATTTGTCTCTCGTCTCTCTGTGCATTCAAAAGGAAATAATTATGTATATTGATTAGAATATTAGCTAACAAAAGAAACGCTGCCTTTTCATTTTCCTCAGAGAATAACATGCTCTTAATAACGTGGCTGTTATGTTCTTTGGGTAGGAACTAGTTTAATCTAGTAGCTTTTCTGCATTCATGAGCTTGCTACTAGTATTGGTAAAGAACAATGACTATATTCTATGCTAGGGTAAGTTTCAAGTTATTGACTGGTTTCACAATTTCGAACATAACTTTATTTTAATTTGTATCCATAATTCTTGTTATGTATTTAAAAATAGCTACATATTATTTTGATATATGATCGAAAATGTGAAACCAGTTGATAACTCGAAACTTACCCAATGGTCCTATTACAAGATTGTTATGAAGTTCGATAAATTTCCATCAGGGCTTATTTCCATAACCAGGGTTGTGACGATATGCTCTTAAAATCATAGTTCCCAGAATATCATAGACGAAACGAAATGGTATCGAATACTATGTACCGCTAATTTAGAACGATTGAAGTGTTTAATTCCCTCCGTCTATTGTATTTTCGGGATCTATGATTTGTAGAGCATATTGTCACAACCCTATTCTTAACAGTAGCTTTTTCTCCATCCATGAGCAGCCTAGTCTAACATAGTTAGTGACTTTGTTCATAAAGTCACTTTCCTTTCTGACTGCTTCTTCCAGTCCCTTGTATTTAATTTGCCTTTGACGTCAGCGTTATGGCCTTTGGTTCCGAAAAAAGAGTTGATAAGAATAAACTCTTTTTGTTTGTACATATTTTTCGATTTTGACATTAGTTTTTGTGGAAATGGAGATTTCATTTTTCTAATATTTTCGTTAAATTTAAATAGATAGAATATTAAGTTATATACCTAAGACTAAGAAGGTTAAAAAATCCCTGTAACATTTCTAACCAAGTTATGAAGGTAGATTTTATTATAGGCTATTTTTGAGGACTAAAAATTAAAAAAACACTAAATTTTCGATTTTGACTTGTGATTAATAAACAAGAAATCGTAATAGAAAATATCTATCCGTTGTAATCTGTCATGGATCAAAAAACGGTCCTGTTTACTTGTAGCGTTAAAAATCATTGGCTTCTATTTATTTATGGTGGAAAATTCACATTTTATAGGAGTCAAAAAATTATAAATTTGACCTAAACATGTGGGGAAAATAATAAATGAAACAGTAGGTAGTTAAAGCTTACATTAGTTTAATGTACTTTTATCTTAAAATATAATTACAAAAAGTATAATACAATTTAGGACTTCTAAACGAATTAAATGGAGTGAAAAAATGCAGAGAAGTGATTTAGATCCAAGAGAGGTACTTTGAAACGTTTTCTCTACTTGAAAACTTCCTCCGCCACCTGACTGAGTTTCATTCCTCCCAAAGTGTAAACCAGTGCCTCCTTATTCGCCTCCTCGCCTTCATTCTCCACCCACAGTTGGAGGAAATGTTCGATGCAGGCCTCCACCTTGCCTCCTTTTTCTCCAAGGATATAATCAACCTGAAGTGAAAAGAGAATATTTTAGTAAGCCTATCTTAAGTTCTTGTAGGAAATAACCGATCCTTTCAATATGTAAATACAAAGAAAACTAATTAGCTAATTAGGATTTCAGGCAAAAGTAGGACATTTTAATTAATAGTGATTCAGTTATGTACTTTCATTTTGTAACGTACACAGTTTCATATATCCCCATAAAAAAAATCATTTGGTGTTATATCAGAGTATATGTTTTAGGTGGACTAAACATTTTAGGGAAATGTTTTCCAGAAAAGATAAAATTTCCCTTTCAGTTGTAACAACTTATTCCTCTCCGATGGGTGACGATAGAAATTTTCAATATCTTTAACCAGTTTGATGCAAGTTGTTACGTTAAAATAAGGACTGAGTTAGTCGAGAGAATTGTGTCACACTAAACTAGAGCTACACCAACACTATCGGTACTCTTTACTTCAGCCATTTTTTGGAATAGGATTATCAAGAATCTGTATCGTCAGATTATTAATACCAAGTATCGGTCATAATTATGGTATTTTTATAGTCCTACACTAAACAGTAACTCTGTGAAAGAAGAGGATTTTAAACAACAACAACAACGACTCTCTCCCCAGCTTACCTCATCAATTTGGAATCCTAACTTCACCATCACATTTTTCCAAGTCTCGTTACTGAGTTTAGAGAGAGATAAGGCCAGGGCCGTCTGCTCCTCTTTGGTGATGGGTTGCAGCTCCTCTCGCTCTTCACTCTCCTCCTCCGGTTCGTCCTCTCCTCCCTGAAACACCAGACATAAACTTCATGAGTGATAGGATAATTTTTCATTCATATATCAGAGAAATGACAGTATAATGATTCTATTTTTTTCACTAATTTATTATATTCCAGCAAAATTAATGTCTGAATATTTGAAATTTTCAGCAAAGGGTCAATTTAGAAGTTCGAACATAGGGTAAGTTCCGAGTTATTGGACGGTTTTATATTTCCGATCATGTGAAAAAAAATATATAATAAAAAAAATCCTTATTTTTATTGGTTATTTCATTATTGATATCTTCACGTTTAGCTAATGGATAGCAATAAAAATAAAAATTATTAGCTAGCTAGGTAGTTGGTATATAGTTTTCTTACACAATCGAAAATTGAAACCGTTCAGTAACTTGAAACTTACCCTGATAACATGCAATTAACCAACCAAAGCTTCAGAATTTCAAACCAGATATATTGTTTAATTTTAAACCAAATTCATTGTTTCAATAGCTATTTACTAACTTTATTATTTTCATTTAAAACCACATTTTTATTTCAAACCAATTTTTTCTTTTAATTTCAAACCAATTTTTTGTTTTAATTAGCTATACCAATTAACTAGTGTTCCTCACCTCCATTTCTTCATCACTGTTGTCACTGATTGTTTTCTCATTCTGTTTGTTCTGTTGCTGAGGGGCGGACTGACTAACAGACTCCTTGGCTTGTCCGTTAACAGGCTGAAAAAACGGTAAGTGATATCTTCATTATTTTAGTAGAGGGTTGGATGTCTGCATAGAACCAAAGGCCATATCGCTGATATCAGAATGAAATTACGTACAAGGGACTGGAAGAAACAGTCAGAAAGGAAAATGACTCCATGAACAAAGTTAAGAAAAATAGTAATGGAAATAACTTTCATTTTGACTTCATCATTTCTTAAAATTTTTCATTCGAATCACTAAGATCATTAAAAAGAAATTGCTCACCATCTGGTCCTTAGCCAGCCTCCTGACCATGGTGGTGAGGTACTCCGGCAGAGTGGCAATGGGGGCAGTGGAGTGGGTGAAGAAGTGTGGGGACCTGCAGGCCAGGATCCTCAGAGCCCTCCACCCGAAGTCACTGTCTGAAACAAGTCTGAAAAAGAGAAAAATACTATTATTCAACAGAGGAAAAATAGTCACTCATTCAGATACAAATTTAATTCTTAGTTAGAACTTTTAGCAACGATAGCATTCGAAATCAGCTAAAAGTATATTAGAGAATCACAGTTCTGATTTAGCTTAGTAATTAGTCTAGGTATCTTCCTGACAGAGGAGCAACTAAAAGATTTAATGATGTGTTCTATGACAGTCAGGTGAAGACTTAGAATTCTTGTAGTTAGTGAGGCCTATGGGATAATTTGGGCCACCCAGAATGTAGTCGGTTAAGTTAGATAGGTTGCGGTGAGAACTCATGGTATAGAAAAGCAAGGAATTATGTACCTAGTATTAGTAGTTCAGTCGTGTTCGAGCCTCTCCCCCACTCACTTTACCCCAGAGGGTGGCTCCTCCTCCCCACTCACTTTTCCCCAGAGGGTGGCTCCTCCCCACTCATGACTTGCTCCACAGCTCGTTTGAAGTACTCCTCCAGTGATGGCGTGAAGTCCCTCTGTCGCATGCGTGTCGCTTCACTGTTGTCCGAGCAGATGTTCCACAGGCGCGTCATTTCGTTACTGTGGGGGTGATGATTAATCAATTAAAAAGATATTTGGAGAAAAGATTTTCTCTCCTATAAAATAAAAATTCTTCTTTTTAATGAGAAAAGAAGCAGTAGATTTCTTTGGTGAAACAAACAAACCCTAATAAATATATTTGTCATTAATGAGGGAAGTTCCGACCTATTGGATTACTTATATAAGAAAAAAGTAAATCAGTTTTAGGTAGCTATTATTTATCTTTTATTCAAATGAAATAATAATTAATCATTTTTTTTCTTACACGACCGAAAAAGTGGAACCGTTCGATAACTCAGAACTTGCCCAAGATAAGACGTAGCTACATCCCCACTCACTTTGCCATGACAAACTTCTTTCTGCTCTCCGCCTCTTTGATGATGTCACCCAGTTTGCGCTTCTTGCCCCTTTTCACTGCTTTGGAGTCTTCATCTTCACCCTGAGGGAGAGAGTTGCTGGTAAACAGGAAAGGGAAGTACAAAAACAGGAGGGTGAAGAGAAATTAAATTAAACTCTGTACAGTTTGCAAACAAAACCATTCCATCAAAGATAATATCGGTAATTCTTACCTCATGTTTTCCATTTTGTACAGCTGTGTTCTGGGCTGAGGGAGGCTTTTTGATCTCAGGGCATCCACTGTTCTTCCAGTCATTCCACTGATCTTCATGCTGAGGAAAAGAAACATTGAGAACATATTACAGGATAGTAGACACAGCAGAGAGCTACTACACAACTTATTTCTATAGATTGCTTCAACAAATTGCTTTGATAATCGAAATAAAGTTCTTAAAGACAGAGATAATCCATTTAGATTTAATAGATAGAGTCATCATCATAGAGATAGAAATTATATATTTGATTGAAATGCTTTATTAATATTTTAAAAGGCAGGTGATAGAATAATTACATCGATACATTTGAGTCAGTTGACAGGTTGCATAAACACTGAATTAGCTTCTTTATAAATAATTTATTAATTTTAATTTGATTTCATGATGTCATACTAAAGTAACAACAGGAAGAACTAAAGCTATTCATTACATTGTGTCCAGATATTCATCAAGTTAAAATTTCGAATATTTTACTTGCTTCAGTTTAACTGAGAATAAAGCTCCCACACATGACAGTGTGCTATAACTGTACAGTGCAACTGCGCAGTTATAGCTGTCGTATGTGGCACTCTTTAGACTGTGCTAGACACTCACTCGCAATGTCTTCTTCACGACAACAACAAAGGCTTTGCCATCGGGAGGAGTCTCTGAGAGGAGAGAGTACACCTTCTCCTCTGTGCTCCTCACCCAATCTGCTTCAGAGGAGCCAAGGGTCTCCCTGGAAAGAAAAAAAAGACACACAATTTAAATTTAGTCACTAAAAATATGAAAAAGACTGACAATGTTAATTTACTGAAAGAAAATATAAAAGAAAAAAACTTCACACTAATAAAACAGAACTTTGAAGTGAGAATATCTCCAAATGTATCTACATCAAGGAGAGAGTTTAGTCAACAATTTACAATTAAATGTTCCTTCTATTTAGATGTAAAGAAATAATTCATAAATGTTTAAAAATCATTGTAGCTATAACTATTTGAAAATCTTCTGTTTTGTATATATATACTAGAGTACCAACTTGGGCAGAAGTAAACTTTAAATTTATCTTCATGTTGACTACCAAATACCTATTGCCAGTAGCTACCAAATACCTATTGCCAGTAGCTACCCAATACCTATTGCCAGTAGCTACCCAATACCTATTGCCAGTAGCTACTCAATACCTATTGCCAGTAGCTACCCAATGCCTATTGCCAGTAGCTACCCAATGCCTATTGCCAGTAGCTACCCAATGCCTATTGCCAGTAGCTACCCAATGCCTATTGCCAGTAGCTACCCAATGCCTATTGCCAGTAGCTACCCAATGCCTATTGCCAGTAGCTACCCAATGCCTATTGCCAGTAGCTACCCAATGCCTATTGCCAGTAGCTACCCAATGCCTATTGCCAGTAGCTACCCAATGCCTATTGCCAGTAGCTACCCAATGCCTATTGCCAGTAGCTACCCAATGCCTATTGCCAGTACCCAATGCCCACTTCCAGTACCCAATGCCCACTTCCAGTACCCAATGCCCACTTCCAGTACCCAATGCCCACTTCCAGTACCCAATGCCCACTTCCAGTACCCAATGCCCACTTCCAGTACCCAATGCCCACTTCCAGTACCCAATGCCCACTTCCAGTACCCAATGCCCACTTCCAGTACCCAATGCCCACTTCCAGTACCCAATGCCCACTTCCAGTACCCAATGCCTACTTCCAGTACCCAATGCCTACTTCCAGTACCCAATGCCTACTTCCAGTACCCAATGCCTACTTCCAGTACCCAATGCCCACTTCCAGTACCCAATGCCTACTTCCAGTACTCAATGCCTACTTCCAGTACCCAATGCCTACTTCCAGTACCCAATGCCTACTTCCAGTACCCAATGCCTACTTCCAGTAGCTACCCAATGCCTACTTCCAGTACTCACTGTTTGAACTTGACAGGTGAGCAGAGGTAGTGGAAAGTAACCAGTAGCTGCAGTAGGATGTAACGTCTGAAGTTACTGTCTGAGAACTGCAGGTCTAGCAGCCTCTCGTTGGTGAGGAACTTGGCAAAGTACTGGTCAGTCTGCGGAAAGTGTGTAGGGTTAGTTACGGGTTATCGGACAGTTTCACATTTTCGATCAAATAAACAATTAAAACAGAGAGCTAAAATATTATAAAATCTCAACTAGTTATAATTTGTGAAGAGAATAAGATTACTACCAATGATTAATTCATTACTGCAAAGAAAATGTACCTTGTTGACATCAGGCAGAGTGTCTATGATTGTCTTCTCGAGGTCTTCTTTGGTATCTTCTGCAGAAGACACGTAACTGATAGGCAGTTTGTCAGCACTCTCCTCTGAACCTTCTAGTTTGAAACTACAAAAAGCCTCCAACACGTCTGTGGTGAACTGAAAATAAGTGTTGGCACAATTATAATTTATAAACCAGGAAAATAGAATAGGGTTGGTTCCGAGTTATCGGACGATTCCACAATTCCGAACAAAGAAGAAAAAGTAGCTACATATAATAATTACTGTAACTTATTTTTATTAGCTACTAGCTAGCTAAATATGATACCAATTAATATAGAAGTTAAATTAAAATTGTTAGCAGTGTATGTTTTCTTCACGTGTTCGAAATGGTGGAATCGTCCGATAATTCAAAACTTACCCTAGCTACCAGTCTAGATTTATAAAAATTTACCTATTAAATATAAAACAAAAAGTTGTGGTGAAGTGTGAAACTCCATTACAATAAATTTCTGAAATACAACTATGTATTAATAGATTTTCAAATTTAATTTAGTCAGTATTTTGCCTACGTAACAGAATTCACCAAATAAGTAAAATAGATATTTAGTCAAAAGTTACTGATTGGAAGCAAAAGATTTTAGCATCTGTAATAGATGAATAAAAATACCAACAAATTTATTGTTACTTTGCAAGAGTTACTCACAGTGACAAACTGTTTCCAAGAGTTACTCACAGTGACAAACTGTTTCCAAGAGTTACTTACAGTGACAAACTGTTTCCAAGAGTTACTTACAGTGACAAACTGTTTCCAAGAGTTACTTACAGTGACAAACTGTTTCCAAGAGTTACTTACAGTGACAAACTGTTTCCAAGAGTTACTTACAGTGACAAACTGTTTCCAAGAGTTACTTACGGTGACAAACTGTTTCCAAGAGTTACTTACAGTGACAAACTGTTTCCAAGAGTTACTTACAGTGACAAACTGTTTCCAAGAGTTATTTACAGTGACAAACTGTTTCCAAGAGTTACTTACGGTGACAAACTGTTTCCAAGAGTTACTTACAGTGACAAACTGTTTCCAAGAGTTACTTACAGTGACAAACTGTTTCCAAGAGTTACTCACAGTGACAAACTGTTTCCAAGAGTTATTTACAGTGACAAACTGTTTCCAAGAGTTATTTACAGTGACAAACTGTTTCCAAGAGTTATTTACAGTGACAAACTGTTGTTATGAACTATAATTTCAATAAGAATAGCTATACCTATATATTTCAATAACTCTTGAAATAACATTGTTTCTTTCTCAAAAGTATCGAATGATGTTAATTGCTTACATACTCTCTTTTAACCCTTACCCTAAAAGTCCGTTAAAATACCACCGTAAGACATTCTTATTGTATCCGTAGGAATATTATTGAATATAAGGCCTAGGTATATAATGAGCTGTTTGTAGTCGATTCGAAAATAAGCCTAGAACTGATTATTTCCTGTCTTAGATTTTGGTCCTCTGTTAGATTGGCTCTAGACTTTGTGGGGTTAACAACCACGCTCTTCATTTTACCCTCTTTTCGATTATCCGCAATAAGTCCATATTTGCCAAACTGTGTATTTTTATATTTGTGCCTATAATAAAATTGAACCGGTCATTAACCGCTTTCATTTCCTGTGTAATTGATAGACATTAATTAGATCAGTTACTGAATTATGGAAATAAAGAATAAACAATTGGTTCTGAAGGGATAATTTCACATATATTCCCATTAAAATTTGAAAGTCTAGTGTCAATTCTCAAACCCAAGAAGTGATCGTAACACTGTTTCCAAGAGTTACTTACAGTGACAAACTGTTTCCAAGGGTCTTTCTGATAGCACTGTAGTGGGTTCCTGAAATAGTCTTGTAGTGCCCAGAACTTAGAGTAGAGAGTACTGTCCTTAGCCATCACTGAGTCCTTGTTACCATCATCTGTCACTGAAATGGAGAGGTAGGTGTGAGGTGGGTATGGAGAGGTAGGTGTGAGGTGGGTATGGAGAGGTAGGTGTGAGGTGGGTATGGAGAGGTAGGTGTGAGGTGGGTATGGAGAGGTATGTGTGAGGTGGGTATGGAGAGATGCGAGGTGGGAATTGACCACTAAGTAGTATACAGTTCAAGGAAAGTGTATTTTTAATGATTTTAAAACGGAATATTAATTTCACATTTCCAAAAGAAACTTGCAATGTTTCTGCAGGAATGATCTCTCATCTCCATTACGTTACTGAAGTTATCAAAGAGAAAAAATTGGATAAATAGAATAACTCTTGTATGTTATTATATTAAACACACGTCTCTTACATTTGATCTTTGAGTTATATATATTGGCTTTCATATAACTGAAAACCCTAACTTTTACCAGTTCTCTGCTAGCACTTACCGGAAGTATCCATTGCCTCATCAGTTGCACCAGTGGAGTAGTTGGTCACATTCTCCAGGTTGAACTCTGAGATGAGATTCAGTCCACTTCTCTCAGAGAAAGGGAAAAACATGGCCAGGAAGAGCAGGATGCGGCCGCAGAAAATAGTGTTTTGTGAGCGGGAGAGCCGTCTCAGCACGTCTGTAATGAAGTTCATATTGTTAGAGGCTAAATGGCGTGGTTGTCTAGGAATAATAATTCAGATGCAATGGTAAGAAATTGCAACTGGATAAAATGGAAGATAGTTACTAGGCTACAACAATAACATTTTGTAGGTAGGTTAAGTTATGAATTATCGATCAATTTCACATCTTTGGTCATAGCTATATGAAAAACTTGTATAATGTAATGATTATCATATATTTTTATTGATATCCATGAAACATGCAATTGTCATGGATATCAATAAAAATTAAATAATTATTATTTTTTTCATATTTTCTTATATGACCGAAGATATGAAACCAGCCGACAATTAGTAGCTTACCCTAATTGTTTTTCTCCTATCTTAAAGAATAGAAAGTAAATCATTGGATTGCATTAATGATTAAAGTTCATTAGTTTTAAATAGTCTTTTGATCACAAGAGTGATGCAGTCTCAGAACTATAAACTATAAAAAATTACAAATTTTCCGAAGCTCCAATAGCAAAAAGTCACAAATCAAGTATGGATATTCAACTAAAGAGGTATTAACATTGTACAACATTTCATATTCCGAGAATTAGAATTTATGTTAGATAAAATAACTAGCTAGAACATAGATGCCTGCCTCACCATTGCACATTCTCAGGACTTGGTTCTTGCAAGGTACAAAGAAGAGAGTTTCTTTCCATACCGCCACACTGCCCTCTACAAAGGAGAATAGCTTCTCACACTGCTGTACAGTCAGGGTGTCAAAGGCATCAGACAGAACCAACATGGGCAGAGTGGGGAGACACACTTCCTTCCTTGCCATAGACACACACAGCTGTCAGGGGAAAGAGAGATAAACATTTTAAAATGAATTTCAGGTATTTTAGAAAAAGAACCTAAAATATAATTCTTCCTGTTTTTTTACGGTTTTATTCTTCTTGTTTTTTAATGGAAAAATAATGTCTTATAAACAAACACAAAAAAATTGACAACCACTAAAAATCAATTGCTATTTCTTTAGATTTTAAGGCCTCTACCTGATGAACTAGTAGGAGTAATTGGCAACAACAATTGGAGAATTTTATTTGCTGGTTCAAGATCATATTAAGTTCTTAACCATTCAATTAAGAAAGAAATAAGGATGGAATGATCATTACATTATATTTGAGAAATCACAAATCTAAACTAATAAGTAATTTATTGATAATTTGATTTTAGTAAACTCATCACAAAATAAATTGCACAGAGTATCAAAGGTAGTGAGCAGTGTGTATAAATTTAAAGCTCGAAGGATAGAAGTATAAAAAACAGGAAGAGTTAAAAAATTAAATGGTAGCTAGCTAGTTACAGATAATTATAATTATACTAATTAAAAGATAAAATATCTATAGGTAATTAATTACCTTGGCAATGGCAGTGATCTGTGAGAGGTCGGTGTTCTTTCCTTGAAAAAGAATGTTGACGACGAAGTGACGCACTGCCGTCTCTATGGATATCTTAGCAGACTCACTGCAATAGAAATATTATATAAGAATTACCCATGATTTGAAAATATGCATATATCAATTTGAAGACAAGCTTGTTATTAACCAAATCAGAAATCATTGGTCTTATATCTGTACAATGACATTAGCTACAGAGTTTTTAACAGCATTGGAACATTTACTATGTAGTAGCTACCTACATTTATCATGGAATATTCTATATTATTAGGTTTTTAACTTTTTACAATCCAGTTTAATGCATCAAAATTTCACAATAATTAATCATTAGAAATGGAAGATGTTCAGAACATACGAGTCACGTTGCTATATACATTGCATATACATTAGTTTGTTATCATATATAACATATTATTTACTATTAAATTCCACATGAATGAATAACTCACCCAATTTTAGAGTCAAAATTTCGCATGACAGTTTCGACATTGCCATTCTGTAGGTATAAAGGTAGACAGTCTTGCATTGACTGGAAGACGACATCATGAGATAGAACTGTTGCAGTCTGTGGTGATTTCTGTGAGTTGTCTGGGGTGGCCACTGTAGCCGTCATTATGTCCTAGTAATCAGCTGAACTGACTCGAATACAAATAACTAAATAGGCTATATCAAATCTTGATATATTACCTGAAATGGGTGATAGTCAAAGTTAGAATATCATTTATGCAAATTAAAATTATGGGGAATTGGGAACTAAGTTATTGGATGGTTTATCATGGTTTTATGATTTAATATCATATAAATAAGAAATATATAATAAATCTAACATGCAGAAACTAGTCAAGTGTTCGTAGTCTCATACCATCATACCATGTAATCCATGTTTCAAAGTATGGACAAAGTCTTAAGTCGCCAGTATACTGGCGACTTTTGAGGGGTGAAATAATTTTAAAAACCTGTAAATACAAGTAAATCGTGAGAAATTTGGTGATTTTATTAATTTTGCTACATACAATTCTGAATTACTCTCTATATTTACATTAATCCAGGTAAGGAAGCATGTCCAAACACGCCATTTTAAATTTAGTTGCGAGTTTGTGACAGTTATTTTGAGCCCTTCAATTGCAATTTGCAAATGGCGAGAAAAATCTAATTTTCTCCAAAGCTACGATGCCAGACTACAGGAACTGGTAAAGTGTTCTCCATTTCAGCTTCTGTTCTCAGTAAAATACATTTAAATATAGGAAGAAATTAAGGTCTGTTCACACAGAAAATGTTAAAAATGTGCCATATTCTGCAGACTGGCTACAATGTTATTTTTGAGAGAATTTATGATTATTTGATCATTTTGGAGAAAAATTTGGTGATTTTTGGAGAGAGCTGGAAAGACGAATGGAGAGTTTATGAGCCACACTATTTTACTTGGGACATTAATTTTGATACGAACAGAATAAGATAACTCTATGAACACATTACCAGTTTCTGATTTCTGAAGACTGGCTCTCTGACAGACCCAGACTGCAGGAACTGGTAAACTGTTCTCCAAGAAATCCTCCATATTGGCTTCTGTTCTCTGTAAAATACATGTAAATATTATTATTATTACTAGTCTGTATTTGGTGCACAAAATCCCACTGACTTTTTCAAAAAGCTAAAAAAATCCACCATAAATTTCCATTAATAAGACTGATCCACCAACATTTTCCCAATTTATCCACTGAAAATTAATGGTAACATAGGAATAAATAGCTAAAAATCCACTGACTTTGCCAGAATATTATTTTCACAGGGGAAAAAATTCCACCAACATGTCGGTGGAATTTACCATGAAATACAGTCAAAATGTTAGAAATAGGTCTGTACCGATACTATCTGCCAGTCTGTATTTAGTGCACAAAATCCCAGAGACTTTTTAAAAAAGCTGAAAAATCCATCATAAATTTCCAATAATTTGGCTGATCCATCAACATTTTCTCCATTTTTCCACCAAAAATTAATGGTAGCATAGGAATAAATAGCTAAAAATCCACCGACTTTGCTGGAATATTATTTTCAAAGGAGAAAAATTCCACAGACAAGTCAGTAGAATTTACCATGCAATACAGACTGGACTATCTGTATCGGTACTCATTATATCAGCCATTTTTTAAGTATCGGTACTTTATATCGATACCACCAATACTATTAAAAAGTTAATATATCCGTTTTCTATGTCTATGTACGGTACTTATTTCGAGACATGTCTCGAAATAAGTACCGTACGAAGACATAGAAAACAAAACGTATGCAAGTTTTTGTGATTATTTCACGGTAACTAAAATAACATCAGAATTATAATCCAGATGAGGTTATTAGAAGCAATTGGTATTGCAATTCAACATATCCAATTTTAGGGTAAGTTCCGTGTTATCGCAGGGTTCCCTATTTTCAAACACGAAAAAATATCTGTATAATTATTATATTTAACTTTTATTTCAATTATTCATGATAGCAATTAGAATAGAAGTTAAATAACAATTATTATATTTTCATTTCTGATGTGTCCGAAAATGTAGAACCAATTAATAACTTGGATCGAACTTGGTAGATATGTACCCTACTACTAAATATATTTCATGGAGCATAAAATTGCTGTTGGTTCAATGTAACACAATATTTATAGAAATCTAAGTATAAGCCACTATAATAGGCTTATATATTGTACTCTAACTCTAATAAACAAATTTAATTTAGAAAAAGAGATGCATGATGAAGGAGTGACAATTATATTTCTCTTGTTTCTTTACCTCACTTTAATTACAGTTTGGTAATTAAACTGAGTCGTAAATAGGTAATTGAAGCGAGGTCTGCCTTTAAATACAATATACTATACATATGACATCACATTTGATACAACCGTGCGATATAACTGTTGCAATAAATATAATTATTAGGTAGCTAGTTAATATAATTACGATTGATATTAGCACATATATTTGTTGATTGTATAATTAATGTTGCATAATTGCTGAATATATAGTTAAGTATGAAATATATATGTAGTGGAATAGCTATGATCACTACAGCTTTTACTAGTTAGATTAATTATTACGTACGTAATTCTTTTATTGTGAAATTCGGAATTTCAAAAGAAGCAGCTTCAAGGTCTAGTTCAAGAGTATGTACCAAGTCGCCGATTAATTGTCGACTTAGAATTTGTGAAAATAAGTATCTTTCACATATATAGACGACTAATGAGCACTTAAATTAGATTTTAAATTAAAATTGGTGTCTCATAATCATAAACAGCAGAACCGCGAATCTCTGTTGAAATGTAAACAAAGCAGCCATTTTGTTTTGATATGGCACACTCCATGAATGATGTATAATTCAAATTGTATATTAGTTTTCTGTTTTCGGTGTTCTTTTGTTATGAATGATGTAGTCACTACTTGTCATTTTAATTAGATGCTCTCTGACTAATTATCGGAAAAAAAACAAATGAATAACTATGAAAGAAATTAAGAAAGTATGCCTCTCTCAGGCTCTCTGAGATTGGCTGGTATCAGTTGTATGCCTCTCTCCGATTGGCTGATACGCTCTCCATTAATTTAGGTAGTTATAATAATATAGGTATATTGACGACTGTCAACTTTCAAAATTGTAATTAAATTATGACAAATGGCGACTGCATTACTAATATTTGTTGACTTATTTTTGAAAAAAAAGATATATTGGCTACTCAATGTACATTCTCTGAAACTAGGCTTCAAGGTAGAAAATTAGAGGAACTATTTAAGCTACCTATAAAATTTGTTAACTATTGCATCATATTACCTGCCTAATTAAGAACCATGGTACCTAACTATATAGAGAAATTTGTAGGTATTGAAAATATAGAACTCAATAATACTATAATGCATAATCACGGCTAAAATTACATAACTAGGGTTATTTCTCAAAAAAATTATGATACATAATCACACTAAAATTACTTTAGTCTCTCCTTAAAGTATTTTCTATGAAATATCTTATAAAGAAAACTAATTTTCAGCATATACTGTTGTAAAATGTTTGTCTATGTATCATACGTTTTGTAACGATTACGGGACGAATCGAGTGCAAAATGGTTAAATATATTATTTAGATCATATATCGACTATTTGTATAACTGAACAAATTACATAAATAGGAATATTTCTCAATAAAACAACTCCGTTCCAGTAATTCATGCTCCGTTCCGCCGCCAGTCTGTATTTGGTGCACAAAATTCCACTGACTTTTTGAAAAAGCTGAAAAAAATCCACCATAAATTTCTAGTAATTTGGCTAATCCACCAACATTTTACCCAATATTCCACCGAAAATTAATGGTAATATAGGAATAAATAGCTAAAAATCCACCGACTTTGCCAGAATATTATTATCAGTGGGGGAAAAATTCCACCGACATGTCTGTGGAATTTACCACGAAATACAGACTGGCCGGTTCCGGTAAATGGTAATTCATTTCCCGTTCCGGTAATTGTATGAACCGATTAATTCCTATGTTTACAAAATTACATGTAATTAGTGGAGACTAAGAGAATTTTGAGATTTTTTGGCCATTGGCCCATTATATTTATGGAGAGAAATTGGAAAGTCTTTGGAGACAAATTGCCCCAAAAATTAAATATCTGGAGACTGATTGTGCATGCTTTGCAGACTGGACCGGCACCAGACACTCAGAGTCTCAGAGACAGGATCAGCAAAAATGAAAAATCACATCGTAGATAATATAATTGTTTTGAACGCAAATTAATGGATGCAATATGCATATATAGGTAATTCTTTATTATTAATGTAATGTTTCGTTCTTGGTTTCCAGCATTCTGAGTAGGACCTATAGTTTATTATTAGGTGAATCGTAAATTATAACGAAAGAGGCATTATTTTCCCCGACACAGTTGAATCAATTTCATTGTGCTTCCATCCGCGTCTCAAATCAAATTAATTTGGAATCTAGGTAGTAGATAGATCATAGATCTGGTATAAAGCTCCAGATCTAAATTTCGGTAATAAATCATAAATGCATATGTATTTAGGTATAAGTTAATTTTTTCTCTTCTTGATATAGTACCCATAATAATAATTGAAGAAATATTGCAAAACGAGTAAGTGCTTAAAAATAAACTAGAATAAAATCGAAATGTTTCTTTTTAAAAGTAAATCTTATGACAGAGCTTAATATGTAAACGATATCCCTTTTATGGACCAAGTAAAGATAACGGACCAGAAATTAAGCTAATAAAGTTAACGGACTAGAAAGCTTCATTTTAGTTTTATTGAATATTTGCTTTAGTATTTTATAAATATACAACATTATAAATGATATAATTAATGATTATACATTAATTTTGCATATTTTATTAATTGAAAGAATTTATGAAAAACATGATCCATTTATTTTCCGGTTTGAAGGAGCACCAGTTGTTACCATTTGGCTCCTGTCACAGAATTTCTTTCTTCCTTTTTTCTGAAGGAAGAAGAATTTATTATGAGTCATGATTATGTAAAAAAAGATTAGTGCTTCTTTTTGAGAATTTTAGGATACACAGCAGACTTTGTGAAAAAACAGATCATTATGACATTATATATTTATATCAATGTTATATTTCAACTTACTAATCTTGACAAAATTTTGAAGTTGTGCGGAACAATTAATTAAAAAATGGGAAAAAATCTTCTGCTTAAATCCTTTAACGTGATATCTATGAATATGATTATAAAATTGTATTCTTATTCCAATTACCTATTGTTCAAATATTAATAATTTAACCAAGTACAGATAAAGGACCAGAAATGAAGCTAGTAAAGATAACGAATCAAAATTTAACATCAAAGTAAAGATTACGAATCAATTTTAGAAGGTACGTGCTATGCTGTACATATTAATTATTCTTCGTTGTAAATATTTAATTTCCTATAAATAATTTGCATTAATTCATGTCCAGTTTGTGTTTAAACGGTTCAATAGAGGAATTAAATATTCCTTTGAAAACAACAATATGAATTAATTAGATTACCTCTCGTAAAGGGCCGTTCACACTTAAGGCCCTTTTACACGTACACTCATTACAATCGGAATTCCCGTTGGAGGCACTAAGCCCCACCCCCTGCAACCCAAAATAGCCTTTATAGTGTGAGCGGCACTAGTGAGGGACACAATCCTTCCATTTCAAACATGTCTTGATTTTTGACTTATGAGCGGCAGTGATAAGGAAAGCTGATGTTAATAATTGTTCTTGTATAATGACAACAGTGATGAATGAAAAGTTGTTTTTATCAGGAAAACAGTTTTAATCAATTTTTCAATAATTAATATCAAATTGTGTAAATTGGATTCGCTTCATGTATATTATTTAATAATAAAGAAAGGGAGAGGGGAGGCGGTGTGTCTAGTTAATATGATAGATAAGCATTAGTTATTAGATGATAATAATATACATAATATTTCGGATGATAATAGGTACTGTATTTCCAGAGAAAATTAGGTTTTTATTAGTTAACATTAGTCCACCTTGATCTTCTTTTTCGCTTTTGAAATTTTGTCTCTTGTTAATACAACCAAACACTGTGCTACCTTTTCGCTATAATCAGAGAAGGACACATTGCAATTGGTGAACGGCTGCAATGGCTGTACGTGTAAAAGCGCATCAGTAATCACTCACGCTCATTGCTTGTATGGGCGGGGTCTAAAATTTCTCACAGGGAATGAATGCGGGGAAAAGAGTGTATGTGTAAAACGGCCTTTAGGGGTTTTTAAGTCTTTCCACTAGACTTTTTGCTAAGCTCCTCCTACTTTTTCCATGAGAATATAAGAAAAAACACGATACAATTATTATTTATTTTAGTTGGTTTCCATGATTTATTTTTCATTAAGGTTAATGAAAGGTTTGACAAGTGGATGCATATCTTATAATGGATAGAAAAAATATTCAAATAAATTTCACATTACGTCTAAAAAAATTCCTCATGAGTATCCGTGACCTTCCTTTCCCATGGTTGGCATTTCACCGGCAACTAATTGTTCAATTTTGATTTTGGTTACCTTTTGCTCTTGCTTGATGTTGTCCAAAAATTTCCATATATTTGGATCTACCTAATTCATTTATTCATTAAAAGCCCCATGCCACCGTTTGACATAATTGTTGGTTTATGGTCTAATTTCTTTCTTCTTTTCTTTATATATAATATTACGGACACCTACGATGTCCTCATATGTTCGGTCACGTCCAAGCCACGTATCTTCGGAATAACCAAGGAATCTTGAGCCTCTGAAGGAAAAGCACCACCTATACACAATATAACCAAAGACTACCCCAAAAGAAATGAATGTCAATAAAACAATCGTTACTTAATCTTAAGTTATATTCATATAATATTCCCTTAAGCTAGCCTGTATTTCTAACATAAATCATTTATATATCGTTTCTTATTATTGTTGTAATTATTCATATCATTGTTACATTTTTTATTAAAATGTTTTTACGGTGAATTGAGTTGCGGAAACTTTCCATGCGATGAATTGAGCGCAGTGAATTTTCCGGCGGTGAATTGAGCGCGGTGAACTTTCCGCACACCTCATTGAATTCATAATTATTGTTGACTATCAGTTTAATATTTTCAGTTCCATCAGAAAGATTTCTACGCTAACATCTCTCACTACTGGCCGTGACTTTTTTTGTATAACGATTATTCCGATCATAGCTCAACAATCATCGCCAGTAATTATCGCTCATCACTAGTTCAATGCTAATCCTATTGGTTGGTGGGTGATCATCACTTAAAGTACTTTTTGCATTCTTCGATAGTTGATCGCTGGTATACCATTTTACGTACAGCGATTCTGTCATTGTTAGTACGACTGTTGACCAAGAGAGGGAAAAGGGTTTTGAATAGTAACCCAGATAAAATTTAAGAGAGTGTCTTCGATGATTTAAGAGTGTTTATGGCAGAGAGAATAAAACGTGGACGAAACACCGATAAATTGCCGATAAATTCTCATCGGCGATTGAATGTAGAGGATTATCGAATGATCATCAACGAATCATGGTTGATTCTACTTTCTTCAATGAATCTTCGGCGAGTTATGGAAGACTCAACTTCAACGAATTACAGCAAGCAGGTCATAGATGTATCTTCGGCAAGTTATGGAAGATTCATCTTCACTGAATTGCAGCAGGCAGCTAATAGATGTATCTTCGGTGAGTTATAGAAGACTCACCTTTCCTGAATTACACCAGGCAGCTCGTAGATGTATCTTCGTTGAGTTATAGAATACTCATCTTCCCCGAATTACAACAGGCAACCTGTAGATGTATCTTTGGCGAGTTTTATAAGACTCATCTTCCCTGAATTACAGCAGGCAGCTCGTAGATGTATCCTCGGCGAGTTATGGAAGCCTCATCTTCCCTGAATTACAGCAAGCAGGTCGTAGGACGTTGATGTTTCTTTGCCGAGTTTTAGAAGACTCATCTTCCCTCAATTACAGCAGGCAGCTCGTAGATGTATCTTCGGCGAATTACATGGAAGACTCATCTTCCCTCAATAACAGCACGCAGCTCGAAGGACGTTGATGTATCTTCGGTGAGTCATGGAAGACTAATCTTCCCTGAATTACAACAGGCAGCTCGTAGATGTATCTTCGGCGAGTTATGGAAGACTCATCGTCCGCGAATTACAGCAGGCATGACTTCGATAATCATCGACGAGTTATGATAGACTCATGGTCCCTAATTATTACAGAAATGAATTATAGCAGATACGTCTTCTATGAGGATCGCTGAGTTACGACAGACTCATATTTATTCATAAGAACTTTAATTAAAAATATGCGGGTTATCATATTGAATAAATATCAACAAAATTCTATTTCTACCATGTCCAAGATGGCTCAGAGGATATTTCGCTGACTTCAATTCTCCATGAGACTACAGTTGTTGGTTCGAGTCCCCCGGATACACCACTTCATTTCTTTCTCCATTTCTCTCCATTTAATCTGTATATAAAAATATGTAACATTAAACTAATCGATATAAAGCCAAATACCATTCAAATGATAATTTTGCGTTTTATTTAATCCTATAAATTTATATATTCATGCATTAAAAAACTACCATGAATCTATCTAAATGCAAGGAAGATTATAGATAGGCGCTATGTATAAATCATGCTTGAATCGTCAATAACATTGAGGTGATTATGTGAATTGTTTTCGTATGAATCTTCCATGAAACGTCTTCAAATTGAAATTGAATCATCGTTGATTTAAAGACGGTTGCAATCGGTTATGCATGTGCTTCTTCGATGAATCGACGATCATCCTGCCTTACTTTATACGATAAATCTTGGATAAAACGGACACTTCTTCGAATATTTATCGATGATTCATCGTCAATACGCCGATTCATGTTTAGGTACTCTTCCAAAAATCGGTTATAAATCGGCCTAAAAAATCAACTGGGAAACTAAGTAGAAAAAGAAGTATTTACCTAATAATCTTTTAGCTGAAGAGATTGATTACACACCTTCACACGACAATAAATCGCTGTCGACTAAGAGTATCTATCTATGATGCATAGTTGCACACCCTCGCTCCATAAATAATCGTTAGCGACTGCGATTTTATTCACCCCTAGCACGTTTTGCAATCGCACGTTGCAAAACCTCCCCCCCAAAAAAAAGATAGCATAGAACTAGTGCGCAGCGATGATCACAACAATCGCAGCATGCAAAACGAACCTTTAAGGTACGTTTTGCATGCAGCGATTGTTAATTGCGATCATCACCTAGCGATTATCGCTGAGCCCTAGTTCAATGCTATTCCTATGGAGCTGTTTTCCAACGAGCGATTACCGCCGAGCTATAATTCGATGTATTCCTATTGCTGGACGATCATCTCTAAGCGATGATCGCAAAAATCGCAGCATGCAAAACGTATCTTTATACACGAAGATTTCTTATTGATCAATCGCTCTTACATTCTTGCATTCTATCGCGATGCTGCATGAGATCATTTTCTTCTTTTATACAGCATCTGTATAAGAGATTTCCTTATATGGATACTTCCCGTTTTACAGCTTAAAGACAGAGATGGAATACAGAACCAGAAGGAGTAAGCTAAACTCTCCCCTCAGCTGCTCTGACCTGTCTGTCCTCCTGTTTCTTGACTCCGCTTACAACGATGTCTTCTTCTAGGCAAGAAGGATTTATTCCTGGGATATTCCTTCAATATCTCAGAAAAAAATCCTTCTTGCCTGGGAATTCATTGTCAGGTCCCACCTCGAGTTTAATCTAAATCTCAGGTGACGATTGGAACTTCAGTATAGTTTCCGTTGCTTTTTATACCAAAGATACAATCAATCCAATTTAGTTAATTGGATTTGTAAAAAATATCAATACATGATTTTAAAAATATTTTTGTATGAGAATTTGAGAAGTTCTAATATATAGTCAAAATAATTATTATCTCTTTTTCACTTATATAATTCGTTCAGAAAGTCACAACGAATAGTATATATAGGGTAATATCTAGGCTTCTCGATATGGTAAATTTATATTGTTAGAGACACAGAGTAGTCTATAAATTATGAAAGTCTAAAAGATATCCATAGGGGAGAACCGGGAGCATTCGGACACTTTTGGGGAAAAATGAATAATTCGTAAACTAATTCGAATTTAACTATATAAATATTTCTGTATGTAGATAAATCATTCTACTTCAATTTTATTAAGACTGTTTTACAGTTTAAACCTTCTTTCGAAAGTTATCAGACAAAATGTAAGAGATTTCAAGTGTTCGAATGCTCCTTTCTAGAGGGAAACTTCGGACAAGCTGGGAGGATGATTCGGACACCACCAAAATGGTTAAAACATTGGAAATTTTGGTAATTAAACGATAGGAGTGAATTCGGATCTACTAATTTAATTGAAATAAACCATAATGACTTGTAATAATTCATCGTATTTGAAATTTTATCATAATAATATTATTGTAATGATTGAACATTTTCTCCATTAAAATATAGATAGCCCATGAGTAATCACTGTGAAATTATTCTTATATCTAAATAATTTAATAGCTAAATATAAAAAAACAAATGGTATAACTATATCCTTTTACTTTGGGTATAACTATTTCCTTTTTCTTGGAATTCACCAAAATTAGTAAATTACATCTTAAATATTTCATCGAATGTTTAAATTAAAGGGATAGTAAAGTTAAAATTAAATAATCGCCAAATTTGTTTTAAATCGATTCAGAATATTGAATTATGTAATATTTGAATGCTCGTTTTTTTTAATGTTCATATAAAAAGTATATAATAAAATTAGCGACACCTAGCGGAAGTATTACCACTCATTAGTATGTACGTGAGTATAAATTTGTTTTCATATTAATTTATGTATGCAGTAATTAACCTTTTTTGCGTTAAAATGGTTAAAAGATTCAAGACAAGAAGGCATAACTTTAAAAATAAAGCCATCTCTTCACTTAAGCTAGAATTTAGATTGAAACTTATCTCAATTTGTTTGTTTACAAGATGATTGTGGCGCCATCGGGTGAAGGTCATAAGCCCCCCCGGTCAAGAGCCCCCCCGGTCATAAGCCCCCCCGATCAAGAGCCCCCCCGGTCATGAGCCCCCCTAGGTCATGAGCCCCCCCGGTCAAGAGCCCCCCCGGTCATGAGCCCCCCCCGGTCACAAGCCCCCCTGTTTTTAAATCCTTATTTACTTATATTATTTAATCCTTATTGACACTTTTGTAGTTCATTACTGATTAGACATAAAATATATGTATATCGGGGGGCGTGCCGCCCCCCGAACCCCCCTGCCAGGTCATTAAACAATCATGAAGTGTGCAGTACAACAACCTAGCGGATACAACAAACTACATTAGCAACTCTCAGTTATTTCTATCTAAGTAGTTCTTCATTTGTTTAACTAGGAATATAAGGATTTAAAAACATGGAGGGGGGGGGGGGGCTCGTGACCGGGGGGGCTTATGACCTAGGGGGGCTCATGACCGGTGGGGGGGGGGGGGCTCTTGACCGTACCCCGGCGCCATCACCGTTAGAATTTGTTAAGAAATTAATTATATATAAATTGATATATTTCCATTATTAGATTTTATTCAACATTACAATTCTACATGAATGCTTTATTCTTACTAAGCAATCGTTTTATTGGAAAAAATGACCTTTTTTAAAGTTTTCTGCCCCTTTAAGTATAGTCCGTAAGTGTAGATTTTGTTACACATCCAATTTCAGCAGCTTTTCTGACAGATAAACCTTTTTGATATTCATCAAATGTTTTTTGAATACCTTCTTTATTACGGACTCTATCAGTTTTCCATTTATATTGAAAAAGCATGAACACAATCGCCAAACTGTCAAATAAAGACACTAATGTAATATTAAAAGTTGCAACTAATCTTATAAACGAATGTTGTGCCAATTGAAACAGTTCAGAATGTCCTTTTTAATAAGAATTACTCCAATAAATTGTAATTGTGGACTGAATCCGATACAGAGGGGAGGTTCGGACACCGTTCGAACCAACCTAAACAGAAGTGTCCGAACCATCCCCAATGACACTTCAAAATTAAAAACATCACCATTTTTCTAATTTCATTAGTATTATTTTTTTAACACACCAAACATAACATAAAATATTGATATAATTCATACCTTTGAGATTGAAAATCAGTTTCGTATTCATATAGTCCACAACCGATCCAATTGAATCACGAAAAATTACATCAATATTGAAGAAAACAATAAATTACACCTTGGGGGCGACACACTACATCTCCGCACTGGATCTTTCAAATAGCTGGCGGGTATCACCTCGCACACATTCAGTTGCAATAAGAGGTAGTTCTAACAATTATAAACATGTTTAAACGAGTTGTCCGAATTATTCCTCTGTCCGAATGCTCCCGGTTCTCATCTATACATATATTAAGTTTATCAACATTTTTTAATTGGATGTCATTGCAATAGACAAGATATAATGTTAAATACATTGTAAAACGTCAACATGATTTACTTCGGAAGAGAAATTCGAATGTCAAATGTTTAAATTGTCCATACTCTTCCATTGATTTATTCCCTGTAAACTAGTCCTGCCAGACGCACGACATGCAGTCATCATTTTTATAATTCATTTTGCAACAAAAATCAAATTTTCGTAACTGCATCATGTGGATATTTTAGAATTGTTAATATTATGTAACAAAATGTATAAAATACATGTTTACAGTATTAAATAACTTTCCTTTAAAATCGGTAACTATTGCAGTGTATCCCACCTATATTTTAAACTATTGCAAGTTAAATTGACTTAAAAAATATGAATATATTTTAATAAATGCTCTCACATATATGGAATTAACTTGAAACCACTAACCAGTTACATATGTACTGTATGTACTAACCTATATTTACTAAAAAGAAACATTTAAGTAATTTTTCGTACTGAATTTTATTAAGAATATAGCGTTTAGATGTGATGAATAGGTTATACAATTAATTGCAGTTAATACTAGCAATTTCAGACGGCAGTTGTATTCATCTTCACAAATCACTTAATTATAACTTGATATGGTTTATAATAGAATTAATATATCTTCAATTAATAACATATTCATATGTATAATGCACTGTTAATTGATTATAAATTTATTTATGCATTACCATTCATTTATATTGATATTATTAACAGGTATTCAAAAAATATTGTTTTATATTAATTAATTCCAATAGGATACATCGACAAAGAAAGCAATCAGCTGTCCATTAGTTATTAATTAATGGTATTTTGTAAGTATGTAATCAATTTTTTAAAATAATACAATGTTATTTATTATTGAATGCCGAAAACTAAAGAACTCAGATTAAAAATGTTACATTGAGTATCTGTGTTTGAAATATTAATTTGTTTATTAAATAAAGACTAATCCAGAAGTCAATGTATATGATAATTTATATAACAAACTCCTTACATTTTAATACAAAAGACTACGTATTAAAATTAATTACCATTTATTATAATAATTACTATCAATAGGACTATAGGATACAAAGAAAGCAATCAGCTGTCCATAATTGTTAAATGCCATTTCGTAAGTAAGACTACGTGATAAAATGAAAAACCTGTGAGGTGCTCAAGGTCAGGATTTTCATTTGTTATAACTCTAACATTTACAATTTTATTCCAATGATATATGTACGATTTATTTATCAACTGATGAAATTTTATTTAAAAAGTGCTAAAAGTCCATACTCAATCGATGATCTCTAAAGTAATTAGTTTTTCAAACGGATGCTTCATATTTATTCTGAAGACCATGCGTTTATTATTGGTATTACTCCGCCGAGTCTCATTCGATCAGTAGACGCCGAGGAAGCATGATGTCAGGCTATTGCGATGGTGCCATATATCAACCATCCGTCTCTGTGTAGATATTTATCGAGTTAAATAAATAAAGTGTTAATATTTCAATCAAAATGCCTTCGCAAGAATTTCAGTTCGTACCCCCTCCAGAAGCCCCTGTATTCCGACCAACTTGGGAAGAGTTCCAAGATGCTCTCCAATACATTAATAAAATCCGGCCTGTTGCTGAACAATACGGAATATGTAAAATTATTCCTCCTCCCGTAAGTTAAATTTATCAAAATTTATTATTTCACATATTCTCCCAATTAATTTTGAATAACAAATTTTCAGAATATTCGCTCTTTAGATTGATGTTTTCTAACGTGGAAGGTGGTTACATTGTTCATACGTATGCAATCGGTAGCCATATTTTATTTTCTCATTTCCACACCTTTTCTATTCAAACCAGCAATATATATCATTTTTTGGCTATTTTGGTAAATAATATCTAATTATTACGACAAATTAAGTATTGTAAAAGAGAAAGGTTTGCCTCTTGCATTGAAAATAAGACATTCTACGTACGTTGTCGTTACTTGTAAATTGATATCTTGCATAAGCGTGCTAGGTGGATTGCTGTTTTTGATATTTTTTAATGATTTTCCAAACTGTACAAACTTTTTCAAATTCACTTTATTTGCTGATGATTCTACTATTTCTTTGAAGTTTCCAAAATCTGCTTTGCATATAATTCACAATGATATCAATTTAAATTTAAATTTGATTACTAACTGGCTGCAAAAAAATAAGATAATGATTAACCCTGACAAAACAAAATACACAGTTTTCTCATACCGTAATTCTTATCAACTCGGTCCCATAGTAATAGACGGAGTGGAAATACAGTTTGGAAGAGAAGTTAATTTTCTTGGACTTTCACTTGATAACAATTTAACTTTTTCGAATCACATTGGTAGATTATCCATAAGAATTTCTAGATATATAGGCATTTTAAATAAAATTAATCATGTTGTTCCCGAGAATGTTTTGCTAATGTTTTACAGCTCTTTCATTAATTCTAATATTTCCTATGCAATTGAACTTTGGTATAATACTTCAAATTTCTTAACAAATGGTATTCACACTTTACAAAAAAGAGCAATACGTGCAATAAAAAAAGCACCTCATCGTGAACACACCGCTGGTATGTTCACTCAACTTAAAATTCTGAAATTAGATAATTTGCATAAACTTAAAATTGGTGTATTCTTTTATAAAACTATTAATATTGATGGCTATTTCCCTGAATTGTTAAACTATATTACCACTCACTCAAATGCACATTCTTATTCTACTAGGAACACCTCAAATATAACGTTGCCTCTTTTCAGTAGATCTAAAACTCAAAATAGTATTTATTACAAAGGATGCAGCATGTGGAATGATATTAGTGAAAATTTGAAATCTAATTCTAGTATCTGTAAATTCAAAAGTTCTTATAAGGTCCATCTGCTTGCTCTCCAGTAGTACTTTTCTTTGTTTTTAATATTATGTATGTTAATTCATTCTTTCAAACTTTATAGGTAGGACCATCATGTGTAACATTTTAATTTTATATAGGTTGCCCTAAAAGCATTTAGCTTATCGGGCCTTAATGTTTCTTCTGTATAAATTATTTGCTTTGTCAATTAGTCAGTGTGAGAGAGTAATCCCGGCTCTCTTACATTCATTGTTGGGAAACATTATGTTTAAATAAATAAATAAATAAATAACTCGCTCGTGGAGTTGAATAAAGTCATCATTGATATTGTAATGTCGAATTCAGTTAACTAGGCATGTATTAGAGGAAGTAAATGATAATTAATTATTGAAATAATGTTTAATGATTGGTTTAAAGTGAGGGGCTGATTGGTTCCTTTGTTTGAATTTCCTTATATTTATTTTAAAGGTAATTACCTATTTGTTATTGTTTCTAACTTTCTATCCTACCTATGCTAGTAAAACCATCTTGGACATTTAGTTATTAGAATATCTGTTATTATTTCAGTCTATTTTATGCTCAATTAAGTTTATTTTAGTTATTATTTTATTCACTATGTTTTTGGTTCATGATAACTATTATGATTATACATTTCAAATGTTTGTCTATGATTTTTGCAATATATTTAATGAATCATAATCATATCATAATTCATATGTAAATCATATATAAAATTTGAAAGGAAAACCCAGACAGTAATTTCTACAGTTTGCAGAAACTGGTAAAAAAGGGTTTATGGAGATATTGTATTCTATTTACAGTAGATAGCATTTTAAATCAGCCAGTCTGCAGAATATGGGACATTATTAACATTTTCTGTGCAAACAATCCTAAGATCCTTAATTTCCTCCTATATTTACATGTATTTTACTGAGAACAGAAGCTAAAATAGAGGATTTCTTGGAGAACAGTTTACCAGTTCCTGCAGTCTGGGTTACATGTAATAAGAATTCAAGTGTTAACATAAAAATTTATGTAAATTTAGAAATTAATTCAATACTGATTCTTAAGAACATCCTTAATATTTCTGATATTCAGCAAACTGATGCAAACAAAGATTATGATGAAAATATTTTAATCCTGATAACTTTAAAATATATATCTGAAATTTTGAGTTTCAAAAATTGAAATATAAATCAACTTAAGCAAATTTATTAATTGATATAAAGTGGAACTGGACTGTTCCTGAAATAATTTGTTCTTCAAATTTTAGCTGTTGCATATTCTAGTTTCCAGCAAGTTTTGACTTTTATTGGATATAAGTATTATGACAGTTCCAGACAGCAGGAACTGGTAAACTGTTCTCAAAGAAATCCCCTATTTTAGCTTCTGTTTTCAGTAAAATACTTGTAAATATAGGAGGAAATTAAGGATTGTTTGCACAGAAAATGTTAAAAATGTCCCATATTCTACAGACTAATATGTCCCTGTATGTTACACTTAACACAATTTACTCATTAAGATTTTTTGTCAATCTATGACAAATTAAATTGAGAAAAATTGATAATAGATTCATCACTTCATAGAGCTAAATCAATTTTAGGAAGATGATATATTCCTAACCTGCAGAACATGGGACCCAGTCTGTATTTGGTGCACATAAACTGACCGACTTCATCAAAAAGCTGAAAAAATTCACTAAGAGTTTTGGCTGATCCACCAATATTCATTTTCCTCATTTAGCCACTGAAAATTAATGATAACATTAGAATAAATAGCTAAAAATCCACCAACTTTGATAGAATAGTATTTTCAAAGGGGAAAAACCATGAAATGCAGTCTGGTATGAGACAAAATTTTAGCATTTTTTTTGTGCAAACTACCCTTGATTTCTTCCTATATTCATGTGTATTTTACCAAGAACAAGTGTTACAATTATTACATATTTCTTGGAGAACACATCAGTTTGTACACTCTGGATATATTCAAGTAGCAAATAGTGCAATTTTTAGCCAGTTTGTATTTGGTGCACTGAACTCCTCTGACTTTTTCAAAAATCTGAGAAATAGCTGCCAACATTTTTCATCAATTTGTCTAGTCCTCTAACATTTTTCCAGTTTTTCCTCCAAAAATTAATGGTAATATAGGAATTAATAGTTAAATATCCTCCGACATTGCAGGAATTTTTTTATTAGAGAAATTGAATATCTCCCGATATATCCTTGGAATTTACTACCAAATACAATCTGGATTTTTAGTTTTACAAAACTTTATTACATGCAAATGGAAACAAATTATAGTTGATGTATCTAACCTTTTTAATAATATTTGTTCTAAAATATTAGATCAGTAGAAATTAATTCTAGTTTCTAGCCATACTTAAGAACTTGGTTTACTATGCTATTATTCTATATGCTAAAGGATACAAATTTCATTTATAAATAATATGCACTAATTTCCCTTCACTGTGTTTTATTTCTAGCTAATAATATCCTTTCATTTCAGGACTGGCAGCCTCCATTTGCTGTTGATGTTGACAACTTTAAGTTCACTCCTCGAATCCAGCGCATCAATGAGCTGGAAGCTCACACTCGCATCAAGCTTAACTTTCTGGACCAGATTGCAAAATTCTGGGACTTGCAAGGATCCTCTCTTAAGATTCCAGTGCTGGAAAAGAAAGCCCTAGACCTCTATTCTCTCCACAAAAGAGTACAGGATGCAGGTTAGAAACCATTGGATGAACTGGAATACTACGTAGTTACCTAAAGATAATTCCTTCAAAGTCAAAAAGATTGGAATATCTTAGATATTTCATTAGCAAGACATCCTCCACTGCAGTATGACTGCTTCTTTCAAATCTTTTATGATATTATGTTGAGATACGATCATACGAGTAATATTACCATTAGTTACAAAGCTGGCTTCATTTGTTATTAAATGAAATAAGCATTTAAAGAAGGTTATTGCCTTCCTGAAGGATATCGGGTTCACTTAGGCTCACAAACATGCCTTGCATTGGATAAGCTTAAACAAGGGGCTTGGGGAGGAGCTAAACTATCTAACAATTTCTTTAATTCTTTCAAAATTTATGGTATATTCATCCATTTTCTTTACAGGAGGAGCTGACAATGTGACAAGAAGCAGAGGATGGAATAGGATATCCTCAGGACTTGGCTTTCCTGCTCACAAGAACCTTGGAAGTCAACTCAAGCACCTTTATGAAAAACTCCTGAAACCTTTTGAGATATTCACTAAGAGCAAGGAAATGCCTTCAGATGGCAAGGGTAATAATGATGAGGATCCTGATTATGACGCAGACAAAGATTACAAGCCCCATCAGATACCCACCAGAATGACGGGCAAAATACCTGAGAATGAGAAGAATGGACGCAGAAGTCGCAGGTACCTCAGCAACAACCCTGATGATCCTGAGTGTGATGAGGAATGTTCTCCTAACACCAAAGAGTTGAAAAGACTTCAGTTCAAGGGTGCTGGTCCTAAAAATGCGGATGTGGACAGTCAGTCGAAGGACAAGGGTCGATCGCGTAAAGGCCTCTTCCTTGATGATCCCCTGGCTAAGTACATGTGTTTGAACTGTGGCAGAGGAGATGCTGAAGAACACATGCTACTCTGTGACGGTTGTGACGATTCTTATCACACCTTCTGTCTTTTACCAGCCCTCATAGAAATACCCAAAGGGGACTGGCGCTGTCCCAAGTGTGTTGCACTGGAGGTTAGTAAACCCATGGAAGCCTTTGGTTTTGAGCAGGCACAGAAAGAGTACACATTGCAGACTTTTGGAGAGATGGCAGATAAGTTCAAGCAAGACTATTTCAACATGCCAGTGCATTTGGTACCCACTGAAATGGCTGAACAGGAATTCTGGAGGGTTGTGTCTTCCATTGATGAAGATGTTACAGTGGAGTACGGAGCTGACTTGCACACCATGGATCATGGCTCTGGCTTCCCCACCCTCAAAAGCAACAACCTGCTTGATGCAGACAAGGAATATGCCAGTGACAGTTGGAATCTGAACAATCTTCCCATTCAAGAAGGATCTGTCTTGGCTCATATTGGTTGTGACATCAGTGGAATGAAGGTGCCGTGGATGTATGTTGGCATGTGTTTCAGTACTTTCTGTTGGCACAATGAAGACCACTGGAGCTACAGCATCAACTACCTTCACTGGGGAGAGCCCAAAACTTGGTACGGAGTTCCTGGCAGTGAGGCAGAAAAGTTTGAACAGTGCATGAAAAGTGCAGCACCGGAACTTTTCCAATCTCAGCCAGATTTGCTTCATCAACTTGTCACAATAATGAACCCAAATATCCTAATGAGGGAAGATGTTCCTATCGTGAGGTGTGACCAACATGCTGGTGAATTCATGATCACATTCCCCAGGTCTTACCATGCAGGTTTCAACCAGGGTTACAACTTTGCAGAGGCAGTTAATTTTGCCCCTCCAGACTGGCTTCCCATTGGGCGAGAGTGCATAGCGCACTACAGCAAATTGAAGCGCTACTGTGTCTTCTCTCATGATGAACTGGTGGCTAAGATGGCGTCCTCTGATCCCGAGAGTTTGGACCTGACAGTTGCTGCTGCCACCTACCAGGACATGCTGAAGATGGTAGAAGCTGAGAAGAAGCAGCGGAGGAGCCTACTTCACTGGGGTGTCTCCAATGCGGAGAGGGAGGCTTTCGAACTGCTTCCTGACGATGGACGTCAGTGTGACTACTGCAAGACCACATGTTTCCTCTCCGCTGTCACCTGTTCGTGCACTGCAAACAAACTGGTGTGTCTAAAGCACTACACAGAGCTGTGCCAGTGCGCACCCAACTCTCATGTACTGCGCTACAGGTACACGCTGGATGAGTTACCTCCCATGCTGCAGCAACTGAAGGAAAGGGCAGAGTCCTTTGACAATTGGGCTACAAAGGTGAAGAGTGCTCTTGAGGTGAAGGTGAACTCCTTCAAGCTAGAACTGGATGAACTGAAGGACCTGGCTGCCATAGCAGAGGAGAAAAGATTCCCAGAGTCTGAACTGCTTAGTGCACTCATAGCCTGTGTGGCCGAGGCAGAGAAATGTGCCGCTGTGGCTGGTCATCTCGCCGCTAAAAAAGTCAGGACAAGGTGAGTTTGATATAAAATTTCATACCTAACCTATTATAATTTGTTACCATTTCTTCCAACTAAATTAATATGAATTAATTTTTTTAAATGATTTTCATTATCTTCTAATTAAGTATTTGAAAATAGTTAAAATCTTCATTATGGGGAAAAGTATGTGCACAAAGTAAAAACATTAATTGGCCTTTAAAGCAACTGTTTACTGATTTCTATATAGGAGCTGCAATATAAAAAACATTTTATTGAAAGCGAATAAAGGAGTGATGAGGTCAATAAGGTAATTTTGTTGCTTAGCATAACATTTCCCAATTCTTCTTTAGTGTGGCTCTACACATGCCATTTCATTGTTCAATAATCAGAACTACCAAACTGTCAATTCGACTACTTTTTACTTATCAAACATTTGTATCTCCTAAATTCATATTAGTAGATACTTTATATTTTTTATTGTTAATATATAAGTAGATATTTTATTTCAATTGGTGTGCATGATACCTATTAAAATATTAATGTCTCCTTATTCAAATAAAAAATTCAAGTATCTATCTAGCTACAACTAATAATTTATGAAATGCTAATGTCTAAAGAGTAAAAATCAGTCAAATTGGCTGTTTGGGCAGTTCTGGTGTTAATAATCAGACTATTTAATATCATTGCCCCTTCTCAGGACAAGAGGCTGTGGTGACAGCAAGAGCAAACTGACGCTGGAAGAGTTGCGTCTGTTCCATGAGCAGATCACTTCCCTGGCGTGTGTACTTAAAGAGGAGGAAGGAGTCAGACAACTACTATCAACTGTTGTGAAGTTCCAAGCTGACACCAATGAGGTAAGGGTCTGATGTTATCAACTAGAAACTTCTATTTGATCTTTCTTTGGTGTGCGGAGAGTTAGCCGAACGTAAATTTGAACAAAAAGACTTCTATTTAATGTGTTTCCGATTACGAACTGCAGCCTCTTTAATTTAATGATTATATTTCCCTTCCATTGAATTGAAATTACTATTTATATAAAGAGAAAAAAAGTAATTTTCTGCTGTAGATGATGTGTAGCTATCCATATTAGCTATGAACTGTTAGCAGTTATTGTTCAACAATTTTAACTTATTCATAATCCTTGATTTCATTTCAACTATACGGTGTAGGTATTTTTAAAAAAATGACTGTAAGCTATTCTTTAAACTACAGTTTTAAATTTTATAGCTATATCCATTTTCTTTGAATGAGTATCTAAATGACTAAACAAAAGTATTTTGGCCAAATGTCTGTCTGGCCTAATCTCATTCAGTCCATTCTTTTGGTCATTCTTTATATATAGCTATGTTCTAAAAAAAGAAGATGGTGCTTATATAGTAGCTAATGCATTATCTGTCTTACTGTCAGGTATATGATCTTGATATGATTAGAAAATAGTATTCAATATTTATATGTCTATTTGATATTTTATTAAGGTTAACATTTCGAATAGCTGCAGTTATTGATTACAATTCTTTCTTCAACTTGAATGTAGCTATGGAAATTGATTCCTATTCGATTAATCTCTGAAAAGTACTTCATGTTATTGATATTATTATTTATGAGCATGGTAGCTAGAGAATTAGTGTTTTTAACTATTCTAATTGACATTATTTCTTCCACAGCTGCTGACTAATAGTAATGTGTGGCTGGAGAAGTGGAAGATTGAAAGGCTCGATGAAGAGGACAGTGAAGAGATGGAGGTGGATGGGGAGAAGAAAGAGAGGAAGAAGAAGAAAAAGAAGACAGAGAAAGAGGATACAGATGAGGGCAAGGAAAATGTGGCTAACATTGAGAAGATGGATTGTGATGACAAAGAGGTGAAGAGTGAGGATGATAAAGAGGTCAAGAGTGAGGATAACAAAGAGGTGAAGATAGAGGATACTAAGAGTGAAGAGGAAGATAATATGAGTGAGAGGATTAGGCAGTTGCTGGAGCTCGGCTATAACCTGGACATAGATTTGCCAGAACTTTTCCTTCTAAAGACCAGGTTGGAGATAGTTGTGTGGCTGGAGGAGGTGCAGGAGTCAGTTGAAGATCCTGACGTCACCACCTCCGATGTGATTAAAAAGCTCCTGAGTAAGAGCGTAGCGCTGCCTCCTCATAGCAGGGTAGAGCAACTACGCTCTTACTTACATGAACTCCTTAATGACATCAATGAAGTGGATGGAAAGGCCTCCACTTTCCTCCAGACTAAGGACGCTACTGTTGAGGAGGTGGAAGAACTGACAAAGAGAGCGGACACTATTCCCGCTGTGATGCCCCACGTCAACACCCTGAGGGATGCCCTGAAGAAGGCCAAGGAGTGGCAAAGCAAAGCCTCTTCTGTCTTCAAGAGCCAGTCTCATGAGGCTGGTGATGACACTAGTAGCAGGCTGATAGAGACTGTGGAGACGCTACTCAACAAAGCGCGCTCTATTCCCCTCAAACTTAGTGACTACGATATACTATTTGAACACGTCAAGACTGCCAAGGTGTGCCTTGACAAAATGGCCAAGACTTTCCTCAAGAAGAACTCCCAGTACTCTCTGATAGAGGTGCTCCTCCCTAGGGTGGACATAGGCCTCAACTCCATCCCCAAGAAGGGAGGGTGTAAGAAGGGGGCTAAGAAGGAGGAGACCAGTCTACAGCAAGCTGCCAATCTTCTGGACATCACTACAGACCAAGCAGCTGTCTGCAACTCAATGATTCAGGCTTATAAGGTTCGTGTATGTCTAGAAATTATTATAGCTATCAGCCTATTACTAGGGTTGTGACAATATGCTTTGCTTTTATAATCATAGATATTAAAGAATTTCATAGATGAAATTAAATTGAATATCATATACCGCTGATGTAGATTGATTCAATACTCTTAAATTCTCTTCGTCTATAATATTTCCGGCATCAATGATTTTAAAAGCATATCATCACAACCCTAGTTATCCTTTCAGTTGTAAATCATGCATTTATGATTGTTTTGCCGATATAACTTCATTCTATTTTTATTGTTAGCTAGTTATTTATTTCACCCTTAGGTTTTAAACCTTCATTGTTCATGTGATCTTATTTAGTCGCTGAAACTAAATATGAAAACTTGTTTGCTGAAGAGTTGATGAGATAATTGCTGTATTTTGATCACTAGATGTTAACAGATAGCTATAGAATATTGCAGCTAAATGAACCTAATTTTTGTTATTGATGAGATCAATTACTAAGAAGTGCTTAGATTAAAAATCCAATGTCTTTGATTCTTGCTTAGCTAGAGAAGTCTTCAATAGTTATTTACTATCACTCTTCATTTTCCTCTTCCATCTATGAGTGTTTTACATTCTTTTGGCTGTATTCTATTGGTAGCTTTTTTTAATAATCGTTATTATATAACATCCATGGACCCATTTCCCCCCACAATTCCTTCAAATTATCACGCCTTTCACATTACCTCTCTGACTATCTAACTTCTAATCTGATGATATTTATTATAGTTTGCTTTGTTGAAAAATGTTACTAACTTTGTGTATTTCCTCAGGACTGTGGAGAGAGAGAACTCAGAGCCATTCGTGCCATCAGATCTCACAACATTAACAAGTGCAAGAGCATAGGAGAAGATGACGACACTTCCACTTTCTGTGTCTGTCACAAAGCCTACTCTGTGAATATGATTCAGTGCACCATTTGTGCTGACTATTTCCACCCTGGATGCGTTCACTTCAAAGGCAAACAAGGCTCCTTTGACCCTCTCCTACACAGATTCAGCTGCATGGCATGCTGTAGAACACGGAGACCGAGGGTTGACGTGCTGCTGAATCTTTTACAGTCTATGATGGAGGTTAAATTGCGTTCCTGTGAAATAGGGGCACTGCAGTGCATGTCTGAACGGTTTATGGGTTGGCAAGATAGGGCTCGGTCTCTTCTCAACCACGAGGCATTAATTGCTGCTTCTGAAGTGCTAAGAAAAGCTATCAATGCTCTGCAGGACCACAGACAGGTGGAGACTGTTGATGACTCCTCCCTTTGGGCTCCTTCTTTGCTCCTCTCTCCCAGTGCTCCTCAGCAGCCTCTCTCATTCTCCAAAGTGGTTGAGATTGTTTCTTCACTCGGTTCTGGAGCTGATGAACCATTGGTTAATTTAAACCCAGACCTCAAACTCAGAATTCGAGACTTGCTGCTTGAAGGAGATTTGTTGGAGACAACTGCAGAGGAGAATCAACAGCTCTGGCGACTGCTGCAAATATCAGACAACTCTGTATCTAAACTCGCAGAGTTCCTAATTTGTCTGAGTGAAGGAAACAATCCAGCTGTGATCAGAACAAGCTGTACCTCCAATAAAAAAAGAAAATCTGTAGAGAGTGATCCGAAGGATGAAAGTGGAAATTTGTCATCTGTTCCAAGCAATACTGATGCCTCTCTTCCTAAATCTCCTAAGAAACCGAAACTCGCCCCAAAATCTGCACAATCTAACCCCACTCCTGAAAGCAAGAAGACTGTTAAGAACAACAGTGGCAATGTTGTGAAGAAACCACAGGAGAGTGAGAAAAAGAAAGACACTACCACCCCCTCCACCTCTAGTCAAACCAAAATCCTTCCCACCAAAACAAAGCCAGTAAAAACACAAATGGCCAGACCCACCAGTCCTGTGAAGAGGAATAACAACAAAATGAAGATAAAGGGCAAGCCCACCTCAAATAAAAGTAATCCGTCAAGCACCCCCACGTCTGAAGGTTCATCTGAAGATGATGAGATTTGCGCTGCAGCTGTTTGTAAGATGCCAGTTGGAGAACAACTTAACTGGGTAAGTCACAACACATTAATCTAATTCGTAGCTAGATAATTATCCAACAGAATATTAACTAGCTAAAACATGAGCTTCATAAATTGCCATAACTTATTCAATAATTTTCCTCTTAATTTTGTAAGTTTTTCATATTTCCTCTCATTGATGTTTACTAGTTCTATCCTTTCATATTTACTATTTTTTTACTTGACTGGTGCTGTAACCATTGAGCTAACATACAAAGAACTGAGTTCTATTTTGAAACTGTCTGACTGCTTCTTCCAGTTCCTTGTAATAAATTTCCTTTTGCCGTCAGTGATATGGTCTTGGGTTCCGAAACAGACGTTAAATCCCTACTATTGAATTAAATTGCTATTTCTCTCTCCACTATCCACATTAACGATTCTTTCACTCCATCAGATCCAGTGCGATGGCTGCAACGAGTGGTACCACTACATTTGTGTTGGTCTCAAAGCAGCCCCTTCACATGACGAGCAATACTTCTGCCTCCACTGCAAACACAAGTAGTTCGCTACTCCTGACTACTCTATAAATAGTGTACATACAGTATTGTGACCCTTTGAACATACTTATGGCGGTGCAATCATTTAGTCTCTGTACAGTATTCACTAGGCCATATCTTAACCCTCTCAATCCTTGTGTAAATGACCGAGTAGTTCAACCTAGCTATCTGTTCCTGGAATATGCTAAATATATCGGCACTGAATTTTTTATCGATGAAGTATTTAAGATTTCTATTAGACTGTAATAAGGTTTAGTTCATTTGATACCTTGTAGTTACTGAATAAGAATATCTATGTATTGATTGCATAAGGAGTTCTTCTGTTTCTTTCAACCAGATGCAGTCTCATCTACTTTGGTGTGTAATTGAATGATATTTTCAGTTTTAATTCGTGCCTTAAAAATTCTGAAACATCTTAATTGAGCAAAAAATTAACTCAATGTAAATTCTCCTCAGTAGACTTAACAACATTTTATGTTCTCAAATATGGTAATATTCGATTAAAGGTGACAGTGACGTGTAATTCACTTTAAATTTGCTGCTAAAGATATCCGTTTTATCTTTGCTATTTAAAATACTGTCCGCTCTTTAGATAATATCTACAGTCTGATCCAAAGTAATGAAAGATAAGTAGTTATAAATATCTGCCTTTAATATGACTATGCGTGAACTATATTTGGTTGATAAATTTTGTAGCTATTCTCTTCTTTTTCCGCTATTAAATATATTCTACATTATTAGTTTAAGGGCATTCCTGCGTTGCTGCTTCGTTCTTTATCACCGTATTTAGTTCTTCCTTTTCATTTCTAATCCTCGTACAAACATAAGAGTGTTTAAAATGTTAAGCGGTTGATCTCTTAGTTGTCTGTACATTTTGTTTTATTTATAAGTCTACTTATAATTTTTTCTCATTGAATTTATTAATTTATTTTACTGTGTATATAAATACCTTCTCTCATGATTCATAATTGTTATTTCTAATTACTGTAGTTGAACATGTAATCGGTAAAATCTGTAGAGTGTATAGGTGAAAATAAAAGTAAATATCTACCAGTCCTTCATTTATCACCATTCTATACATTAACTCAAAATATCACAATGTCTGCTGTATTTACTATTATCAACTTTGAGAAACGTGTTGGATATATATTTTAAATTGATTTAATCGACAAGCATTTCAGAAAGTTCTGCAAAGTTGAAGTGATTGTATAATTTTATCTATTACAATGCGTTGTGTAATGCTATGCAAAGAATCAACCATGCATGTATAGAAAAACGCAAAACGAAGCTATTTTCAGGAGTGACAGAAAATTTCAATTCCTCCCTTTTCGAGTAATAACGATCAACAGGTTTCCAGTAGGAATCTACAGTGTGCCCAATAAGGTTATGAACTTATGATTCTTCTGTCTAAAACTTTAAAAATATAGTAAACGCGCAAAGGTTTTAGAGATACATTGTTGCAAGAATAATGTTTTTACAGATAAAGTTTTCAACGATAACTCTTCTCTGATTGGTCAGCTAGAAGGAGGAGCCTACATGGGGTGGAGTAGTAAACCGTTAGTGCTCCGCCCTTTGTTGGCTCTTCCTGCTTGCATACACTTATGTGATGAATTAAATCACATCAAATAATATAACTTTGATCTTCTCAATGGTTGAATGTAGTTTGTTATTTCATCTAGTTAGTTGCCCTGCATATTTCATTATTGTCTCAAGCTGGTTGCTTGCAAGAGCATAACATTCAGGATGCCCAAAGCAGCCCGCCTCCCAGTCAATAATCTAGTAACCTTAAAAGCAATATCCTAAAAAACTTATCCGCTAGGTACAATATTATTAAAACTATATTCTTAGAGGTAGTAACCTTTTATTTTTTAACCTTGAAGGGGCAGTAAACTTTATAAAAAAAAGTCATTTTTTGTAATGAAAATGTTGTTGCTCAATGTAAAGGAAGAGGAAAAGTCAACCAGATAATGGCTACCAAAAAGAGAAACATTAAAAAGTGGCACGATTACCAGAGGTCATAAAAAATGTGTCGGGATAAACCGCTCCCTTCTGTTATCGGCAGTTCCCATAGTCCGAGTTGCTAATAACCTAGCAACCCTAACTACCAACAACATCTCGTCGGAGCTCAGTGTAGCTATTCACTGACAAAAAACGAAAATTGTAGTACTCAAAATTGGTGCAGTATTACTGTTCAATAAAAATAGGAAAACCAGGGAAATTAAAATTTAAAACAATATTATGATTGATTGTAATTAGCGATTAAAAATATGAAATACAGTTATCATAAGTTACTAATTATAAACCAGGATGGTTAGGTGCAGCTAATTGAAGTCATCCAACTTCATAATTAACTGACTTTTATTAATTTGGACACTGGGAGCAATTTGATAATTCCAGCAATTGTTCATTCTGTCAACTGTTCGTTCAAGCAATTGTCTTTCGAGAAATTACCAATTGTTCATTCGAGCAATTGTTTTTCGAGCAATTGTTCATTCGAGCAATTGAACATTCTAGCAATTGTTTTTCGAGTAATTTACCTAGAACCAGTATTTAATAGTTAACAGGAGCTTATACAATTCTTCGCCAGATGGCGTTGTTCACAATATTTTTCAAATACATGACCTTGAACCTTCATATCTGTTTAAAAAAGGAATGAATAGCTCCGTGAATAAAGGCCCTTTTACACGCACACTCATTACCTTCGGAATTCCTGTTTGAGGCACTAAGCCCCGCCCACCACAAGCTAAAATAGCCTTTATTGAGTGAGCGGCACTAGTGAGTGACACAATCCCGCCATATCAAACATGTCTTGATTTTTGACTCATAAGCGGCAGTGATAAGGAACGGTGATGTTCATAATAGCTCTTGTATAATGTCAACAGTGATGAATCAACCGTTGTTTTCCTCAGGAAAACAGTTTTAATCAGTTTTCATTAATTTATATCAAACTGTGGAAAATTTCTTTGCTTCAGGCATATTATTTAACAATAAAGAAAGGGGGGGGGGGGGGGGAGAGGCGGTGTGTCCACTATTATGATAAACATTAATTATTTAATGATATAAAATATTTCAACTAAAAATACCGTATTTTAAGATAAAATATTTTTTTTTGGTTAAAATTAGTCCACATAGATCTTCTCTTGCGTTTTTTTCCTCTCTTGTTAATACAACTAAACACAGTGCTACCTTTTAGCTATAATCAGAGGATGACATACTGCAACTGGTGAACGTCTGCATTGGCTCTGTACGTGTAAAAGCGCATCAGTAATCACTCACACTCGTTGCTTATATGGGCGGGGCCTAAAATTACTCATAGGGAATGAATGTTGGGAAAAGAGTGTACGTGTAAAAGAGCCTTTAGGCACTACTTTAGGTAATTGAATTACCTACAAAAGGGAATGTGTTCCGCGCAATTTTCAAATTTTGCACAATTTCGAGAATGCGTTGCGCATTTTCTGGATCTTAAAAATGTGCCACAATCTCGGGATTAACGGATTATTGCACATTTTCAAGATTCTAAAAATGCGCAGCGCATTCTTGCATGAAATTTTTTAATTTTTTTTTCTCAATTTTTTATTTAATTTAAAGACTATAATTTTACATTAAAAACAAAAGGAAAAAAAATGTTAATTCTAAACGTTTGATAGAATGTTTAAATAAAATTGAAATATCAGTTATGTTCAAGTTTTCTGTAAATAACTAATTCAAGCTTATTTACAAATATATTACCTAGTTATTATGTATAGCTTTAACTATCATATTTTGATGAAATGGACCAATAATAATAAATATGACAAATTTTTAGCAAAATTAGGTATAACTATTTTACAGTAGAGTGTAAAGTATACATTTTGTCACTATCAAACCTGGCCTGGGGGGGGGGGTCTAGACCTCCTCTTCCACCCCCAAAACCCTCCCAACCGGACCGCTAACCTAGATGCGCTATATCTCTTTATATTTATAACATATAGTAATTTTATCAATAGAAAATGAATGAAAATTAATAAAAATGAATTAAGCTATTTATATCGACTGGGGATTTTTGGAGGTTTTTGTCCGGGGGGTATTTGCAAGGCCAACTTTAACTATTAGACGGCTTTGGTATTTGTCTCGGTTTTTTTTTTGCGGTTTTTTTTTTGAACAGGGTTTTTTAGTCCTGTCACCGCCTCGCTGCGCCCGTGGCCATGCGTAGAAATTTTACAAAATTAATTTAATTTCTTTAATAAGTATCATTTATATAAACGGAGCATATAATAATTGATTGATTAAATATACTGATCCATTAAAGAAATTTTTTGGTTTTACCAACTGTAACCAAACGGCGTAGCGAAACTTCGAATTACGGATAGTAAAGTAAAAATAGGATATTTTGTAGGGAGTGTTGTAAATTTTTAATATGTATGTATTTATGAAATTGCTTCTCTTTGACATGTGATACATACTTATTCGACACACAGCTATCAAGTAGGTAATTATCTAAATACAAACTCACGATGGCTTGGTTCACTAGCTCAATTATTATTTCTCATTATTAGCATATTCTTAGCAATTAATAAATAATTACTGTATTTAAAATAAAATAATTAGTTTATATTGAATTTAAAAGGTTTGTATACTATAGCTAGAGAGAAAAATAACAAAACTGTAGCGAGCGCCACAGTATAATATGGGCTTTAGATGTTCCACCCGGAATATATTTGATAATGATAGATTGATAGTATTTATTAATAAAAAAAAAGTATACAAATATACGTAGAACTTAGGAAAAAGCCCCTATATAAGTAAAAAAATTAAGTTCTTATAGTGCAGCCAACTAATAAAATTTAACTTCATTGACAGGTTGCTTAAGCCCGTATTACACTGTAGCACTCGCCATGGCGGTGTTGTCTCTCTCTACAGATATGGTGCTCACCATTCTCAAAATTGCTATTACACTAGACGAGTCAATATGGTGGTGATCGTGCATTGAAAATTAAGGAAAATTGAAAAATTTACTAGGAAATGAATCGTACCAATAAAATTCGATGCCATCACGAATATATATTCAGTTAATTATCTTTTTGAAAGTTGTGTGAAACAATTCCATGCGTATATATTAAAAAGTTTAATTCCATTGATTGTATGGCAACACTGGACACTACACAGAAGCGTTCATTCTTTTTTTGTATCGCGCAGTAGCCGTACAAAGTCTTAAATAACTTTTAAAATGAAACAAAATACTTTTTCCACTACTTCAAATCTCTTTAGCAGGCTTCAGTGATAATTTCATCACCTCTAAAACGGTGGCGGTGTTGGTTCTATCGCGCAATGAGCGATCACAATTTCGTGGTGCTCGCCAAGACATTTTTCGCTATTAGAGAGAAAAGGGGTGGAGTTAGAGAGAAAAATAACAAAATTGTGGCGACCGCCATAGCGAGCGCCACAGTGTAATATGGGCTTAAGCCCATATTACACTGTGGCGCTCGCAATGGCTGTCGCCACAGTTTTGTTATTTTGCTCTCTAGCTTTACCCCTTTTCTCTCTAATAGCGAACTATGCTATGGCGATCGTCATGATATTGTGATCGCTCACTGCGCGATACGGCGATAGAACGAACAGCGCTACCGTTCTATAGAGGTGCTGAAATTGTCACTGATGCCTCCTGCTAAAGAGATTTGAAATAGTGGGAAAAGGTTTTTTTTTTCATTTTACAAGTTATTTAAGACTTTGTATGGCTACTGCGTGAGACATTGGAGAATCTGCTTAAGAAATAACCAGGTTTTGTATAAAAAAGAATTAACGCTTCTGTGTAGAGCGTCCAGTACGTGTTGCAATACAATCAATAGAATTAAACTTTTTAATAATACCTATATAGAATATAGATATGGAATTGCTTCACAATGAACTGAATGAACTAAATGACAATGAACTAAATATATATATTCGTGATGGCTTCAAATTTTATTTTTACGATTCACTTCATAGCAATTTTTTTCAATTTTCCCTAAATTTCAATGAATCACAACCCAGATTTAGAGTAATTTTAAAATAATGAAAAAAAATCTAAGTACTATAACCAAAGATATTATACTACAACAATTGATACCTACACTACTCTAGACAATTTCTGTATTAAAAAGCGCCATCTGGATTTGAAAGCGGGAACTAGAGAAACAACAACATTTAATTGGATTGTTTAATAATATTTCAACTTTTATTTCATTCATTAATGAAGATTATTTTACTGGAAAATAAAGCTTTACATCGGTAGAATAGATAGAGCTAAATAAAATTGAAACGAAGTGATGATTAACACCAAATGTTGTTGTTGCTTTAGTTCCCGCTTTCAAATCCAAGTGGCGCTTTTTGAAACAGAAATTGTCGAGAGTTGTGTATCTTGTTGTAGTATAATATCTTTGCTATAACTACCACCAGCTGCACGATCACTACCATATCGTCTCAAAATAATTCTAAATTCACTTTATAATTCTATTCTATTCAATTTATGATTCTAAATTTAATTCACCAGAACAAAATGTTTCCTAAAAATTAACCTTAATTAACCCCTGTTTTATATTACAGCAAAACCTCGTAGTAGTAGACCAGCTTCCTATTAAACAAACCTACTAGTAGACCAAAAAAAATTTTGAAACTGTACTGGAAAAAACCTCGTACTAGACTAAACACAATTTTTGTCACCTGCAGACAGTTAATTATTCTAGTGTGCATTTTATTGTTATTTGAAAGGAATATTGAGAAAAGATTTATTTTTTTCTGCGGGATTTGATTTTTGACCAACTTTATTGTAATTGATGTCACACCCATTGTTCGATAAACAGCAATTTAACTCTGTGAATTTAACTATCAGGTGAATTTAAAAATAGTAGAGTAATCAGTCACATCCTGACAAGAAAATAAGACCTTTATCTAAGCTGAAACATAAAATTAGGAAATAGATAGCCGCACCAGGTAAAGCGTGGATGGTGCCTATAAATTTCTTGGACAGTGCACATCAGTTTTAGTTTCAGCATTTAATTACTCTTAGGAGGTCGAACCGTGGAAGGACATCTTGATTCCTGATATTTCTTTGTAATAAGTAGTACGATAGTTGATATGAAAAGTAAATTTAAATATAGTATCGCGCTTTTAATATTTCTAGATGTAAAGTACAGGATATAATTACTTTATAGGTATGGTATGGTACCTAGTAATAAATAATTCAAATTAGGTACTCAGATTATTTGACGTGGGCCTTGTGACTTGTCGGTGTTGTGATGGATGTGACCCTGAAAATTTTAAATTTCCCAAATAAGCTAACTAACTAAATTTCTCTCTAAATTGATCAAATAATCATAAATTCTCTCCAAGATAACAATGTAGCGTTGGAGAAAGTTGAATATTTCTCGTAATCCCTATTTAAATGTAAGCGCTCAAAATAGTTGTTTTAAACCCAGTCTGAAAAGTATGACAGGATTTGAGGATTAATCGTGGGTGTAGCTAAGTCCTATTTAATTCCTATGTTTCTTATGTTATTTGCTGCATCAAAATCTTAATTTTTGATAAAAAAATTGTGTGTCTTACTGTCTGAGAAGACTTTCTTTTCAGACAGGTGACTTAAACTTGCCAATAAAATCAACGGTACCTACCTATCTAAAAGCTGAATGACATTATGGTGCAACATTGTATGTTCTATGTAATGGTTTCATTTGACATGTTTCAAAGTATGGACAAAGTCGCCAGTATACCAAGTAAAATAGTATGTCTCATAAACTCGCCATTTGTCTTTCCAGCTCTCTCCAAAATTCAACAAATTCTCTCCAAAATGATCAAATTTTCATAAATTCTCTCCAAAATAACATTGTAGGTTGTAGCATAGGAGAAAAATAGATAAAACTCGCCATTTGCAATTGAAGGGCTCAAAATAACTGTCACAAATTCGCCATTAAAATGGCGAGTTTGGACATGCTTTATTACTTGGTCTGGGCAGTATATTGGTGACTTTGAGTCAAATAAGTTGAAAAACATGTAAATAACAAGTAAATCACTCATAAAATAGTCTCAAGAGATGCACATGCGTCAGACATGAAGCATGAGGATATTTTCAAGTGTAAAATCTTCACTAGGAAGTCAAATTTCTTCTATAAAAGTATAAAGTATCTTAAATGTGGCGACTTGGATCCATTTTCTCACTAAACTGGCGACTTTCCTGCCACATTTTGAAACATTGTAATTAAAAATCATTTCAATGTAAATGGCTGTTCTGTCGTTGAACAGTAGTTTGTTGTATCTGCTAGTTTGTTGTACTGCACACCCAGTCTGCAAAGTGTGGCAAATCTGTCTCCCAAGACCAGAGTGGAAAACACAAATTCTAACAGAGTTACTCATGAATACTGAATACTCAACTGCGGCCAGTCTGCAGAATGTGTCTCTTCTCCCTAGTAAAATAGTATGTCTCATAAACTCACCATTTGTCTCTCCAGCTCTCTCCAAAATTCAACAAATTCTCTCCAAAATGATCAAATTTTCATAAATTCTCTCTAAAATAACATTGTAGCATAGGAGAAAAATAGATAAAACTCGCCATTTGCAGTTGAAGGGCTCAAAATAACTGTCACAAACTCGCCATTAAAATGGCGAGTTTGGACATGCTTTATTACTTGGCTGAGTCTTCTCCCATCTCCCGCAGAGATTTTAATTTGAGAGACAGTTACTCTCTGACTCTCTGTAGCAGATTCAGAATCTTCCGCAGCTAAATTAATGGTACTGGTAACATAAGAATTAATTCAGAATCTCCAGCAGCTAAATTAATGGTAACATAGGAATTAATTCAAGATCTCCCGCAGAGATCTCCAATTTCTAAAAATTCAATCAAAAACTCCCGCAGAGAGTCGTGGAAAAATGTTCCATATTCTGCAGACTGGAACCGTGAGTTTATTAATTATTAACATCATTGACCTTGCTTAGTATTAGTAAAGCATCATAGCAGCATGTAGGTACCTTATATTATACCTATTACTATAGACCATATAGCATGCAGAGTTTAATATTTTCGAATATTATGAAATATATAACAGATTTTTACAAAGTTAAATAAAATAATATGAAGTTTCTGCAGAGTTGTCCTTAGTAAGAATTTCTAACAGAGTTACTTGTCAATCAGAGGAGTTATTTTTTCCAGTCTGGTCCCGACTCCCAAGATTTTATTTTGAGGATAATTAGTATAAAACTGAGCGGCACACTACAATCCGTCCAGTCTGCAGAATATGGTACATTTTTAACATTTTCTGTGCGAACAATCCTTAATTACATCCTATATTTACACCTAGTAAATTATTATGGCTCATAAACTCTCCATTTGTCTCTCTAGTTCTCTCCATAAATCATTAAATTTCTCTCCAAATTGATCAAATTATCATAGATTCTCCTCAAAATAACATTATAGCATAGGAGAAAAATAGATATTTCTTGCCATTTTCAATTGAAAGCCTCAAAATAATTGTCACAAACTCGCCATTTAAAGGGCGAGTTTGGACATTCTTTATTAGGGTCAAGCAGGTAAATTGCGGCACACTAACTAACTGCGGCCTTTAACAACAGAAACCTCATAATTTTTAAAATACACGTTAAAAACTTAAATTATAGCATGCACTGCTGTTCTTTTGATAGTTATGCCATTTTAATGTAATTTCGGTCAGAATGTTTTAGACTCTTATAAAATAAAAGGGCTGCAATTTACCTGCGTGACCCTACCTGGCCTTCTATCAATGGTCCTAACATAAATGGCTGTTATGTAGTCAGTCTGCAAAGTAGGGCTGTACTGATACTATCTGTATCAGTACTTGTTATATAGTCCATTTTTAGGTATCTGTACTCGATATCGGATCGGCAAATATTAATTCAAAAATGCCGATACTATTAAAAAAGTCTTATTTTTATCAAAAATTTACTTAATACATCTTTTATTGCTTAAGTTTCAATTGTTGAAAAAATATATGATGAATATCGTCATAACTGAAGTTACTGAACCAATTATGACAGATGTATTATGATTATAAGGATTAAATAGGTGGTAAGGATTACGATTCTGGCTGAATTGTTTTAAGTAAAATATTATTAAGTTTTAAAAACTTACAATTTTAATATATAAATCATAAGCTTACGTACCGTGACACAAGTAATCTTGTAGACAAAATGGCTGTCTGAAGACGTGCTATAAGTAGTTATATTTAAAGCAGACTCAGACCTGTATCAAACTTGTACTAAAACTGTTATATAGAATAAGTCGTTCTACTCAATGAATATATACAGAGTATTAAGAATAATGGTTGAATGAATTAAATTAATCGTGTTTTGAATTATAAATAACGATTATAATACTTGAAACTTATTAATATTAAATTTATAAACAAACTGGACGAAGTCTTGAATTTACCAATTCATTACATCCGATTTCTTAGCATTACTCTACTCTTAGAAGTAGAGTACTTGGCAGGCCAAGTAAAATATTATGGCTCATAAACTCTCCATGTGTCTCTCCAGCTCTCTCCAAAAATCACCAAATTAATCTTCAAAATGATCAAATTATCATAAATTCTCTCCAAATAACATTGTAGCATAGGAGAAAATAGGTATTTCCTGTAATTTGTAATTGAAGGGCTCAAAGTAACTATCGGTACAATGAAAAGCAGGATGTTGAAAGGCAGACTACAGTATTTAAGGTGGAAGATGCAGGGAGAGAACGTGCTGGTGAAGGCTGAAGGGGGTGTTGGGTGACATAAGGACCAGGTAAAAAGCATGTCCAAACTCACCATTATAATTGTGAGTATTTGACAGTTAATTTGAGCCCTTTAATTGCAAATGGCAAGAAATATCTATTTTTCTCCTATGCTATAGGGTGGGGCGTAAGTTTGGAAGCAATTTTTCAAACATTAATATAATTCTTAAAAATAAGTTCCTAAGTAGGTGATAGGGTTTGAACTATAGTAGAGACACTACATTATGACGTGGCAGTGTTATTTTTTACAAAAATTTAGTCAATTCAAAAATGTCAGACAAAAGAGAAGCCATTATTGCTCTACACCGTGCCGGGAAGTCAGATTCCATCATTTCAAAGACTCTCTCAAGAGCCAGATCGACTGTTTGGAAGTGTGTGAAGCGTTTTAATGAGAGAGGAGACTTGATTGATCGTCCAAGAAGTGGTAGACCACGCTTACAACGCACCAAACAACTGATAAAATGTGCCCGAGAGAAGATCAGGAGGAACCCGAAAAGGTCAATACGATTGTTAGCCAAAACAGCTAATGTGAGTCCCAGAACAATAAGAAGAGTTGTCAAAGAAGACCTAAAGATGTCCTCTTTCACCCTCCAAAAGAGACGGACTCTGTCAGAAGCTGTAAAGAAAAAGAGATTGGAGAGAAGCAAAGCACTTCTGAGAGAATTAAAGTCTGGCACGGCTGGTGAAATTGTTTGGTCTGACGAATGAATTTTCACAGTGGAAATGGCTCACAACTGGAGGAATGACAGAATAATTGGTAAAAGTGCAAAAGACATCCCATACAACCAAAAAACTGTCCACAGAACCATGAAACCTGCTTCAGTAATGGTCTGGGCCGCCGCTTCAGAAACTTGGAGATCTCCTTTAATTTTTGTGTAACAAGGCGCCAAAATCAATGCTAAATGTTATATTGAGAATATTTTTACGCCAATGTTGGAGTCAGCTAAGGATCACTTCTTGAATCAAAGGCCTGTGGTAAATTCCATCGCATTGTGGATGATTTAAAGCGTTCGCTCCAGAGATCTTGGAAGGAAATTTCACAAGAACAGTTGCGTGCCGCAGTGGGAGGAGTTCGGAGGAGATTTGAGGCTGTTATTAAAAACAAGGGAGGACATTTTAAATAAATTTATGATTTTTGAATTCTTAAAACCCTTATGTAATAATACATAACTGTAAATTATTAAATATATTTTTCGTTGGATTATAATATGCACTTTCATTTGCTCCCAAACTTACGCCCCACCCTGTACAATGTCATTTTGTAGAGAATTTATGATAATTTGATCATTTTGAAGAAAAATTTGGTGATAGTTGGAAAGACTAATGAAGAGTTTATTAGCCACACTATTTTACTTGGCATGATGAGTGAGAGTGGTGTGGGATGGTGGAAGAAAACTCAGAAATACTTGGAGTGGGGTGGAATAGAGGCAGACGAGCTGGAGAGGATGAGTGCACAGGAGGTTAAGAGGAGAAGAGTAAAGAGAGTTGAGAGGGAGTGGAAAGAGGAGTTGATTGAGCAGAGCTTGCTGTGGCTATACAGAGAGTCTAAGATGGAGATGAGAGAGGAGGAGAGAGAGAGACAGAGTATGGTTCTGGGCAAGAACAAACTGCTTGTGGCTGGGAGACAGGAGAGAGAGATGCTTGATATGTGGGGAGAGAGAAATTGCTTCACTTCACTTTGTGTTGAATTGTGAGGAGCTGGAGGATGAAAGTAGAGAGGCTGTGAAGTTGCAGAGACCGAAAGTGGAGGAGAGCCAGACTGTTGTGAGAGAGTCCTTCTTTAGACAAGAGGAGAGGGAAGAGCTAAGTTTTGATGAAGATTTTGAGGAGAGTGATTACCCCGATGCCACAGTTTCTACGTCGAGGAGGTAACCACTGGCGCTCTTGTCTTCTCCCATCCTCTTTTCCCCTGAGGTGACCAAAAAGGATTAGTCCTGGCCACTCCTCCCTCTTTCTGCACAATCTCGTCTCCCTTCTCTCCTACCTCTTGCACTGGCTGGTGACATCCACTCCCACCCTGGCCCCTCCTCCCCTACACCAGGATGCTCTGGCTTCACCTCTTCACTATCCCCTCCCCCCTACTGTCCCTTGACCTACTAAAAATGAGAGACTCCCAGACAGCTCCTCCATTTTTTCGGATGACCTGTTCTCCTCGGGTTTCTCTGGTTCCTCCTGCCGCTCATCTTCAAAATAATAGAAATGAATTTCCCTCCGGTATTTCCATTCTGCATCTCGGCTGCAACGGAATCAACACTCCCTCCCAGAAGTCCCTTTTTTCTCCTCCAACAACACATAGATATCCCTTGCATCCAGGGAACCAAGTTAGCACCCGACACCCCCCCTGAAGGTTGTCCTCGGCAACACGGTGCTGCGCCGAGACAAAGTGGGGGGCGGGGAAGGACTGGCCTTCCTCATCAAGCACTCAATCAATTTTGTCAACTAAGACTTGCATCACTCCAACGATGGCACCACGGAGGTTGTTGGGGTATCCATCAAACTCAAAGAATCAGCATTCCAAATCATCAATATCTATCTCTCCCCGATTCCCTCCTGTCCAAGAGGCTACCAACCAAACTTCGTATCCCTTCTGGATCACACGGCCGACACCACCATAGTCTGTGTTTTCAACTCTCACATCTCTGCCTGGAATTCCTGCACATCTGACACATGGACAGTCAGGTGTGGTGAGGAGCATCTAGCAGCAATCAACTGCAGCTCCCTATGCTTGCTGAACTCCTTATTGCAAACCAGAGTCCCTTCTGTGCAACCTCTGTCCTCCCCAGACCTCTCCCTCATCTCTGGGCATCTCGCACTCATGACAGAGTGGAATTGTCTCGCCAGACTATTCCGACCATCTCCCAATCATCCTCAAGCTGGACCTTCACATAATATTATATGGAATAGCTCCAAAGATAACAAGAGAGGGGAAGCCCTATGGGATTACCTATTCTCAACAAATTTGGAGATAGGTTTGGCATAAAGCCCTGCATGCTGTTGTTCAAAAGCTTGAAAAAGCAGTGTTCAACAAACAACTAGCCCTTGCCCTGTTTTTGGATATTGAAGGTGCCTTTAGCAACTTCTCTCTGGCGGCTATAAGGTCCGCTTTCTCGGTTCGTTTGACTAGGAGTACACCACAAGGAGGAGTTCTCTCACAACTCTTATTCAATCTGATGAGTGAACTTCTCAGGAAACTGACTAATGTTTCGGGAGTTTATGCACATGCTTACGCTGATGTTGTACTCCTGCTATCAACTGGAATAGACTTCTTTACTATTAGTGAACGAGTTCAGGAAGGTTTGATGACTGTTGAGGATTGGGCTAGAGAATCTGGACTATTCTTGTGCAGCAATAAAACTTTTGCTACTATGTTTACATATAAACACAAATGGAAGTATCGCCCCCTGAGACTTATTGGACAAGAAATTCGGCTTGTGGATAGAGTAACTTACCTCGGATTGACCCTGGACTCAAAGCTGAGCTGGATCCCCCATATAGTTGACAAGTCTGCTAAAGCCAATAGATGCCTCCTACTGTGTAGGTGAGCAGTTGTGCAGACCTTGGGGCTTTCTCCGAAGGTCATGATGTGGATTTTCACCACCATGATTGGACCTATTATAAGCTACGCTGTTATGGTTTGGGCGGTGGGGCTGGAGATTCGGACATGCAACCTGAAGCTATCCACACTGCAGCGGAAGGCTTGCATTGCCGTTTCATCAGCCCATCCTGGAACGCCCACAGCCGCATTAGAGATGCTCTTCTACCTGCCACTGACTTTTCTCAAAGGGACAGCGTTGTCAGGTGCTTACCGGTTGAAGCAGGCGAGTTTGTGGAGGGGTGGTTACATCAAAGACACTTTGGCTCACCAGAGCCATGTGAACCGGTGTGACAAGAACTCCAGGGACCTGCCTGTTCTAGCCTCTCCGGGAGGCTAAAATTTCATAAAAGTTCTGAACCAAGCCAATTTTGGTTCATTTAAGATTTCAAGCTAAAATTAACACGAGAACATAAGAATTAATTCAAAATTTTTTAAGTCAATTACATATATCTGAGTTTTGACCTTTTGAAATCTAAGCCAATTAATCGGCTTTAACTGACATATTCTGTAACATGTTTTATATGTAATTATTGTAGAGTGTTTTGAGATTTTTGGCCATTTTGGAGAGAAATTTGAAAATCATTGAGACAAGTAGCCTCAAAATCAAGTATCTGGAGACTGATTGTTCATGATTTACAGACTGGTTGGTCTGATGCATCTAACTGATAAATTTCTATTTGCACCTATGACTGAAAGTTTCATAATTGTTACCCACTTACCCTGTAAAATTATTCCAGTTTTCTATGGTAATTTTTATTTTCCATTCCAAATTAAACATCTCAATCAAAGAATTAGTACATATTATAAAATCATTAACAGTTGATTCAGTTACCTGGTACCGTCAATCATAAATTTGATACAACAATTATGAAATTTTGACTTTTAACTCCCATTTATCACAAATCTTCATTCAAATTATCTATCTTATTGAACATACAGTAGTGCCCTCTCAGTTTTTAGATATGTATCATTAAAATAGTGAGAAAGGACATACTTTGATACCTGGCTTGTAAAATAATAAAGGCCTAACCCGCTCTTATTACAAACTAGCGACTCGCACTTATTACAAAACAATATTAATATGTTGACTACATATTGCCGTATTGGTACACATTTGTACCACTATGTACATTACTGATAGACGTAGTGGTACAAAAATATACCACGGTCAATATTTTAAACTCTTAATTCAATTGTGACAATGTGAATCACATTTATACCACTGTGTTCTTTATGAAGACAAAATGAATAGGTACACCTTACACCCAGAGATACTCAGCTTCTCTTGCTATCGTGGGACGTGTGATATAGAAGCGATAACGTAAACTTTGAAATTTGGAAACATCAGTTGGGCTAGACTGAGTTTAGAGCATACGTTGTCAACGTGTTAAGTGCGAGACATGTCACAAAGTTAGATTATTCATTTTACCAACAATGTTCGGTGCTCTAAATTTCAACAAACAAAAGGACAAAAGAATGTATCAACATTTTCATTTGGAGTCCATATTTTAGAGGCAGGCAAACAGCAAGCCAAATTTTCAAAAAAATTCTGATCCAAGCCAATTTTGGCTCATTTTTGGGGATTTCAAGTCAAAATTAATCGAGAACATAGAAATTAATTCAAAATTTCAAGCCAATTTACATATATCTGAGTTTTGACCATTTGAAATGTAAGCCAAATTTATTGGCTTTGTTGTTTTGGACTTGTTTTGGAGTGATGCAGCACTATCATATTAGGACAGTACAATGTACCTAAGTTTAATATTCATGTCACTCGCGTATGGCTGATCTGCAATATAGACTGATTTTTCTGCGCGATCTATTGTTGAATTGTTAGCAGACCCATTGATCGATTACTGGGCTTTAGAATGACAATATTATGACATGGATATTTTTTAGTTTATGCATCTAATTGATTCATTCAATAGGGTACAATCAAACAATTGCACGAGTTTGAATTGTATAATTATTTTAGTTAATGAATTGATAGATTTTATGTATTAATACCATTAATTAATTGCTGCAAGTTTGAATTATATTATTTTGATACATTTTATAAAGTATGTATTTATACCATTAATCAATTGCTGTGAGTTTAAATGATATGGTATATTCAATATTTACATAAACAAAAAATCTTCTTCCCCTATAAATTGTAGAATGTTGTGTTTTAATTGATTTATTTGTAATCTATTGTTTATCTATCATAAATTAATGGTAATCTTGTGATTTGCATAACTCAAAAGTATTCAATCAAATTTCCTGAAATTTGGTTGGGCTATTGGTGTCCAAGGTCCCGAAAAGACCAAAATTAATTGAAGTGTTGGCGAAGGTATGTGTTCTATTAGCGCTCTTTCTAGCTTCAGATTGCCCCTTCCTTATAGGAAATAAAAGGAAAATTATGCTGTTGATGGTAAGCCCTAACGAAGTGGGTCTCATGGTTTTTAAACTTTTAGGAAAGGGGTCGCAAGTGCCAAATGTTGAGAACCCCTGACCTAGAGCATAACACCCTCATCTCTTGAAATTTGGTTTATATAAAGATATTTGTAGAAGAATCCACTTCTGGAATTTTGAGATCAATCGCATAAGGTCAAAATTCAAAAGTTTTAATAGCTTGGTCATTTTGAGGTCATGCCTTTGGTCACGTACTTTCTGTGGGCAATAACTGGAATGAAAATTGTTATAAATATATGAAGTTATACATTTTTGGAATCATGATTGAATAAGAAATCTAAAAATGTAAGTTATAGAACTCTTAAGATGAATAATGAACATTTCACCCTATGACACAATTTGCCCTCTTTGGCATCAGTTATAAAAAAATTATAAGTGTGAAAAATGAAGGCACCTTTATCAGCAAATATTAATAGAAACAATAAAAAGTTTGTTCTTGTTGTTTTAAATACATGTAACTTACTTCCAATTGAATAAAATTTGACTTCTTTGATAGGAAAGATGAAAATAATCAGGTTAAATTTAGATATTCTCTTGAGAGAATTTTATGATAGAGTTTGCACCATTAATGTTTGGATACCTATAATACTGATGAGTTGTGGCACCTCTTTATAGCATAGTGATAGGTAAACTAGCTCTCTTGTCTAGGTTTGCAGGGGCATAATGAATGGAGACAGTGACTTGTGTTCTTGTGCTACATCATGACGTTTGGTACATTCTCCCTTTGCTGGCGCCTTGGGTGCGGCTTAACAGCGATACATAATGTTAGACGCATCAATCTAGGTTGTGGCGGAATGAATCACTTAGGCAGCAAGTATTTACAAAAAATTGAAATTAGCTCCCTCTTCGTTTGGATTTTGATGATATTTGGTTTAAATGGAGATATTGGTCAAAAAACCCATTTCTGAAATTTTTGAGATCAATCCAAACTATAGGTCAAAAGTAATGACTTAAGTCATTTTGATGTCATGTTTGAGATCACATGGACAATAACTAAAGTAAAAATGGTCATAAATACATAAATTTTATGATTTTGGAATCAGAATTGCACAAGTAATTAATATGTAAGTTATAGAACACTTAAGTTGAATAATGTACATTTGACCCTATGACAAAATTTGAGGTCAAATTTGCCCTCTTTGGCATCAGTAATAATTAAAATAATTAAGTATTGAAAATGAATGTTCATTTATTAGCTACATGGAGGTACAATATTAAATTTGTTTATGTTGTTATAAATGCCTGTAACTTATGTCCAACTGAATGCAATATTCATCAAATCAGTGTTAATTTTCACAATTATTTGACATTTATTCTAAAATTTAACTTCTTTCATAAAAAAAACATTCATGGAATAAAGGCAGCATTACTAGCTATTTGAATGTACAAAGAAAATTTGAAAACTGCATGACACCTATATTACTTCCGATTTGCTAATTTTCAGTCAGAAGAAAAAGAATATACACCATTTGTTTTGAATGTCAACTAGGTATTAGGTATAATAAATCCGTTTCATAATCGCATAAAGCTATAACATTGGGTAAACTTATTATAGACACGTTTATATACTTCAGGAAACAATTCATATCTAAACAAAGGCTGAAGACGCACTGTTTGTTTATAAAATTTACATTTGAAATCAGAACAAAGAGTGTACAATCTTCTTTTTCAGTGTCAAGTTAGTAATTCGCTCGATTGTTGCACACAGATTATTAAAAAATTTAAAAGAAAATATTCACTGAGCTGAATTATATGCTGTTTGCAGAATAATGCTCCTAGACCTTAGATCTGTAATATCATGTAATAAACTCATTTTTTTTCCCTGAGCCTAGAGGACCTTCAAATTGGAAACAGCATGGAATCAACAGCTGAGAATAAATTGGATTAGTAGACCTTAGTTGAATGATTCATGGAATATAATTTTCTTAGCATGCTGGACACTTGCATTTACTTCTTTATTGTGAAAATATATAAAAATGCTAACTCCTTCAATTGAAAGTTAGCTCATTTATGATGTCTTTTTACAGTAAAGGAATATTTCTTGCTTGGAAATATATCAAAATAGGGCATTATGTTGAAGTGATCTATGACTAATGTTTGGAATGGAATGGAATTGTGGAAAAACATTTATTTGATAATTTTCCTGGGTAACTTCCAACATCCCTCTGCTTCTGTAAACACAAGTACATATCATCATCTGTCAAAGAATGATTCCTGTGCTGTACCAAGATATCATATAGTGTGTGAAATGAGCTACACCTCATTGAAAGGAGGTTGCATATTGTTGAATGGTTTCTCAAAAAGAAAGTAAATGCAAGTGTCCAGTATGCTAAGAAAATTATGGCCCATGAATCATTCAACTAGTATCTAATTTATTCTCAGCTGTTGATTCCATAACTGGTTGTGAACTTGTAATTTAACACTTTATTTGAAATTTATCAAAAAATTTATTTAATTATATTTTTCTTGTACACTAATAAAATTGGAATTTACAATATAAACAAAATTTTCATTGTAGCTACATCCTATTTGCTACTAAACTTGCCTTTAAATTTTATTCTAACAAAAAAAAATTTATCAAAGTCAAATTTTATAATTAGTGTCAAAAATCGTGAAAATTTACAGGGATTTATTGAATATTATATTCAGTTGGACGTAAGTTCATGCATTTAGTTATAAACTTGTGTGAATTCATTAATCTGAAATAAAATATCAACCAAAAAAAATTATTATTATATGCTTCATTGGCATGAATGGGGCTGTAATCAGTTTGTTTACATTATCAGCTGTCTATTAATAAAGATTAAAGAGATAGTACACTTTTATAAAGTAAGGGCAATTAGTTTGAAACCTATTTTTTTGTTGGGAGTCTCAGTCTCTAATAACATTGCCTGACTGATTCTCTGAAACTTAGTTTAATTCATTTGTCTATTGGCATGTATCAGTTATTTTCTATGTTGGCAGGAATGGTGCTGCGATCTGTTTGTTAATGCAATTAGCTGTCTTTTAATAACATTCTAAGCAATAACTAATTGTCAATGATTAAGAATGAATATGTGACATGTTTTCTCCATTTGCACCGTTGTACCTAACCAGGCAGGTCAAGAGAAATTAATATTAATTATAACAGAGTAGAGGCAGTGGCAACAGACATCATAGCTTTAATTTGACAGGTAGCTGTTAGAAATTCATACCGACTACCTGTTTAAAAATCAAGGAAAGTCGTATATGGTCCTTTACATACAATTCAATTTTTTTTAAATCTTCGTTAATGAAAACTCAAACCAAAAATATCAAACCAAAAATATTTCTCATTAAAACTAAAGCGCTGATCATGTTATGTCCATTTACTATGCTTCAGATGTTTGGAAGTGAATACTGATTTAAAATATTAAAATAGGTTTTCAGTAGGAACATAAATTGACCAATGTGTAATGTATAAGTAAGTGAAATAAAAAAAGGCTATTTATAAAGAAAAACTCTCCGATCCAGTAATTAATTTTCTGTTTCAGCGATTAATTTTCCATTCTGGTAACATGTCTTCCATTTCGGTAATTGTATGCCCCTCATAATAAAATCTTTCTTGGGGACGGATTTGACGCACTTCGTTTACAGACTAGAATTTGAAGATGAATAATTTCTGGAAGTGTGGATTCTTCAACACTTTTCTATTTTTCATTCTTCAAGAGACGAGGACCAGGTAGTCAAAAGGTAGAAAGACTAAGTAAATAGACCTTTGTGTGACTGTCAATCGTATTTTTCGCCATGTGACTGCCAATTTTATCCACTCTGCTTAATGTGTGTTCTGAATCTCCAGACTGCAAAAATTGGTACAGTTTTCTCCAAGAAATTGTCTTTTGCCTTTTGTTCTTGGCAAAATACATGTAAATTATATATAGTTTGTAAGAAGGAACTAAAAATTGGTTGCATAGAAAATGTTAGAAACTTCCCATTTACTCCACTCTCAGGCACTCTGTATAATGACTCATGACTCTGATTCTCGGATATTGAAATTTGAGTTAGTTACTTTAAAGGTCCCCTCCGAGCAAAATTTTCTATTGCTTAAATCAACGAGGTTAATGTTTCTTATCATTTTACTGCAAACCGCATAAAATTTGATGGCATATTTTTAATTTTATATGCTTTTAAATATTTTTTTAATCCAAACTCTATATAACCTACTTTACTTCCGACTTTCTAATTTTCAGTCTGAGGAAGAAGAATGTACACCATTTGTTTTGATTGTCAAACTAGGTATTTGGATTAATAAAATCTATTTATTATTCGGTTAAAGGTTTAAATTTGGATAAACTTATTATAGAAACGTTTATATACTTTTAGAAACAATTAATATCTTAAAAGAAGGCCAAAAATGCATTGTTTGTTTAAAAATTTAAATTTGAAATCAAAACAAAGAGTGTATAATCTTCTTTCTCAGCGTCAGGTTGGAGATTCGCTCGATTGTTGCTCACAAAGTATTAAAAAACTTTAAAAGCAAATAATGAAATATATACTGAACCGAATTGTATGCGTTTTGCGGAATAATGACCGTAGACCTTAGTTCTATAACATTATGTAATAAACTCATTTTATTCTCGGAGCCTGGAAAGGACCTTTAACCCTTTTGCGCCGAATGGGCTAAATATGTCCCACTAATAACATTCATATTCTATTGGGATATATTGTCCCAATAGTCTGTGATGTACATTACTGGTGGGAAATATTGTCCCATCATAAGTTTGATATAAACACTTTATCAATAGATTAAAATAATATACAAATACATAAATATTATTAAAAAATTTTTATTATTACTCATAATGAACTCAGAAAAAAATTGAAGCGAAAGGGTTAAGGCATGGAGTAGAGACATGAATTGTACTCTCAAAACAATTAAATGACCTAGGATTGATCTATGGTGATTGGAAGCTGTAGGGGTGTGCAATATTACAAAAAAGATTACCAAGATAATTAAAAAAAGCCTATATATTTTATATAAGTCACAGATTTTTCTGAAGCCTTCAGTTGTTTAGTACTATTTGCTATTGTAAATATGATTAAAAGCCAATTATAATATTAATTATAATTGATTTTTAAGAGTATGAAATTTGTGGAAAAATAAATGTATTATGACTATTTTCCACACTATTTCATTCAATTTTATTCTGTAAACTGTGTTCCACATGAATATTATTTTCACATCATTGGAAAGAAACTTTACCTGTAATTTTGGTTAGACTGATCTTACATTTAACCCTTTAATGCCCATGACAAATTGTAAATAGAGATCTTAAAGAGTGTGGTAAAATATATCACTTTTCATTTTTTTTATGAAGTCTAATGCCCTTTGGGAAGAACTTTAGGTGGTTCAAAATTTGAAATCAGTATGTGGCATAGCCCACATTTATTTATGTGCTTCTTATTGCTAGAATATGATTATGATTATTATATTTAAACATTATTCAATGTTTTTCTAATGTCCTCCCCAAATTACTGTGGTTGTTAAAGGGTTAAGATATTAGCTACCAACTTAGACATATTTTTTTGGAATCAATTTTAAAGATTGGATGCTAAAGATCAAATAAATGGAACTGATGCAATAGCTACTTTTTTTAAAACTCATTTCATACCACAAATTTCCAATATATTGATTTGTCTATTTTTCAGATTTTAATTTTTTAATTTTTTAAACAAAGATTTTAAAAAAAGTTTCTTATCAAGAATCTAATAGGATGATCTCCAATCAAGAATCCAAAGAAACACGGGAAATGCGAGCAGCAGGACTTATCCCATCATCTAGGATATATTTCTCAGAAAGCAGAAGCAGAAGTGGCAATGGATACACAGCAGGATCAGCTATGAGTGGTGGTAATCTCTTCATAGGATCCTCAACAAATAGGCCCACTGGATCCTCTTCCAATTGGCCCTCTGGATCCTCTTCCAATTGGCACACTGGATCCTCTTCCATTAGGCCCACTGAATTCTCTTCCATTTGGCACACTGGATCCTCTACCAATTGTCCCACTGGATCTTCTTCCAATTGTCCCACTATATCCTCTCCCATTATGTCCGCTATATCCTCTTCCAATTGTCCCACTGGATCCTCTACCAATTGTCCCACTGGATCTTCTTACAATTGTCCCATTGTGTCCGCTATAACCTCTTCCATTTGGCACACTGGATCCTCTACCAATTGTCCCACTGGATCTTCTTCCAATTTTCCCACTCCATACTCTCCCCTTATTTCCGCTCTATCCTCTTCCATTTGGCCCACTGGATCCTCTACCATTTGTCACACTGGATCTTCTTCCAATTGTCCCACTATATCCTCTCCCATTATGTCCGCTATATCCTCTTCCATTTGGCACACTGGATCCTCTACCAATTGTCCCACTGGATCTTCTTCCAATTGTCCCACTATATCCTCTCCCATTATGTCCGCTATATCCTCTTCCATTTGGCACACTGGATCTTCTACCAATTGTCCCACTGGATCTTCTTCCAATTGTCCCACTATATCCTCTCCCATTATGTCCGCTATATCCTCTTCCATTAGGCCCACTATATCCTCTTCCATTAGGCACACTGGATCCTCTTCCAATTGGCCCACCGGATCCTCTTCCAATTGGCCCACCGGATCCTCTTCCAATTGTCCCACCGGATCCTCTTCCAATTGTCCCACCGGATCATCTTCCAATTGGCCCACCGGATCATCTTCCAATTGGCCCACCGTATCATCTTCCAATTGGCCCACCGGATCATCTTCCAATTGGCCCACCGGATCCTCTTCCAATTTGCCCACCGGATCCTCATCCAATTTGCCCACCGGATCCTCATCCAATTTGCTCACCGGATCCTCTTCCAATTTGCCCACCGGATCCTCTTCCAATTGGCCCACCGGATCCTCTTACAATTTGCCCCCTTCATCCTTGGCATCTTGTTGGCCATACTTGACTTCATATAGAACATCATTGACTCCATCTAGAACATCCTCAACTTCATCTAGAACATCCTCAACTTCATCTACAACATCCTTGACATCATCTAACGTACCAATAGGCTCTATTATTCTTCAAAATGTAATGAAGTCTACCCAGGAGACTTCAATCGGATATCATCAAATCGTTGGAACTATCCATGGATCTTCCATTAACAGAAGAAATCCAACATTAGCATTTCATCCAACTGGTGCAGGAGAGCCAGGCCATTTGAAATTTGCAGACAGTCAATCCAAACCAATTCACTATCATTATCCAGTTGGTGCCATCCATCAAGGTGGTGTGGCACCAACTGAGAATTATCACTATGAAGCAGGTCTAGAATATGGACACGGGGGATTCCAAAATCTAAGATCTCCACAGTATTTTGTCGGAAGCACAAGCACTACCCCAGCAGGCCTTGAATATGGTCAGAAAGACTATCAAGGTCCAATATCTCAGAAGTATATTATCGGAAACACTGGTAGCTCCGCAGCAGGTTTGTCAATTTATTATTTTTTGTTAGCTATTGTATTGTATTGTTAGTTAATAGACTAAATCATATCAGTTAGTTCTTAACTTTTCATCAAACGATTTGTTGATGCAATTCAAATGAAAATGATATTTTTGATTCAAAAGCTCTGAAATTTCTATTTTATCCTAAACTGATGTTCATATACTTTTTCTTAGCTCCTTCTCACACATTTTTCAATTGCCTTGTATATTTAATTGCCTCGTATAGAGCCCCAGGCTCTATCCTGAAGCTATCTGTGGTGAATGGAAGAGATGTGGGGTGGTGTCCCTTGGGCCCCAAACTGCTGTAATTTTGATTAGCTATGTATTGTCTTTTTTCTATCATGTTTATAATTTTTAAACGCTATTTGCAGTTTCAGAGGATAACGCTAGGGTTATGCTCTTCGACTACGAGGTTTTAGATTTTTGTGTTAGGTAGGCTCGTGGGTTTCATTTACTATCACCACTTCATTTTCCTCTTCCATCCGTGAGTGCAGCCACTGGTGCTTGTGTCCTTTTCGTCACATGTCTTAGTAAGTGACTGCGTTCATGGAGTAGCTTTTCTGCATCCATGAGCATTGTCATTGACGGTGGTAAGTGACTTTCATCATGGAGCCACTTTCCTTTCTAAATGCCTTTTCTAGTCCCTTGTAGCTACTTAATTTTCTTTCGATTACCGATATGGCCTTTGGTTCCGAAGCAGACGTTAAACCCCCTACTAAATTTATCATGCTTTCTTCATAGTTTATTTAATTCATAATTAATTCACATAAATTGTGTACATAAAATTTTATCAACATCATGAATTTATTTTGATGGTAATGTTTACAATAACTAGCTACTGGTCTAGTAATAAGTTCAACCAGATAATTGATACACCCGCATCTGTGTACACAGGTGTTTGTAGTAGCTAATACTCTAAGTCTAGGTTATGTTTTCTGTCCCCTATGGTATAATTTGCATGCAGCGGTTGTTGCGATTATCACCCAGCGATTGTCGCTGAGCACTAGTTCTATGTTTTCCTATTCCCGGGTGATGATCGCAACTATCATTGCTTGCAAATTGTACCTTAAATGACTACTAATTTCAATAATTTATCTCTCCACTCCTCAGATGTGCCATTTACAAATTGGAAGACTGACCTCAGAACGAAGACGAGTAAGAAAACAAGAAGAATGTTAACCGTGAAGGACGAAAATGAATCTTTTACGGTTCCACTGGAGAGTAGTCTTATTGAGGAAGAGACTGATGAATACTCTCATTTGAACTATGCAATTACTACGGACAAAACGATTTTGGACCCAGTCTTTCACCATGGGTTTTCAATGATTACAACAGAAGAACCAAAAGCATTTGGAGAGGAGATAATCGAGGAAGATACAAATATACCGTCCGAAATTGACGGCATGGTGCTCCGCTACTTCAGATCTGTGTATGTTGCAGTTCTGTTCAAATCTCCAGATGGTGGTTCACAGAATCTGTATGACATGACTGGTCAGCAGGACTTCATTTTAGAGTTCAATGCATCTAGCTGGAGATTGGGGAGTCTTGTGAGGGATGCTATGAAAAGAACTACTTCAGTTGATTTGAAAGAAATTCTCATCAAATTTCTAGAGATCCAGTCAGATTTGACCTCTGTCGTGGATGCTGCTGATAAGAGATGTTGTCGCAACTCTCTCGATAGGTTGGAGAAGTTTCATGATATGATAAGCCAAAACCTTATTGCCATGCATGATAGCTATCAGCTAAATTGTAATAAGGTGGTGGAATAAAATCTCATAACCTGTGAATGCGAAGAAATAATTCTAGCATTAATTAGAAAATTCTCATTAATTTCAGACTTTTTAATTTAGATTAGTTGACATTTGTTACAGGTTGCAGTATTTCTCAACTTTGTCAGTCTTATGTTACCCTTGTTCTATTTTAGATTAGTTGACAATTTTCCCTAAATTATTATCTTTTTAATCCATCTTTTTTTGTCTTTTAATTGGCCATGAATGTTGGGGAGTAATTTTGGACTATTTTAAAGTTTTTAATTTGTGTATTTAGTTAATTTTTGACATGATTGCTGATGTATCAGTAAATTGACCATTTCTTTGTTTTTGTCTCTTAGTTGAGGCAGATGAAAACTACTAAAATAATCCATTCTCTGTGGTGTTTAATAATTAGTTATTGTGCTAATTTCATCAGTAGCTTAATGACAATAACTTTTTTAAATAAATTTCTTATGGGTAATGGTTTGTTTTGTTACTATTTTAATATGTCTTCTAAATATACATATTATGAACTTAATTATGTGTTTAATTTAGGGTTTAAATTGTGCTTAGTACTGAATATATTTTTGAGTATTTTACTTATGTTTTATTAAACCTCTCTTTATTTTTGTAAGTAACTGAATTCATGGAGTAGCTTTTCCACATCCATGAGCATTGTCACAGACTTGTGGTAGATGACTTTCCTCAAGGAGCCACTTTCCTATCTAGCTGCTTCTTAGTCTCCTTCATTTAATTTTTATCACCCTAGCAACACGGCCTTTGTTTCCAAACGTGACGTTAAAGCCCCCTGCAAGTTATTCATATTTCACCATGTTGAACTTTAATTTGAGGAAAACACTGCTGTCACTTATATTTGCTTGTTAATTTAGGCAACAAATCATATTATAAAAATTGAGTCTGATTTTAGTTGATCAAATTTGGATGGTAAATTGATTAAATATAGATAGAACATAAATAGAAAGTTCAGTAATTATGATTGATGAGGCTGCTTAAAAACTCAAATACGCAATGAAAGAGTGTTTAACTTTTGAATTTGAATTATTGTTAGGGAATATATATATATAATTGTCACAGCAGGAATTATGTTATGCAGAATAACAAAAGTTGGGGGCAGGGATCTGTTTATCAGACTGGGGGTTTACAATCATTACAGCCGATCCCCCCCTCCCCCCTAATTATCCCGAGGCTACTTCTAGGTAGGCCTTCTTTTTGTAATATTGTAGCATAATAGGCGTAAGTACTCTAATTTGAATAAGTTTTCTTTCATTATTACACATAGTAAATGATTTTTTTTATTAAGGAGTAACAATTATATAATTACTTTTGACTTAACCCGGTCTTATTGCCATTTGGTAATAAGACTAAGTAGTGATTTGTTAATAAAAGCGGAGCCAACCTGTATCACGTAAGGCTGGCCCCGCTTTTATTACACTCGCTTTTACCATAGTGGTAATAATTGGGAGGTGTGTCTCGATGTTATTACCGCTCGTAGACATAGAAAATGCTGACAATATTATGTGGTGATTATTTCACGGTAACTTCAAATAAACATCAATATTATTATTCAGTTGAGGTTATTAGAAAAAAGTGATTCAGAAATTCAACATGTCCCATTTTCGGCTAAGTTTCGTAGTTCAGGTTAGTCTAAAAGCATGGAACCGTGCAATAATGCAGAACTTACCTGAAAATGGGACATGTTGAATTTATGAACCAATTGTTTCTAATAACCGCATCTGAATACTAATACTGATATTTATTGCATGAATTAAATAGTTAGAAGTATACTCGCACTCGACAGAAATATCGACAAAGAAAAAGAAGGTGACGTCACTTGGAATACGATTTCAAGGTTCTTGTATTGTTTACTTTGAGTCGGTATCTCAATACTAGCTTTTCTGTAGCTTAATAATACCTACTATTTTTCAGAATACAGCTATTAGCTACTTTATTCTATACAGTTCTTTTTTTTATTCAATTGTTAATTTGTATATATTATGAACAACAATATAAAGTTAGTGATCTATGATTTCCATTCATTCCTTAATTGAAGAAATCCGCCGACAAATATTATTAATTATATATATATATATTTCACCATATCGATTTTATCGTGATAAATAGTTCTTATACCTACATTTTTATATTAGAAATTATTCTATATAGTTCTTCAATTTTCATCTGAGCTAAATTCAATAAATGATTTCAGTATTAGGTATATATATAATTTTATATTTACGATGCATTTAGTTATCTATTTGTCAAAGTAATCAAAAGTTATTTCATGTAGATCTATGACCAAATATTTCCGATGCGAGTATCTGTATACCAGGTGACGTCATGAGTCGCTCGCGTGACGTCACACTTTCACGTCATTTTCAAGTGCGAGTATCCTTCTAACTATTTAATTCATGATTTATTGTAGTTACCGTGAAATAATCACCAGAAAAATTGTCTCCATTTCCTATGTCTACGAATGCCAATAACATCGAGACTTGTCTCGTAATTATTACCTCTTTAACAAAAGCGGGGTGCAATAATAGCGGGTCTGCCTGTATGTGATACTGGCAGGCCCCGCTTCTGTTACCAAATCACGACTCAATCTTATTACCAAATGGTAATTATGTAATAAGACCGGGGTAGGTAAGTCACAAGTAATTTTATAATTGTTATTTATAAAGTTCGATCTGTGAATAAAGTTCAAAATAGCGAATAAATTAAAACGATAAAATTCAACCATAACTTAACTCTCACTTAGTATAACTAGGTGTGTTAGAAGATTGTGCTTCTTGTATTTTTACGTTAGACAATGCACAATAACCGTAGATTGAACATAGTTCTGCCACCGAAAAGAATGAACGTCAGTACCACCGCAAAGCGGCACTATCTCCGCAAGAGTGAACACCTGTTAACAGAAGACTATAGTGCATATAGGGTTGAACAGGTAGTATATAAGTAGGATTGTGACAATATGCGTTTAAAATCATAGATCCTTAAAATATTATAGACGGATTCAATCAAACACTATTTAATCGTTCTAAACCAGCTGTATAAAGTATTCGATACCATTTCATTTCGTTTAGTCTGTGATATTAATGGGATCTGTGATTTTAAAAGCAAATTGTCACAATCCTATAAATAAGTATTGAAGGTGAACATCTTGTAAGAGTTTTAACACTCTCAATAAACACTCAGTTTTATTATCCTTTTTGTTAGCTCAATCCAGATCAAAACAACCAGTGAAGGGACTCGGACATTCAATAAGGTGAGTAACTACCTAATAGATACTTTTATTTATATAATTGTGTTAGATTGAACAAACTCTAATTTTATGCTTTGTGAAATATTTTTGGCAGTAGGGTAGGTACTAAGTTCCTAGGTATGGTGGTTGATTCTTCATTCTTCCCACATATACCTACCTATTATGTGAGACGTGCCATTTTTTTCAGGTTTTCAAAGAACGGTTGCTGGTTTAGCAGAACTATTTCGAGTTTGATAAAACTCTTGTGAGTTTTAGATGAAGGAAGTGGGTTTATTCGAATGACGTCATTGGATTATTGTTGTATTTTGATAGAAGTTTGATTCCTTGTTGAAGATCAGTGCTTACGAATCTGTGGTCCATTTACTCGAAAATATTTACTAAATAAATGATACTCAAGATATTGTTTAATGCGTTTGAAAGAGTCTTTTAAGTTAATGGTAGGTAGCTTGTAGGAATTTTCTTTTAAATCGGCGTTTAATATTTAGTGAGAAACCTGATGAGGGTTTTCTGTCAAACATTACAAACATGTAAATGAATAATTGTAATTAGATAATGTTAAGATATGAACGATTTTCTTGATATCAATTTTTCAAGTAAAAATGTATATTTAACTTACGTGTTGGTAATGTTATCTAATATTCATTCAAAGTTTATTAAATATTTCAATTAAATTACAATATTTAAATGTGACGATAGCTTTCAAATAATACCTACTCTTAAAAATAAACTTGAAATGACGTTAACATTTAGAATATAATCTGCACAGTATGGAAATGATTGTTATCATAAGTTATTTGTTCGATTTAAGCATCCTGTTTATAATTATCAATCACTGGCTCCATTACTTTTCTCTATAAATAAAATGCCGTTCCAAGCATAACCATCCAAAATTTTGCGGTGTTAATTATCGTAACTTCAAGCTACCACTCGTCTTACCATTCTTACTTCTAGGATTTGCAAAGAAATTTAATTGCAAGTCATGAATATATAGTAGCGGACAAAATATAAGGGTAGGCAAAACAAGTTATCTAAATCTTCAATTTCATAAAAAGTACAAAACACACATCAATGAAATTTTGCATGTATATTCATATAGAACTCGTATGTATTCATATGAAATTTCAAAGCATTTGTACTAATATTCTAAGAATAGTTCCATATTTTACTTCAAACACTAAATTTTACTGTGGTCAAAAGTTAAGGGTAGCCATCATAAACTGTCTATTTCTTATACAAAAGTATTATAATATGCTAATGTTATCGCATAGAATAGTGTTTTTTCTTTCTATCGTCGAAGAAAATAACAATACTGTTTACCATATATACGTAACATTCAAAAAATTACTCTGTTTGTCCTATTTTAATAATGCATTACACACATTTCAGGGTCCACGTGACGTCACACATTTCCTAGGGTGTTTAGGGAGGGTTGGGGAACCTGCGCGCGAGGTTACCTGTAGTTATTATATCATGGTATGGACCAATTAAAGCTGTCTCAAACTATGGTGCAAACCCTGCCTTACTCAGATTTACTGTTACCTTATAACTTTAATATTATAGGTACATAGGCTCTAGCATAGCTAGGCCGGTCTTAGCGTATCCATAATCCGCCTTGTCCGCGTAAGTTACGGTAGGTATTTTAAGATTCACTTTAATATTTATCTTAATAGTGTAGTTCTAAGACAATGGATCCATTTAAAGAATTCAATTAACTAATTAAGTATTTCTTACTAATCATTTTCATATATCGTAACATTTTCCGATATTGAGAACTGTTAATTTTAATACACTTTCTATTTGAACGCAGATCTGTGATTTGAAATTTTGAATAGGTATGCGCTATGTATACAGGGTGTCCGACACTTTTGTTGCCAAACTTTAACAAAAGGTTGCATTCGTCGAAATAAACACTTTTTATTCTATGAAGGTATGGTCTAAAATGCTTAGTTAAAGAGTTACAAGGTTAGGAAAGTAGTATCTGTACCATTTATTATTATATTAGTTAAACGTCATTTTTTTAATGTTGTGATAAGAAACAATACATTTTTAACAGTAATTATAAGGAGCACAAGAAACATAATCTTAAATTAGGTTATATTTTTACAGAATGTGTTCAATTTGTCGCCCATTTGTTGCGATCCAAGTGTTCAAACGTTTGTCCCGCTAGGATTCGTGAAACTCCTGGTGTCTGCTCGCGTCCGTCAATCATTAGACAAACGTTTGAACGGCTGCATCGCAACAAACGGGAGGCAGTTTGAACAAATTTTGCAAACATGTAACCTAATTTCTTGTGCTCATAATAATTACTGTTAAAAATGTATTGTTTCTTATCGCAACATTAAAAAAATGACGTTAACTAATAATAATAAATGGTACAGGTACTACTTTCCTAACTTTGTAACTCTTTAACTAAGCATTTTAGACCATACCTTCATGGAATAAAAAGTGTTTATTTCGACGAATGCAACCTAATGTTAAAGTTTGGCAACAAAAATGTTGGACACCCTGTATACGAACGAACATCTTACTCAAGTATGGGGGGCTTTTTCTTCTAATGAAATTATGAATGTCAGAATGAGAAAAAATGAAATGTGAATATTTCTTATATAATTAATTGTGAACAGAATACTTGATCGATTTAAATTCTGTTTACTTCGATATGTTATTTAACCTTAGCTGTACAAATTTAAAGCAATACCAGAATTTTTTTAATTTAGAGTGGAGAGGACCTTTAATAAAAAACTACTGTCTACTAAATGTTTACCCAGCTAACCAAAAGCTGTTTGTCCCACGTCTTAAGACGTCTGATACCCCTCGCTATAGAGGGATTTAAGACGTGGGGCGGGGGACATCAGACGTCTTGCAGACGTCTAACCCTCTTCATTTGCACAGGGGTCCCCCTCTGCAAGACGTCTGATCCCACGTCTTGTCCCCCTCTGACAGAGGGGGACATCCACCTGTCCCACGTCTTACCCCACTCCGTTTTCAAGACGTGGGAAAGAGTGTGGATGTCCCTCGCTATAGAGGGATTCAAGACGTGGGACAGAGTGCGGATGTCCCTCGCTATAGAGGGAAGAGGGAAATAAGACGTGGGACCCACGTGGTACAGAGTGAGTATTCAAAACGTGGGACAGAGTGGGAATATCCCCCTCTGCAAGACGTGGGACAGAGTGCGGATGTCCCCCTCTGCAAGACGTGGGACAGAGTGCGGATGTCCCCCTCTGCAAGACGTGGGACAGAGTGTGGATGTCCCCCTCTGCAAGGGGGACATGTCTCTCTTTTGGCTCAAACTACTTCGGTTAATTGGGGTATATAAATATGTATAAGAAATAAAAAAGATCATACTAATATTTATTGCAATTTCTAACCATATTGCATATAGTGTATATGTACATTTGACTGTATATCATTTATTTTAATATTACATATTGTTATAAACAAATTTAATGGGAAGAAATGAAGAGAGAATTGTAGTGGTCATCTCGGGAATCGAACTCAGTACTCTAGTGTGATGTACTATTGAAGCCTGCGTCGCTACCACTCAGCCATCCTGGACATGGTAGAAGTAGTATTGAAATGATCTTTATGCAACTTGATAATTTGCGTGCTTCTTTAAATTATTTTAAATAAATATAATTTATTATTCTACATTTTGGTATCTTTTATTTTTTAATGTAAATGATAAGAATGTGTATAAAGTTATTTATTAATATTTGTATTGATAATGTTAATTAATGTTATTAACTACCTAATTACCTATAACTGTTAAATAATATTACCTATAGTTACCTTCTGGTGGTATCACTACCTTATACCTATCTAGTTACTTACTAGAGTTTATTTATAACTACCTAGTAACCTACAAGTGATAACCACCAATCTGTACCTACTGGTGATTATCACTACTTACCTATTACGTAGTATTTATCAGTACCTACTTAGTTACATACATTACTGTTTGTCAATACCTACCTAGTTACCTACTGGTGTTTATCAATGCCTTCCTAGTTGCCTACATCTGCTTATCAATACCTAATTAGTTACCTTCTTGTGTTTAACATTGCCTACCTAGTGGCCTACAACTGTATATAAAAACCAATCTAGGTCCTAGTTACCTACTAGTATTCATCAATACCTAGTTATCTAGTAGTGTTTATCAATGCTTATCTAGTTACCTATAACTGTTTGACAATACCTACCTAGATACCTACCAGTACCAATAATACCTACCTACCTAGTATACCTACTAGGTAGTGTTCATCAATCCGTACCTACTTACCTACTACCTAGTATTATTCATCAATGCCTACCTAGATAGTAGATACCTACATCTGTTTATGAATACCTACCTAGTTATGATACGTAAATAAAGCTTGAGATAGATATACCTTTATGGTATAACTTTTTCCCGCGTAAAACAGACGAGGGACAGAGAGGGACATCCCGCGTGGGACAGAGAGGGACATCCCGCGTACTTTTTCCCGCGTAAAACAGACGAGGGACATCCCGCGTGGGGCAGAGAGGGACATCCCACGTGGGACAGAGAGGGACATCCCACGTGGGACAGAGAGGGATATCCCGCGTGGGACAGAGAGGGACATCCCACGTGGGACAGAGAAGGACATCCCGCGTGGGACATCCTGCGTGGGACAGAGAGGGAAATCCCACGTGGGACAGAGAGGGACATCCCGCGTGGGAAAGACGTGGGACATACGAGGGACATCCCGCTTGTGTAAGACGTGGGACGTGAGTGGGATTTCAGACGTTGGAAAGACGTGGGATTTCAGACGTCTGAAATCCCCCGTCCCTCTCTGTCCCTCGCTAGCGAGGGATGTCCCCCTCTGTCCCACGCGGGACAGAGAGGATATGGTTAACTGGGTAGCATAGAAGTATATTCAGTTTAATTTATACAATCATTCATATTTTGTGTGTACATTTCTTGTTAGTTTGTTTTGTAGTTTGTAGTGTTAATTTAATTGTGTTTTAGTGTATTATTGTGTTCTTTCGTTTGTTACAGATGTTGTTCATTTCAATGTTAAATAAAGCCTAAATCCACACGGCATTAATTCCCTATACCTAACTCATAACAATTTATTTAACATTTGAAAATTCAAGATATGGACAAATTTCTGAAACCTGAACGTTTTGATCAACGTTTCAGCCATGATCATCAAAAGAATGGGTACACTGGTATAAAACATTTGAAAATTTTATATCTTCATTCATTCAACAAACTAAACGTCCTCATAAACTTTAGATCACCTAAAATTTATCAGTATGTTGAGGATTTTTCATCTTACGTTACTGCTATCGCTTCTCTAAAATCTATGTACGTCAAGCCTACAAACGAAGTTTATGCTAGGTATATTCTTGCCACCAGACGTCAAAATAGTGGTGAATCTCTTGACGAGTATTTACAATCGTTGAAATACCTGAGTAAGGATTGTAACTTTGTGAGTGTTTCTTCTGACCAGCACCGTGATCTCTATATTAGAGATGCTTTTATATCGTCTGAAATACGTCAAAGGCTTTAAGAAAATAGAGAACTCGATTTAAAAACTATGTTCGATCAAGCAAGATCCTTAGAGAGCTTACATCGTAGTTCTCAAGCTTGTGGTACTCAGAACTTTTCTCTCTCTGCGGCAACGAAAGAATCTAATATTAGTCTTAGATCTGAACATTCTAAAACTATTTCTGAAGTACCTGAAAGTGAATGCTCTTATGTACCTGATAGTTTCTGTGGAGCAGTTAAACAATCTCAAAGGTGTTATTTCTGTGGATATACAAGACATCCACGTTCCAAGTGTCCGGCGAGGGATCTAACCTGCAGCAAGTGTAATAAAAAAGGCCACTTTGTTAAGGTTTGCAGGAGTAGCGCGGTAATTGAAAAACACACTACATATTCCGCAGCTGTAAAACTACACCCAACTTTAGCATCAATATCTACTGTAGCATCGACTGATAGTTCCCTGGATAAATCTCTCATTTCACTGAAAATTAATGATGAAAATGCAAGTGCTCTTTTGGACAGTGGTAGTGAAGAAAACTTTATTCATCCGAAATTGGTGCTGACTGCGCCACTTCTCGTTAAGTCTCGTTTACACGAGGCTAGTTTACTCGCTACAAGCTGGCGAGTTTACAAGCTTCTAGTGAACTCGCCTTGTGTCATCATGTTGGCTAGTTGAAAAGAGTATGGGTCATCATCACTATCTCACTCGCCAGCTAGCAGCGTGTAAACTAGCCTCGTGTAAACGAGCCTTTAGAGGTGAAACAAAAACTGTTTTTATGGCTGATTCGTCCTTGGCAATGAAAACAAAGGGTACTTGTAGGGCTAATGTACGTATTGACGGTAGATTATATGAAGACTGTTCCTTTTCAATTCTCCCGAATTTATGTGCTGATGTAATATTAGGGCGTGAATATCATGGTAAAAAACATCAGAGTATTATCCTAGAGTATGGTGGTCCTGAACCTCCGCTGACAGTTTGTGCATTGACTGTAATGAACGTTGACCCTCCTGAACTGTTTTCCTATCTTTCACCTGATTGTAAACCTATAGCTGCTAAATCTAGCTATTATAGTAGTGATGATCGTGAATTCATAAAATCTGAAATTAAAAGACTCTTAAAGGTCCACTCCACTCTAATTTTTTTATTTCTCTATGCATTAGTACTAATGTTACTGATAATAAAACTGCAAACCATTTCAAATTTAGTTCTATAGTTTTATTATATGTAATTTAAAAAAAAAAATCCGTTTTTTTCTACTACACCTCTGAATTTCAAGCAAAGAAAAAGCATATCATGCAGAAAACATATCATGCAGACACCGAGACACAGATGTAAAGTAAGGTATGGATCAATTAAAGCGGACTCAAACTATGGTGCAAACCCTGCCTTACTCAGATTTACTGTTACCTAACTTTAATATCATAGGTACATAGGCTCTAGCATAGCGATGCCGGTCTTAGTGTATCCATAATCCGCCTTATCCGCGTAAGTTACGGTAGGTATTCTAAGATTCACTTTAATATGCACCTTATAAACTAAGTTAAAGAATTCAATCCCTTAATAAAAACTACTGTCTACTAAATGTTTAGTATAGAAGTATATTCAGTTTAATTTATACAATCATTCATATTTTGAGTGTTCATTTCTTGTTAGTTTGTTTCGTAGTTTGAATTTCATTGAGTTTTAGTGTATTCTTTAGTTTGTTACAGATGTTGTTCATTTCAATGTTAAATAAAGCCTAAATCCACACGGCATTAATTCCCTATAACTCATAGCACTATCCTCTAAAACTGCAAGCAGCGTTAACGAAATGAGAAGCATGGTAAAATGCAATCCAACAGTTTGAGGGAACAGGGATGTCACCCCCCTTCTTTTCCATTCACCACAGACAAATATAATGATGAATAAATATGTGTTGACTATTTTATAAAACTCTAAAGCGACATTACTAAATGCTCAATAAAATAAATAACTTAATTAATAGTAGAGCCCGGACTTTTAGGACCTATAAAAAAGGCATTTTAGGACCTGAAAAAGGCTTTTAAGGACCTCAAATAAGGCAGTTTAGGACCTAAAAAATGGCATTTTAGGACCTATAAAGGCATTTTAGGACTTAAAAAATACACTTTTAGGATTGATAAATAGGTATTTACAACGAATAAATTAGCATTTTAGAATATAAAATCAACAGTTTTTAGTCAGTTTAAATAAAAAAAAAATGATGAAAACAAAAACTATTAATTCTTTAAAAATTCAATGAATCTAGTTTATAGTATATTTATTCCAATTTAATCTAAAAGTATTATAAAAAAATGGTTAGGCAAGTTGAAATTCATGAAATGTAACTAATTCAAATATTAAATTCCAAATTTTTATTTACAGCAAAAACTCGTTGTAGACAACCTCAGACTAAACAAACCATATATTAGATAATTAGACCAATTAAGATATTCTGAAACTGTTGTACAGGAAAAACCACTTATAAGACAAAACACAATTTTTGTCACCTGACAGTTTTTCTATTGTAAATATTACAAATATAACTAGGTTCTACATATATTTCTCTTTGAATAGTTTATTATATATATTATTCGCAATTTCATTTTTTTTTAATGGCAGAGTCTATGCTGAAAAATTGATGTGAAGAGTTACAGAAAACTAGATACAGTGGTGACTATGCTAATTCTTGAAGTGATAGAAGTAGTTTACTTATATAATAATTCAGACAGACTTTGATTGAAATATAACGTTCTATAAATTTGCCAATATATCCCATCAACTTTATCGACTTACCAAATTATTAAATAGTATAAAAGCCCAAAATAACACTTCGCATCATTTTAGGAATTTATAAAATTTTAGGACTTTATGGCATTTTAAGACTCTATTTTAGTAAGGACTCTATGGCATTTTAGTAAGGACTCTATGGCATTTTAGTAAGGACTCTATGGCATTTTAGTAAGGACTCTATGGCATTTTAGTAAGGACTCTATGGCATTTTAGTAAGGACTCTATGGCATTTTAGTAAGGACTCTATGGCATTTTAGTAAGGACTCTATGGCATTTTAGTAAGGACTCTATGGCATTTTAGTAAGGACTCTATGGCATTTTAGTAAGGACTCTATGGCATTTTAGTAAGGACTCTATGGCATTTTAGTAAGGACTCTATGGCATTTTAGTAAGGACTCTATGGCATTTTAGTAAGGACTCTATGGCATTTGTCCGGGCTCTACTAATTAGCTACTATTGAACAAGAAGTATTAAACAACAGTTAGATAAAAATCATAAAATATAAACGTTCACAATAATAATGAGAAATATAAACTCTTGTAGATATCTTGACTATCTTCCTAAATAAAAGATAAAAACACCCATTGAAAGGTTTATTGAATGGTAATTTTCGGTATTCACTTGCTTAATTTCCTAAGTACTTTTGCTTTCAGTTCTCTATAGCTACTTGGATTCCAGGACAAAAAACCGTGCCAAAAGAACCAGTGCAAAGGCGGAAGAGGTGCTGTGTGACAGAGAGCACCATAGACCCTGAGTGCAGATGGTCTTGGGCGGCCATCTGCAGATTGCCCGTACATACACGGAGGGCGTGATTTTGGAGGTTCTGGAGGCTCTCCAAGGCAGTTGCCGAGGAGTTTGGGAGCCAGACTGGGGAAGCATACGGGGATCATTTTCGTCATCTAAACCTGTAATAAATAATGATGATACAGAATACATGCAGCAATTACAACATTTAATTTGTAACTAGTTAATCAAGACTTTCATACAACATATAGGTATAGCTATATAAAACTAGCAGTCTTGATATTGAAGTCTTAAAAAATAATAAAATGGAGTTATAGCTAAATATATGTAGTTACCCATAAAACAGTAGCTATCAAATGAATCATTTGTATCTTTAGAAAACAGTAATTTTGGCGTAACAAACTAATAGAGTTAGCATACGCATTAAAACACCTCATGTTTGTATGAAATTTTCAAATGTAAATTTGAATCGGTAAATTTTATGCTATAAAAATTGGAAATGTTACTCTATTATATACTCTGCAACATTAAATGAATCTCTTCATTTATAGACAAATAGCTGTAATTTATTGTAGCGGTTCACACTCAGGAATGACACTCCAACTACCAAGATCTCATCCCAGGCTCCACTCACCAACCTGTAGTTGCCTGGGATAACTCACCAAAACACACCAAGCGAATAAGAGAGCCAAGAAGTTCCTGCAGGAGCGAAGTTTGACAATTATGATTATGAATGCAAGCTAAAGATGAAATAATTAACACAAATGTGAATTGTCCTTTTATATACTGTTTTGAGTCTATTTATAAATAAATGAAATTACTTTGAATCTAACTCTGGTGAATAAACCGTGATAGTCTAAAACATTTACTCAAACTCATCTAATCTACTAACACAACAACAACATTCAGAGTAACCCAATATTAATAATAATCTTATATTTACAATCTTACAGGAATCCTACACACTACATTTACAGTAACCTGCTGGTTAAAGATTCCTAATCTAGATAGTGGCCCCAATTAGCTACCAAGAAAAACCAGATAATTCATCTATTGAAATTACTTTCAGATATTCACTTTCTCAAGGTAGATGAAGGTATAATGCAGACAAGCTAATCATTGAATACCAGATGTGATTGGAAAGTAGCGGATTTTAGGAAAAGGCTTGAACCTCCACACACTAGACCTGAGACCGAGTGCTCCCACAGGGCATAGCAAAACAAAATTAAGACATGCAAAGGATCTACAAAGCAAGAAGCAGTCAGAATGAGTACTCAACAACTGGAGCCAAGAGATGAGTAGTCCTCATATGGTTAACATAAAAGGAACCAAGGTAGTCAGCAGGCAACTAGAGTTATCAGCAGGCAGTTAGTGTTATAAGCAAGTTATTAGTCGTAATCAGCAGGCATCAGAAGCAATATAACAAAATGCACTAGTACTCGGTGAATCACAGAAAAAGCTATTAATATTACCATCTAGAAACAAGGAAAAGGTTAATTCTCAAGAATGCCTCAATCAATCAAGAGTTTTAGACTTTTTTTAACGTCACTCCACCTCATTATCATTTTTGTCTACAAAGTAGAACAATCTTGATTTCAATTACTTATGGTCAATGATGATCGACACCACTATCAATTAATAAGTTAGCTATTTACTTATCATTCAACTGTATACCGTTACAATCAAAATCAGTTGCAATTGCTGATTCACTAGAAAACTTTACTAACCTCAGATGTGCAGAGAATGGAACTGGAGGTTTCAGTAGCTACAGCAAATCTTTTCTCACTGGGGTCTTCATGCAGTGCTCCTTCCAAAACATCAGAGGTCTTCATCTACAGACCATCATGAGACATCCTGTAATAGAGATAGTGACAGTTACTTAAGAATATAGGGATAGAGTCAATTTTATATGTGCAACTGCAGTAGCTAATTAACTTTTCAGTTTAAAACCTCAGAGCAGAGTGTCCCCAATAGGTTGCTTCATTTTTCTTAGCATAACTCTGAGATATAGCAAACATGGCTTAAAGAGTAGCGTGAGGTATAATCTGCATCAAAAAATATATATAGCTAAGAAAATCTGATAAATGTAAACTAAAATATTAATTTTAATAAAGTATTTTCTAAGTAAAGATTACTAACTTTCATTTTCCCTAATCTTAAAATGCTAACCTGGTATTAATTAATTACAAACCTGTCAATAAGTTCCATCATTAAACAACTTGATTATATACCAGGAGGATGGATTGAGACGGTCCTCATCCTTCTTTCAGTAGGAACTCTACATGAACGGAGTGACGTGATACTTTGATGTTTCCTGAAAATGAGAGTAAATTATTAACTAAGAAATTTAATTTATGAATTTCATGAGATTAGCCTTGAACATAAGATTTGGCAACAAGTCCACCTCCAGAATAAGGGACATCTTAAACTATTTCTAATATATTGTGATATATTCTAATATATTCAAACGTCATTGTTGAGGCTCGTTATTGTTATGTGGTTTTAAGAGATACATATGGATGATTTGGAAGGGCAATGAGATGATTGAAGTATATTGATGGTATGCGGGTAGATATATACAAGTTGGGCAGTATGAGATGCAATGAGGTACAAGAGTTCAGTATAAAGAGAAGCCAGGCCTGGCTTATTTGAACTCTCAAGCTTGAACAATACTCTTCTTAATAAATACATATATACCTTGCAAACATGTCAATTCACAAAAGGTACGTGAATACTTTATCCTCGTAAGCAATTCTCGGTACAATCAAATTTTGGGAATGGATTTCCTAAAGCAGAATAATGTAATTTTAGATTTTCCAATAAAAATTGTAAGAATTGGACAGAAAAATGAAGTTAATTTAAGTATCCATTTAAAGGATAATGATGAAATTGATGAAAGGAATTAGCTATAATAAAGTCTCAGTTTATTCAGATAAAGATTGTACTGTGAAGCCTGGTGATAATGAATTGTTGCAAATATTTTCTAACTTAGCAATTGATTGTGATGACTGTTATTTTGAAGGGAAGATAGATGAAAATATTGAATATTATTGTGGTATCATTAATGACCATAACCAGAAGATTATTGTTCAAAATAAGACAAAGAAAAAGAGAAAAATTGAACATAGTGAAAAAGTAGGTGACATTTTTATGTTGATTGGACAAGATGTTATGGATATTAACACGTTCCCCGTGTATTGAGCCACCGGTGAATCAAACATGCAAATAATAAATAGTTCAGTAATGATTCAAAATTGGATAAGTGTTTTTATTGAATTTTAAGTCTAGATCTGTATATTGCAAAAGAAAACACTTCAGAGCTTATAAAACAATGTATCACACAGCACTGTTTAAATATGCCAAAAAATTCATCCACGGTGAAAGTGTTAAAGAGAAATAGACAGAAACTCAATTAGAAAAAGAGGTTAAATTAGATCACTTGAAAAGAGGATCAAAAGAAGTGTATAATACTCCAGTTATATGTAG
>CANNZV010000190.1:543335-559857 GCA_947561585.1 Caprella mutica
ATAGCGATACGAAGAATGAGTGAGTATCTCGCTCTTGCGATTCGCACTCATTCATGAGGCCACAGTAGGGTAAAACTAACCTGTCTCGCGACGGTCTAAACCCAGCTCACGTTCTCTGAAAAGGGTGAACAATCCGACGCTTGGCGACGGTTGCAACTCAATGATAGAAAGAGCCGACATCGAAGGATCAAAAAGCGACGTCGCTAAGGACGCTTGGCCGCCACAAGCCAGTTATCCCTGTGGTAACTTTTCTGATACCTCTTGCTATAAACTCCATAACGTCAAAAGGATCGATAGGCCTGGCTTTCACCGTCCGTACTCTTACTGAAAGTCTGGATCAAGCCAGCATAGGCCCTTATGCTCTACACGAGATTTCTGATCTCGTTGAGCTGGCCTTAGGACACCTGCGTTATCGTTTGACAGATGTACCGCCCCAGTCAAACTCCCCACCTGAATCTGTCCTCAGTAGGAAACGAGGCAGAGGCCGACATAATGGAGCCCATAAACTCGCGTGGCGACAGACCCAGAGGAAGCAAGGCATCGAGACACCAAGCCACCAACAAGGAAGCACACCACACGAGCCTGGACCCCGCCAAGCCCCTGACGTTGCCGTACAACAGATCAACCTCTCCCGATAACTGAGTCGAGTGCGGAGACGAAGGGAGTAGTGGTATCTCAGACTCACGGCAATTGCACAGCAGACTCACGGCAATTGCACAGCAGACTCACGGCAATTGCACAGCAGACTCACGGCAATTGCACAGCAGACTCACGGCAATTGCAAAGCAGACTCACGGCAATTGCAAAGCAGACTCACGGTAATTGAACAGCAGACTCACGGCAATTGCAAAGCAGACTCACGGTAATTGCACAGCATATCGGGGTTAGATTTTCTATGCACAGTTTATACATAGGGTGAACTTGTGCACTGCGCAGTTTCACATTGGATGTACAGTGTACTTGCGCACACTCGGTAAGTGCGCAAAATTCACCCGGTTTATCCCCACGATCTTTGAGCACAGTTATTCGATGATAACTTTTTTCTATTGAACTTAAGAAATGAAACTTGGTGTGCACCTAGGTCTACCCTTCATCTCTAGTTTTTTTTTAAATCAAAGTATGCGGAAAAGGCGCAAAGCCACCCGGTCCGACGCTACCATTAATTTAGCTGCGGGAGATTTTGAATTAATTCCTATGTTACCATTAATTTAGCTGCGGGAGATTCTGAATCTGCTGCTGAGAGTCAGAGAGTAGCTCTCTCTCAAATTAAAGTCTATGTGGGAGAAGAGACACATTCTGCAGACTGCCAGACTGCAGGAACTGTTAAACTGTTCTCCAAGAAATCTTCTATTTCGGCTTCTGTTCTCAGTAAAATACATGTAAATATAGGAGGAAATTAAGGATTGTTCGCACAGAAAATGTTAAATATGTCCCATGTTCTGCACCAGTTTGTATTTGGTGCACTGAACTCCTCTGACTTTTTCAAATATCTAAGAAATAGCTGCTAACATTATTCATTAATTTGTCTAGTCCTCCAACATTTTTCCAGTTTCCCCTCCAAAAATTAATGGTAATATAGGAATTAATAGCTAAATATCCTCCGACATTGCAAGAATTGAATATCTCCCGACCTATCATTGGAATTTACCACCAAATACAATCTGGATTCTGCAGACTGGGACTTGTACCTACTAACTATGAATAATTGAATATGAACCACACAAAATGTCAGCTCAATTGCAATACTACCTAGTACAGATATGGTGGAATCCCAGTCTGCAGAAATTAAAAGAATATGGAACCTTTTTCCATGACTCTCTGCGGGAGTTTTTGATATAATTTTAGAAATTGGAGATCTCTGCGGGAGATCTTCAATTAATTCCTATGTTACCATTAATTTAGCTGCGGGAGATTCTGAATCTGTTGCTGAGCCAGTCTGTATTTGGTGCAAAAATCCCACTGACTTTTTCAAAAAACTGAAAAAAATCCACCATAAATTTGGCTGATCCACCAACATTTTCCCATTTTATCCGCCGAAAATTAATGGTAACAGGAATAAATAGCTTAAAATCCACCGACTTTGCCAGAATATTACTTTCAAAGAGAAAAAAATTCCACCGACACCAGTCTGTATTTCGTGGTCAATTCCACCAACATGTTGGTGGAATTTTTTCCCCTATGAAAATAATATTCTGGCAAAGTTGGTGGATTTTTAGCTATTTATTCCTATGTTGCCATTAATTTTCGGTGGAAAAAATGGGTAAAATATTAATGGATCAGTAAAATTACTGGAAATTTATGGTGGATTTTTTCAGCTTTTTCTAAAAGTCAGTGGAATTTTGTGCACCAAATACAGACTGGCACCAACATGTCGGTGGAATTTACTACAAAATACAGACTGGTTGCTGAGAGTCAGAGATTAATCGTCTCTCAAATTAAAATCTCTGCGGGAGCCGGGGAGAAGAGACACATTCTGCAGACTTCTTCTTTTTCTTCACAATTTTGGTGGCTTTAAACCAGAGTCTAAAGACCACCTAAAGCTGTTGGATAACCAGGATGGTTATTCCGTTCTGCCTGGAAACTTCTAGGATTAAAACAATATTAAAAGGTATGCAGAATTCAATCAAAAGTGGTAAGATTGATATAAGAAACAAAAATATAATATAGGAAACAAAAAATAAAAAAGTCTAAATAAAACAAAAGATAACATGTTTTAACAATATATACAGACTCAACTACCAGGTTCTCTTCCACATCTTCACCCTACTGACAGCAAGATGAAGAGTGTACTGGGACAGACACAACTACCAGGTTCTCTTCCACATCTTCACCCTACTGACAGCAATATGAAGAGTGTACTGGGACAGACACAACTACCAGGTTCTCTTCCACATCTTCACCTTACTGACAGCAAGATGAAGAGTGTACTGGGACAGACACAACTACCAGGTTCTCTTCCACATCTTCACCCTACTGATAGCAAGATGAAGAGTGTACTGGGACAGACACAGCTACCAGGTTCTCTTCCACATCTTCACCTTACTGACAGCAAGATGAAGAGTGTACTGGGACAGACACAACTACCAGGTTCTCTTCCACATCTTCACCCTACTGACAGCAAGATGAAGAGTGTACTGGGAGAGACACAACTACCAGGTTCTCTTCCACATCTTCACCCTACTGACAGCAAGATGAAGAGTTACTGGGAGAGACACAACTACCAGGTTCTCTTCCACATCCTCACCCTACTGACAGCAAGATGAAGAGTGTAACATTCTGCAGACTGGGACTGGAACCTTAAATCTCCCACAATGAAGTGGAAACCTAGTTTTGAATAGACTCCAGCACGCAACGTCGCAACATGTTAATCAATTTTCAATAATTATAATCAAACTGTGGAAAATTGATTTGCTTCATGTATATTATTAAATAATAAAGAAAGAGAGAGGGGAGGAGGTGTGTCTAGCCAGTCTGCAGAATGTGTCTCTTCTCCCGCAGAGACTTTAATTTGAGAGAGAGCTACTCAACAGTATCTAAAAGCTGAGCGGCACACCACATTACGGCGCACTACAATACGGCGCACCACTGTACTTTCTATTAATGATCTCAAAGTAAATAACTGTTATGATGTTTATTGTATCCGCTAGTTTGTTGTTCTGCACACTTCATGATTGTTTAATGACCTGGCAAGTGGCAGGGGGGTTCGGGAGGCAGCACGCCCCCCGATACATCTACCTAACGGCTAACTAATAAGTTTTATTTACACCTCAGACTGAAAGTTTACAATAGTTACCCAACAAAATTTTAATTACAGTTTTCTATAATGAATTTTATTTTTTATTCCAAATTAAACATCTCAATCAAATAATTAAACTGTGTAGTATGAACATTGGATTCAAGTACCATCAGTCATCAATATGATAAAACAATTACCTATCAAATTCACTTCGTATATCATTAATCTGTATTCAAAATACCTATCTAATAGAATGTACAGTGGCGCCAGAGTGGAATAATAACTCATTTCAGATTGACTAGTAACTCTGTTAGGAATTTAGAATGAACAAAAATTACTCATTTTAACCCTAAAAAATGCAGAAATCAGTAAATTATTTTATAAATTTCAACTCCGCAGTGAAAACTAATGTAAAATAAGTCATTTAAGCCTCACAATTGGGCTTGTTGTGATGATAAACATCACTATTGGGAATGCATAAAGTTAGGAGTAACTCTGTTAGAATTTATGTTTTCCAGTCTGGCAGTGGCGCGCTGTAATCTGGTGCGCCGCTCAGCTTTTAGATACGCAACGACTGTCGAGCTACTCTCTGACTCTCGGCAGCAGATTCAGAATCTCCCGCAGCTAAATTAATGGTAACATGGAAATTAATTCAAGATCTCCCGCAGAGATCTCCAATTTCTAAAATTCAGTCAAAAACTACCGCAGAGAGTCTTGAAAAAATGTTCCATATTCTGCAGACTGGGTGTCTAGTTATTATGATAGATAAACATTAATTATATAATGACATAATAAAGTTCGGCTGAAATAGGGTCACCGTCACGCATGACGCAGGTAAATTGCGGCCCTTTAATTTTAATTAAATCCCACTGACTTTTTCAAAAAAGCTGAAAAAATGATAAAATCCACCATAAATTTCAGTTATTTGGCCAAGTGAAATAGTATGTCTCATAAACTCACCATTTGTCTCTCCAGCTCTCTCCAAAGTTAAACAAATTCTCTCCAAAATGATCAATTTTTCATAAATTCTCTCCAAAATAACATTGTAGCATAGGAGAAAAATAGATAAAACTCGCCATTTGCAATTGAAGGGCTCAAAATAACTGTCACAAACTCACCATTAAAATGGCGAGTTTGGACATGCTTTATTACTTGGTTATTTGCCAGAGTGGAATAATAACTCATTTCAGATTGACTAGTAACTCTGTTAGGAATTTAGAATGAACAAAAATTACTCATTTTAACCCTAAAAAATGCAGAAATTAGTAAATTATTTTATAAATTTAGACTCCGCAGTGAAAACTGATGTAAAATAAGTCATTTATGATTCACAATTGGCCTTGTTGTGATGATAAACATCACTAATGGGAATGCATGAAGTTAGGAGTAACTCTGTTAGAATTAATGTTTTCCAGTCTGGGTTATTTGGCTGATCCACCAACATTTTCCCAATTTATCCACCGAAAATTAATGGTAACATAGGATTAAATAGCTAAAAATCTACCGACTTTGCCAGAATATTATTTTCAAAGGGAAAAAATTCCACCGACATGTCGGTGGAATTTACCACAAAATACAGACTGGCTCACAAGTGAATCTCTAAAATATTCTGAACCGAAATTACATTAAAATGTTGCATAGCTATCAAAATCAGCACATGCACAGTGCATGCTATGATGCTAGTTACAATTTAATACTTTATGTTTTTAACGAGTGTTTTGATGCTATGGCGTTTCTGTTGGTAGAGGCCGCAGTTAGTTAGTGGGCCGCAATTTACCTGCTTCACAAGTTCACCCTACTGTATTTATAGAGACAATAAGTTTTCCATATTGATCTTCTTTTGCCTTTTTTCTTTTGTTAATACAATTTACTAAACACAGTGTTACCTTTTAGCTATAATCAGAGAAGGACATACATGATACAGAAAGTGGTGAACGACTGAACGTCTGCATTGGCACTGTACGTGTAAAAGCGCAACAGTAATCACTCACGCTCATTGCTTGTATGGGCGGGGCCTAAAATTACTCGTAGGGAATGAATGTGGAGAAAAGAGTGTACGTGTAAAAGGGCCTTCAGTTGAATAAAGTAGCTACCTAGCTAGCTACAGAAAAAAAAAATTTCATGCACGTTTACGCAATAATTGTCAAAATGCGGAAAATTTAATTCTGCGCGCACGCTCACGATTTGTCTGAAATACAGAAAAAACTGCGTTCACGATCACGTCACTTAGCTTGCATAAATTAAAAAAAAAGTATATGCGTGCATACCCATGCAGGTGTCTTCGATAGTATGGATAGTGGAACGTTGGTCACAACTCACAGCGCTGAAATACTACAAGTGTGACCTAAGAGTGATAGGTGTGCAGAGATGGGCGGGATTGTACTTTCCAAGTACCAAGTTAAAGTACTACCCTATAAACAACGTATATCGATTCGATTTCTTTTCGATTACCTGGGATCTCGAATCGATGGATTGTTCCATCGAATCGACACACCATTGTTTGTAGGGTAATTAATAAATAAGTGCTTCAAGTACTACTTGAAGTACATTCTAAAAAGTACTTTGAATAATTAATTTGATGTAATTTAAACAAGTACTTGTTACTTCCCAAGTAAAAAGAACCTTTCATAGTACATTTTTTCCTTTATAATAAAAGGACAATCAGATCCCAACAAACATATGAATGTCGATTCGATGCCGTTTGCTGTCGAATTCGTAGCGCTAACGGTGGGTATCGACTAAGCAACCATTTCGACTCATAGTAGATATCGGAATGTCTGTTTCTAAATGATATCTGAATTTAAACTTCGAGTAGAAACACGAAAACCGATACATGGTTTTAACAGCATCATCTTGACGTCGGCATGTCTGTTTCCAAACGATATCTGAATTTATACTTCGACCAGAAGTACGAAAACAGATACGTAGTTTTAAAAAAATCGTTTCAAATTTGGAAATTCATTTTCTTATCTTCCTGTTTTATAATGCGTATAGAAACGTAGGAATTATTTCTATTCAATTGGATTATACCTTTCTATATAACGTACGTTGTGCTCCCTTTAAACTATACCCAATAATTAATCCACTTATAGGGTAATACGGCAGTTGTAAAGGTAGGATCGGACATTGGCAACCTAGTGCGATTGTACACTGAATTAACGAAAAGTAAGCGATACTGGAACATCGGTTGTTGAATGTATTGTTCCTCCAGTACCGTAAAAATGAAATGGATAACCAATAAAGTGATTTTTCGATGGAATAGAGCTGTCTTTGGTAAATAGAAGAGAAGTGAGGTGGCGTCCCTTGGGAACCAAAACTGTTGTAATTTGGATTATGTATTGTCTATTTTATGTTTACCATGTGTATAGTGTTTTTAACTCTACATGCAGTTTTAGAGGATAGCGCTAGGGTTACGCTCCACAATTACGTACGAGGTCTTAGATTTTGTGTTAAGTAGGCTCGTAGACTTCATTTACTATTACCTCTTCATTTCCCTCTTCCATCCTTGAGTGCAGCCACCGGTGCTTGTGACCATTTTTTTCACATCCTCGGTAAGTGACAGCATTCACGGAGTAGCTTTTCAGCATCCATGAGCGTCGTGACTTTATCCATGGAGCCACTTTCCTTTCTGTCTGCTTCTTCCAGTTCCTTGTATTTCATTTCCTTTTGATGTCAGTGACATGGCCTTTGGTACAGAAGCAGACGTTAAACCTCTACTAAACGTAGAGGCTATTTAACACGTTCCATTTTAAAGTATATTCTGTGTTATCGGATGGTTCCCCATTTTCGAATATGTAAGAAATAAATATAATAATTATCATTATTCAATTCTTACTTGAATTTGCATCCATGATACCAGTACGTAAAATACAAGTTTAGAAATAAAAATCATTACATAAATAATTTTTCTACGTAAATTATGCGGAACCCCATATCAGATAACTTGAGCTTTCACCTAGTGCCAAAAGCTGCAAATGAGACGATTAAAATTCAGTGATTCACATTATAGATAATTAAACTTAAAGTGGTAACGGACTCAATAAATCTATATATAATAATCTTATTTAACTAATATTTCAATTGGTATCATACCTTCAGCTATTATGTTACTAATTAAATAGTAGTTAAAGGTCCCCTCCAAGCAATATTTTTTATTGTTTAAATCAACGAGGTTGATGTTTCTTATCATTTTACTGCAAACCCCATCAAATTTGATAGCATATTTTTAATTTTATAAGCTTTTAAAGATTTTTATAATCTAAACTCTACAAAACCTACTTTACTTCCGACTTTCTAATTTTCAGTATGAAGAAGAAGAATGTACACCATTTGTTTTGATTGTCAACTAGGTATTAGGTGTAATAAATCTATTTATTATTAGTTTAAAGGTTTAAATTTGGATAAACTTATAATAGAAACGTTTATATACTTTTAGAAACAATTAATATCTTGAAAGAAGGCCATAAACGCGTTGTTTGTTTAAAAATCTAAATTTGAAATCAAAACAAAGAGTGTACAATCTTCTTTCTCAGCGTCAGATTGGAGATTCGCTCAATTGTTGCTCACAGAGTATTAAAAAACTTTAAAAGCAAATAATAAAATATATACTGAACCGAATTATATGGGGTTTGAGGAATAATGATCGTAGACCTTAGTTCTATAATATTATGTAATAAACTCATTTTTTGCCCGGAGCCTGGAGAGGACCTTTAAATAATAATTATTATATTTTCCTTATCACGCGTTCGAAAATATATACCCTATTAATAACTTGGAACATATACTGTATTGCTAAAATTATTTCACAGAGCACAAAATTCATGTTTTACATAACAAATTATATAAGTCAAAATGTCAAACTAATTACTCAACTATTATGACCGTTATTTACTGAGTGAGAGTTAGTTTATGGTCAAATTTTAATTATGCATTCATTACTTTGAACTTTCATCACAGAGCTTTCATCTGTATTCTAAGTCGTGGCCTCAAAACATTTTCTTTAATTTGAACTCATAGAGTACGAAATTTTAAGGAGTTACAATTATATAAAAATTTGACCAACTCATAACTATTTGAAATAAGAATAAGTTGTGATTTTGGTTACAAAAGTGGTGCTTGCCTGTATTGTTCTATTCACTTTAAAATTTCTTTAAGTTTCTCCGGGTCGCTTAATATCAAAAAAATTTAAAGTAAAATGCATCCATGGTGGCAAAGTGGCAGAGCTGCTGGCACGAGAACGGAGTGACCCACGAACGATACCCGGACACATCACTTCATTTCTTTAATTTATATATAACATCATGTAACATAAATCAAATTGATATGCATCTAAACGTACAGTGCGTTATATCAATGAAGTAAGAGTTTTTAATTTATTTATTTATTACATGCAAGTGGATATCGTTTCGAAGCATATTAGATATATAATTAGGCGTCTGTTCGATGCAGAATCCCTATGTATGTTAGATGTCGTAATTTATCTTTCTATTCAACGCTGTTTTAACGGTATCGCTTCGATGCCAAATATACTTAATATGATGCGGTTTAGCGGTGCAAACGGATATCGGATTGATGTCTACTTGGTGTCACCATGTCTAATTTGTTACTGGTATTCGATGTCGGAGAAGAAGTTATACAGAGTCGTTTAGACATCGAATAGATACATTCATGTTTGCTGGGATGTACCTACTACAAAGTCGCTAAGATTGTTAGATGTTCCCAATTGCAGTCAAGAAATTTTAAACGATTAGTTTTCTAATATCTCTACAAACTTGAATCTTTCCCCCATCCAAAAATGTATCTATAGTTCCGTCCATGTAACTATCAAACTGGATAAAACACTTAGATTTTAATTTTGTCAAACACTAAATCGAGAGTTTGAGAGATCAAACATGTTGGAAAATTGTTTGCCAAACAGAAGGATCGAAAACTAAGACATAGTAAAATTTTATGTGAAGATGATTATTCATATATTCTGAAATACGTACACTTTAACAATTTATAACCGTGTGGACGCTTATATACGTCCACACGGACGTATATATCTATATACTGACGCTTTTTGGGCGTCTGTATGTTGAAAAGAGTCGTAGTAAGGATTTACTATCAGAGAAAAGAGTCACTGTGATAATGTATACTATCAGAGAAAAGAGTCACTGTGATGATGTACTATCAGAGAAAAGAGTCACTGTGATGATCCCTATAAACAACGGTCTATCGATTCGATATCTTCTTATGTCGAATTCAAAGCTAGGACAGCGGGTATCTTAATTTATTAATTAATTTTAATCGAATCGATACGTGAAAAAAAAACAGAAATCGACATCATAAATCTCCTTTTATTTTAGATCTCGAATCGATATATAATTTAATACATTGAAAATTAATAACGAAATCGATATTATATATGAAAACGATGCATGAATCTAGATATCTAAACGATGTGTATTCGATGCGTGTAAAAAATTATAGAAAAGCTGTTATGAGTCTCATATTTTCTGTCGTCTGTTATAGTCGGATAAAAGTACAGCGAAACTCCTGAGTTATGAAATTTTGGTTTCTTCATAATTCAGAGCCACTATTTATTTATAATGATCCATAAGAAAGAAGATTTTCACAATATTAATTAATGCAAAATATTTTATAGGATTGGTAAGAAATATTATACTCATGTTTGTGCCATCTAAAGTAGCTACCTACCCACGTTGAAATACCATTTAGTCATGTTGAGAACGGGTGAGGCCCACGCAGATTTAACATGACTACCCAACATTGCATGTCACCACACAGAACCAGTTTCCAAATGCCCACATATGCCCCACATGGTTTTCCCACCTTTTTTCAGGTGGGCGTACCACGTAGTACCCACATGAGGCCAATCATTGTAGTTGATTGGGTTCATAGGTCAGGGACATGGATTGTTTTCTATGATTAAAATCTTGGACAAAACTACGGTCTTTGAGTGAAAACTAGGATGAAATTCATGATGTACATCGTTTTCTATAATTGAAACATAGAAAATACTTCATAACTCCGCGGTACTTTTCATAACTCAAGTCTTTCATTACTCGAGTGCTTCATAACGAAAAACTTCATAACTCATGAGTTTCACTGTATTTAATTTTTACTTAAATTGGTATCCATGATACCAATACTTACCTATTTTGATACCAATGAAAATACAAGTTTAAATATAAAAAAATACACAAATAATTTTTCAACGTAAAACGGAACCCCATATACGATAACTTAAAGGTCCCCTCCAAGCAAATATTTTTATTGCCTTATTCAACGAGGCAAATCATTTTGCTGCAAACCGCATCGAATTTGGTAGCATTTTTTAATTTTATATGCTTTTAAAGATTTTTATAATCTAAACTGTACGAAACCTATTCTACTTCCGACTTACAAATTTAAGAAATTTTCAGCCTGAAGAAAAAGAATGTACACCATTTGTTTTGATGGTCAACTAGGTATTAGTTTTAATAAATCCATTTAATATCCGTGTAAAGGTATAAACTTATTATAGAAACGTTTATATAATTTAGGAAACAATTAATATATAAAATATAGGCCGAAAACGCATAGTTTGTTAATAAAATTCAAATTTGTAATCAAAACAAAGAGTGTACAATCTTCTTCTTGAGCATCAGATTACTGATTCGCTCAATTGTTGCTCACAGAGTATTAAAAAACTTTATAAACAAATTATGAAATATATACTGAACCGAATTGTACGCGGTTTGCAGAATAATGATCGCAGACCTTAGTTCTATAATATTATGTTATAAACTCATTTTTTTCCCGGAGCCTGGAGAGGACTTTTAAGCTTTCACCCTTTCACCTAGTGTCAATAGCTGCAAATGAGATGAATCAAAATTCAATGATTCACATTATAGATAATTAAACTTAAAGAACTCGTTAAATTTATATAAAATAATTATTATTTAATTTTTTGTTCGATAAGTATCATGCCTTCAGTAATTATGTTACTAATAAAATAGTAGTTATTACACTGCGGGAAATTCTGATGCACCCATATTTTCGCGTTCACCCTATGGCTTTGTCTCTAGAGGGAGACACTTTAGTGCATCAAACTATTGTTTGGATGCACTAAAATGCATAAGTTCGATGCACTTCAGTGTATCAGCTATAAGTTTGTTAAAATGAAAATGATGGGAAAATTATTTTCATCATTTTAGCAAAGGAAAATTTGAGACACCAAAGAGCATCGAACTGATGCAGTTTATTGCATTCAAATTATAGTTTGATGCACTAAAGTGTCTCGCTTTAGAGACAAAGCCATAGGGTGAACTCAAAACACCTGTGTGGATCAGTTGGAGTTGTTTATTTTTCTCAGTGTAGTTAAATATAATTATTTATTATAAAGAAGCTGGCGGCAATTTCAGATCTATTTTCGTAAATATGATTCATTTACTTTGTGACCGGCTTCTCATAACTTTTCGAACTCCAAAAGCATATCTTCCTTATCCCTATTCTTCTTTTCTTTCATTTATCTTATGCCGTTCTATTTACTTATCTAGTTTGTAATTCCCTTCTCTTTGTTTTATTTTCACATATGCGTATTAACTGAATTCTGGAACATTTCAGAATTTGAGGTTCTCCTCTAAGAATAAGTAGATGGAATGTGGTTGTCTGAAACCCGAGACAGATTTAGATAACGTTATAAGAGAGCTTACATTTACTGATTCCCTACATATGTATGTAATATATTTTCAATAAATATGTTATAATACTCGTGATTCTAGGACCATACGAAGTCGGACAATTCGCACAAATTTTCAGAAGTCAATTCATCACGTGATTTATGATCAACCGGTGTGTGCATCATTTATAAATATAATATCTTAAAGTAATGATTTTCTCACTAAACCTAATCTCATATATTTAAAATTAGATACAATTATGATACTACAAATCCAAAGTACTATATATTCTTTCTGTTTAACATTAATGACAGTGTGAATTGTCAAATGGCAAGTTTTCCCGTGTCGAATGTTTCGAGAGTCAGTTGTCTAGGGCGAATGGTCAGGTCACCAATGTTTGTTTAGTGTATGCAAGTTAAAATGTGGTCTGAATTCTTGAGGTATCCTTTTCTGGTCGGTCAGAAGAGTTGAAATTCATTCTTTTATTTCGTATACCTAATTTTTCAGAGTGTAAGGCCTAGGAGTCTCATCTTTGGGAATAAACATACTTTACCTAATAATAAAATTAGTTTAATTATCAATTAATTGCCCTGAAGATAATTAAACTCCAAAGCTTCTTATCCTTGATTAGTTAATTACTGCATGGAGAGTGCTTGTAATTAGGAAATTAATTGTAAAGATTTTCCAGATATCAATTAATGCTAATGATAATTGGATTGGTTTAAAATAATTATTCTTCGTGATTTTTTTACACATTGAAATTTATCTTCAATATTTTATTTGAGGTAAACTATTCATTATTATCGGATTCGTTTGTTATCATAAGTATTTCATTTATTAAGAAAAATATAATACTTGAAATACTGGTAAAATAGTACCTATAGTTATGAATATATTAATTTTTTATATAATTATTTTAAGCGGCCAACCACAGGCAAACATAATTGCTTAATTAGTTAAATGTGTGATAAATAAATAATTTAATATATTTGATAATAGAATACATTGATCTATATGACAATTCGATTTCAGTTTTCTATTCAATATTAGAAAATTATATGAAGGAAAAACAAATATTCAATCAATTTCTTCAATAATTTTATAATATACAATATTAAATTACACTGATTTTATTGTAGAAATATTCAATCAAACTGATTCGAATATTTTAGATTCTAGAAAAGTAGGTTTAGATGCTATATACCTACCTATATACGATGGTATAATGTTATTTCGTATGTTTGTATTCTATTATCTGGAATCTCTCTTTATATTCTATTATCTGGAAATACTTAAAAAAACACTTTGAATTCAATTCGAGTTTATTTGATTCAGTTTCATTTAAATCAGATAACGATTTAATAGGTTTATGACCGCTTATCTGCCTAAGATCAAAAGTCTATAAGCTGAAATTAAATCATTGAAATTCAGAGAACAGCACAACCGCACGCTAGACTAGGGTATATAAGCTCGTGAGATCCGAAAAACGTTCACAGTGCTATCTGGAACGTCCTGAAAAGAGGTTAGTAACAATGTGCTCTTGTTATTCTTAGCTTATTTTAGTCACATTCAGCTTTTAATTAGACAATATTCTGGATATTATTATAGTGATTAAACTGTGTTATTTTCGAGAAAAGAATATAATATACAGTCACTTGCATTACAAAGTTTATAAATTAGATATCATTTTACTATATATTACTAAATATATATATAATAATATATATTATGCTAAATATTCGAGTCTCTAAATAATGCACCCTTTGATGAGGTTGAAAATTCTATTTTTTTGTATGTTTAATAAAAAATATTTAAAGCATATTTTGTAGATGAAATTGGTCTATTCAACAATCTTCCATCCCTAGTATTATGAAATTGGAATATTGTCTCTATAGTTTCTCGCATCACATAATATGTAAAATCATTTAGTGTTAATATTCTATATGTCTGTAATGAAATTCAAATATTTCAGTTTTTATCTTCCTTAGTCATATTTTTCATTATTTATGTACGAATTTTACAGCAAGTTCGGTAATGACTATTTTCTTATAGTATACTTCATGATCGAAGCCTGAGACGCAATTGAAATCTAGTTAAACATGTATTTTTTTTAGAAAAAATTAATATATTCTGCATATTTGAAGTTTAAGCTAATATATTAAATATATTTGTTTCACAAAATACGAAAAACATATATATATTTTTTTTCAAAATCTGATTTTCTAATCTTTTCGTTTTTCAAAATCCTATATAATAAATGTTTTGTCAAAATCGAAGTTAATTCAATTTCTATAGTTAAATATATGGTTAAAAGTTATTTTTTCTAAAGATTAACTGATTTCAATATGTTCTAGTTTGAATTTTATATCACTATGATACATGTTAATTTTCTAAATTAATTTATACAACACCAAATTCTTATTTGATTTCAAATAGTTTCGTTACTATAATATCAGGTTCTTGACGATACAGAAAGCAGGTTTCGATATTAGGTCGAACTAGTAAACCATTTCCGAAAGTTAACTACAGCCCAGTAAAATCAACTTTGTTTTTCCATTTCAAAACTCATACATAATCTTGTAAAAAGAAACTGTATAGTCGTCTAAAAGAATTTCCGTACATATGATTCATTTACTTTGTGACCAGCTTTCACATTTCTTTTCAAACTCCAAAAGCTTTTCCTCCTTTACTCCATTCCTCTATTCTTTCATTTATCTTTTATCGATCTATTTACTGTATCTGGTTTGTAATTCCCTTCTCTTTGTTTTACTTACACAACTGCGTAATTACTGAATTCTAGAACATTTCAGAATTTGAGGTTCTCCTCTAAGAATAAGTAGATGGAATGTGGTTGTCTGAAACCAGAGACAGATTTAGATAGCGTTATAGGAGAGCTTAAATAACCTGTTTCATTATTTGTGTAGGTAATATATCTTTTATAAATATGCTATACGTAATATGTATGGTTCCATAAGGAAACTTATGGTTGGACTTTTCACCGCCAGGCAATTCGCAAAGTGATTTATGTTTCTGCCAGCGTATTAAACATTTATATATAAAAAAATAACCTAACCTTATACATTTAAATTTGATACATTTATAATACTGCAAATTAAGTTATATTTACTGTTGAACATAAATCACGCTGCAAATTCTCCGGCTGCGAGTTTTCCCGTGGCGAATGTTTCGGAAGTCAGTTGTCCAGGCGAATGGTCAGGTCACCAATATTTATTTAGTGTATGCAAGTTTAAATGTGGTCTTAATTCTTGAGGTATCCATTTCTGGTCGGTCAGAAGGGTTGAAGTTCATTCTTTTATTCCGTGTACCTAATTTATTTGAGTGTAAGGCCTAGGAGTCTTATCTCTGAGAATAGATATACTTTATCTAATTATAAAATTAGTTTAATAGTCAATTAATTGCCCTTGAGATTGTCCATTACTGCTTTTTTATCTTTCAGTAAAAAGAAATTTACTGAAGATACCGTTCAAATTATTGTAATACGATAATTAATTATGAAGGTTTTCAAATATCAATTAAGATTAATTGTATTTTTTTATATAATTATTCATTTTGTGATTTTACTAAGCAATATGGTTAGTCTTCTTCAATATTTAATTTGAGGTAAATTATTAATTAGTTTCAGATTTTTTACGATACAGGTTTCAAAACTATAGGCCTAAATAACTAGTTTATATTTCTGGTTTAATACATACTATATATATAACCTATAATAAATTTTGTTAAGTTATTATATTCATTTATAATATATACGTGTTTCATGTAAATAAAATACAATGGGTATCCATTTCTGATCGGTATATTAATTATATATTTCGTAATCACTTTTTTACAATTAGGTAAAGCGTCAATTATTTCCACTGGATATATCTAGTTAACAATTAAATAACAATTAATCAATTGATTGATTACTTAAAGATATAATAATTTGAGACTTAATTAAATGATAATTGAATACTTGAATATATGTTGAAATACAAAAATAAATTATATTAAATATTACTATTCTTTGGTTATTTTACTACGCAATGCCCCTCCATTGCATGCATTATTAGATATAGCGACTTTATTAGTTGTTTGTATATAAGAATTTTTGCCATGG